>OX637349.1:16296917-16715109 GCA_951799405.1 Agapetus fuscipes | reverse complement strand
TTTCTCTTCCCAAAATGTATTTGTTCTAACCCTTGTATTTTAATTTTAAAAACTTCAGTTAGCCTCTGATGATGAACCGAGCAGGTTCGACAGCGCTTAGGCAGTATAACTCATATGTGAAAATAAAAACTATGTGTTTTTTAAATAAAAAAGTTTTTTAATTATTAAATTAAAAATGAATTTTCACTCGGTGAATGTGCAAACATTTGAAAATTTAAATTTTTATTCTAATTTTAAATTTGATTTCTTATTTGTTTGCTAAAGTAATTTTTGTACATCGTCTTTAATTATTTGTGCTCCTTGACTGATAGGTTGGTTCGAAGCTGATCCCCGTGTTGTAAAATATGTTTCACTTTTGCCAATGCCACCCTAGTTTCAGGGAAAGGCGGCAGGAGTGGCAAGTTGTATGTGAAATTACCTCTGATGGAGATAAGACAAACAAGCACAAAGGGGACGAGATAATGAGTTCTAAAATATTATTTTTACATTGCAGTTCCTTGACTTGAAAGTATGAGGCTGACCCCCCATACTGTTAAAAATGGTTCACTTTGCCAATGTTACTCCTGTTTCAGGGAAGGTCGGCAAAAGATACAGGGTTTATGTTCATTTATGGTTAGGATTTTAATTTGTTAGTACACATTCAGCATTTGTACACGCGAACTTACTCATGTCTGTATGTGGGCATACATTTAATAAGAATCTGAAATGAAAATATATCGTCGCAACTTAGATTATAGATAATTACAGATATAGTAAAAGGCTTATGCAGTAAAATTCATAATTTCGATCACATAATGTGAAATGAGAAGTACCGTCTCCTTCATCTTATCATCCAGGGTAAGATTGAGGGGAGAAGATCTCAGGGACGCCGAAGGACATCGTGGCTGAAAAATCTGCGACAGTGGTTCGGCAGAAGCACCAAGTCCCTGTTTCGAGCCGCAGCATCTAAAGTAAAATAGCCATGATGATTGCCGATCTTCGATAGAAGTGGCACAAAAAGAAAAATAAGTAAAATTAATCAATTAATGTCTTTTTGTACTCCATAGGGCAGCGGTTTCCAAACTGAGAGGCGCCGAAAACGTGTCTATATTAGTATTAGTATAGATACATATTAAACAATACAACGTAGGGAGGGAGGCGTGAACTAATCTAATCTAAGTTGCAAAATATATGTAACATTAAAGATTCACATTATATGCACTTTCACAAACAGACATGCACAAGTTGGCGCTTAAAAATGCCGCATGTGGCCCTACAATATAAAAACCCGAATCTTACATGGACATACACCCTGCAATTCTTGCCGACCTTCCCTGAAAACAGGGGTGACATTGGAAAAAAGTGAACCATTTTCTACAGCATGGGTGGTCAGCCGCATACCATCCTATAAGTCAAGGAACAATACCCTTAGTACGAGTCGCAAAACTTGAGAAAAGTAAATTTTACGGAAAATATTACAGAGTGATTTCTCCCAAAATCGGCCGTTTTTATTTCTTACACTTTATGGTCTTAGCAAAAGAGTTACAGTGATGAAGAAAATCAAGTTCAAACAAACAAAAACGGCAGATTTAAGAGGAAATCACTCTTTAATAATTGCCGTAAACTTTACATTACTCAAGTTTTGCAACTCGTACTAAGGGTACAGAAGTTTCACTTGTAACAGAAAGGCTGGTGATGTCCTATAGCATAATGAGATTCGGCGCTGGGCTCGAGAGCAGGGGCGACCACCCCGTGTAGACACTTGACACACATTCTGTGATCAGGGGCGTGCATGCATGGAGAGGCAACGGACTCTCAGACGCGCACTCGACACACTTGCAGCATTTCATATTGGGCCTGCGAACTTACAAAATGATTGATGGAATGAATTAAAAAAATACATTTGTAACAACTATACTCCTGAGGATATATATTATAGGTTGGTATGAGGCTGACCCCCCATACTGTAAAAAATGGTTCACTTTGCCAATGTCACCCCTGTGTCAGGGAAGGTTGGCAAAAGTTGTGGGGCTTATGTTCATTTGAGGTTTTGATTTTATTTGTAAGTCCACATTCAGCATTTGTAAGCGCGAACTACACGTGTTGGTTTGTGGGAATACATCTGAAAGCTTTAAATGAATATATCCTTGTAAGTTGTAACTTAGATTATGGATTATTATAAATTATTGATAGGATGCCTATTAGGCGAAAACGTTTGAGCAAAAGAGTTAATAAAAGTGAAGTCATACTTTGTTTTTCCTATTGAATTTATAAAAAAAATACCATGGACTTTCACTGTGTTAACACAGATACACTTAATAAAATAAATAAAAAAACAAATCGAAAGAAATATATTATTTTGTTTAGGTGCCTTCAAAAAAGATAATTCAATCAGAACGTCAGTGCCATGGCCAAGAAAGTCAAGATGGTCTTTTATCTAAGTTGCAAAGATATATTACGTTTCAGATTCATATTAAATGCATTCCTACAAGCAGACACGTACAAGCTCGCGCTGAAACATGCCGCATGTGGACTTACAATATAAAAAACCAATCTAAAATGAACATAAGCCCTGCAACTCATGCTGACCTTCCTTGAAGTAGGTGTGACATTTACAAAGTGGACCATTTTTTACTGAATGGGTAGTCAGCTTCATGCCAATCTGTAAGTCAAGGAATTTCATTTTCCAAATATGTTTTTCACCTTTTTTAAAGATTTGTGAGGGTTTTTCCTCTGTCCTGCTGATTGACACAATTAATAATGTAACAGCCACTTTAATATGTTTACTTTTATTCCTTTCACAATGTATACACAATGAACCACAGCACAATAATATTAATTATTCTTAATTACACATGCTTGTGGCTCTCACGCCAGGCAAGCTTCTTCCCCCTTTCTGCATTCTTTTGTTTTCCTTTTTCCATTCAAATTTAAATACAATGTTCCATTCTACCAAACAAATAAACTCATCTCGTTACAATACACCTCCTTCCTCTCATAAAAAAAAAACATTCCCAATTTTTTTTTTTTTTATCTTTTACAATGAGTAAATAATATATCATAATGCTCAGCCGGCGCCACATATTTTGTTTTATTTTAAGGATAAATTTCAAAAATATGAAAATAAAAAAAAAACCTGTTTCTGATACATTATTCAGTCATTAACACCTTTTTTAACAATACCAATTATTTTCATACTAAAATTAATATATTTTTTTTTAACACAAATTTCATATTCAATATTATAAACAAATATTTGTTTTTTTTTTTTTAAATACTTAATTCAACAATTCAAAATAATCAAATAACAATACATAATAAACATTCACCAGTTTATTAATCAATTCATTAAAATAACTTTTTTTTTTAAATATGTATCACATCTTTCCCAATATTTAAATTTATTTCAAATTTATTTTTCATTAATAAATTTATCAGTCCATCAATTTTTTTTAAAAACTGTACCTTCATATGTAATACTTTGTTTAATTTATGTTTCATACCTTCATTCATGCAATGTTTCATAATTCATTCTTTCACTGATCACTTTTATATCAACTTTCACCGTATCATGCATCACCTCAAATTTTTCATACACATGAAAATATGTTTTTTTTTTTTTTTTTTTTAATCTTATTTGATTATGTCCTTGATGTGATATTTATTTATAACATTTGTGTCTATATCTTTTAATACATAGACTATCTTGCTAACTTTCTTTTCTATTCTGGCTTTGACAAATTTTGGAGCCAACTTTGTACAGAAGTATTTCCCTGCATTTGATTGTATGAAATTTTTACGCCATACAATATCCCCTTGATCATAGACACGATTTGATCTACCTTTATTATAATAATTTGCATTTTTATTATATGCATCCCCTAAATTTTCTGTTACAATTTTGTATAATGTGTTTAATTCCTTCATTTTATCTTTATGCATATCTCTATATTTATCTAATTCTTCCTTTGATTCTATTTCATCATTTACTATTTCACCATGAATTTCACCATTTAGTACAATCTCCCTACCTCTTGCTAATACATTAGGTGTGTATCCTGTTGCTAAATTGACTG
Organism: Agapetus fuscipes; assembly: GCA_951799405.1. Lineage (NCBI taxonomy): Eukaryota > Metazoa > Arthropoda > Insecta > Trichoptera > Glossosomatidae > Agapetus > Agapetus fuscipes. Next base: position 16,711,054 of record OX637349.1, on the reverse strand, counting down.
TATTATTTATTATGCTTTGTACTGAATCTAAAAAAGTATCCCATTTTCTTTGTTCATTTTCAACAAAAATAGCTAATGTGTATCCTATTGTTCTATTATATGTCTCTACATTATTGCACATGGGAGTATATCTCTTCTTCTTCTTCAGCCTGTATTGATCGTCCACTCCTGGACGTAGGCCTCCTCTCGCATTTTCCATTCGTTTCTATCCTGAGCGATCCGCATCCAGGCAAGTCCTGCACTTCTCTGAACATCGTCACGCCAACGCAACTGTGGGCGCCCAACTCCACGCTTTGCCGTCCTTGGGCACCAGCACAGCAGTCGCTTTGTCCATTTTTCATCTGGATCGCGAGCGACATGTCCCGCCCATCGCCACTTGAGGGTTGCGGCCATCTTGATGACATCGGAAACCTTTGTCCTGACTCTTATGTCCTCATTTCTGAGTCTGTCCCGCAAACTGACACCCAACATGGCTCTCTCCATTGCTCTCTGTGTGACTCTTAGCTTGTTGGCACTTTTTTGTGACATTGTGACTGTCTCAATACCATAAGTGAACACTGGCAGGACACAGGCATTGAATACTTTCCTTTTTAAGTTGATGGGTATTTTCGGATTTTTCAAAATATATATAGTTGTAAATAAATATATAACAAAATATATAAATATGTAACAAAATAAATATGTAACAAAATATATATAGTAGGGAGTATATAAAGTTGTATAAAATATTTTCTGTACTCCATATGAGTACATAAAATCTTTAAATGCATTAGACTTTAAATTCTTTCCATTATCTGTTATTATCGTTTGCGGTACTCCTTCTGTTAAAAATATTTTATTTTCTATTAATTTTACTATTTCTTCTGTAGTAGCTCTTCTTAAAGGAAATAACCAACAATATTTGGTAAAAACATCTATTATTGATAATATATGTATATAGCCCGTACTTGATTTTGGTAATGGTCCTATCAAATCAATACTCAGCATTTTTAACGGTCTATCCACTCTTTTTCTATTTTCCATTTTTCCTGCTGGAGGTAAATTATTCGGCTTATACATTTTACATTTTTGACATTTATTTATAAAACTTTTTATATCTGCATACATATTTTTCCAATAGTAACATCTTGATACGTATTTATAAGTTTTAAAAATACCTACATGTCCATTATCATGATGATTCTTTATTATAGTTAATCTATTGTCTATAATAGGTATCTCTTTCCAATTATATTCCTCTGTGAAAGGATTATCATCATTTATTAGTTTAAATAATTTATTATCTACCATTTTGAATTTTTTGTATTTGTGTGGTGTTTTTGTACATCCTTCTGCGATATTATTATACCAAGGATCTGCAATATTTGAATTTATTACTTCCATTTCTTTAGTACCAGGAATCCTAGATAATACATCTGGCACTGTATGTTCTTTCCCTTTTCTATGCTCAATCTCAAATTCATACTGTGAAAGTCTCATGGCCCATCTTGCTAATCTACCTGTTGGATTTGATATTTTATTCAAGAATTTTAATGCCATATGATCAGTTATTACCTTGAATTTCATCCCATCTAGATAAGATCGAAAATGTTCAATTGACTCTACAATGGCAAGAAGCTCACGTTCTGATGTCGAATAGTTTTGTTCTCTAACTGTCAAACTTCTTGAAAAATATGCTATTGGCTTTTCGGACCCATTGATATTTTGGTTTAATACTGAAGCTACTTGATTTTTACTGGCATCAGTGTGTAAAAAAAAATCTTTTGTGAAATCCGGACATATTAATACAGGGGCTGTGCTTAAGGCTAATTTTAAATTATTAAATGCATCCTCAGATTCTTTTGACCAATTAAAATTGTTCTGACCTTTTTTACCTCTCAATAATTTATTTAGTGGATATGATATCTCACTGCAGTTTCGTATAACTTTTCTATAAAATCCTACCAAACCTAAAAACATTCGTAGATGTTTTACATTTTTCGGTGAAGGATATTCCTCTATAATCTTGACTTTATTTGAATCTGGCCTTAATCCATTTTCATCAATAATGTATCCCAAATATTTTAAACTATCTTTGCAAAATTCACATTTTGAAAATTTTACCGTTAACCCTGCTTCTTGTAATATATTTTTAACTTGTTTTAATAAATTTAAATGTGAATTGAAATCTTCGTTAATAATAATTAAGTCATCGATATAACAAAATATGTTAGTATCAAATTTAGGTCCAAATAATTTGTCTAATAAACGCTGTGTTTCAGAACTTGAATTTTTTAAACCGAACGGCATTTTTGTGAATTGAAACAACCCTCTATTCGGTACGACGAAGGCAGTTTTTTCTTTGGACGATTCTTCTAGTGGAATTTGCCAAAACGCCTTGCTTAAATCTATTGAAGAGATATATTTGGCATTTCGTAAATTTGCTAAAACTTGATTTAAATTTGGAATGGGATAGTTATCTCGTTTTGTTACTTCATTGAGTCTTCTAGAGTCCAAACAAAATCTAGGCGTTCCATCCTTTTTAATTACAATCACAACAGGACTGGACCACGAAGATTTGGATTGTTCAACTATACCTTCTTTTAACATTTTATCTAACTCTGTGTTAACCTGTCTCTGTCTTGCTGGACTGAGTGGATAATACTTTTGTTTTATTGGAGGACCTTCTGTCTGAATTCTGTGTTCAATGAGGTTTGTGCATCCTAAGCCTATTTTTTCATAAGAGATGTCCTTGAAATCATTTTCTATTGTTTTTAATTGCTGTAATTGGTTATCTGTTAATTTAGTTCTATTTGTAATTTTACCTAATTCACTAATATTTTTGCTATTTGAATATGTAATTTTACTTATTAAACTCGGTTCTAATTCAAATTTTATCCAAAAATCTATTCCAAAAATTATGTCTTGTTGTAAACCTTGTAAAACATAAAAATCTACATGTTTTATTTGATTGTCACATTTTACCTCTAAATTTATTTTACCAAGTATTTTTATATTTTTACCATTTGCTAACGAGATACTTTCATGGGTTTTTATAATTTTGTAATTTCTTTGTAAAAAATAATCAAATGTTTTTTCATTGATTGCAGAAATAGATGCACCTGAATCTAGTAAACCTGTAAAATTTTTGTTCTCAATATTTACTGTTAAAAATGGTATTTTATCAAATTGTTTAGCAAAAATGAGTGGTGCAATTTGATAATTTTTATTAAAAATTTGAATGAAATTAATTGTTGGACAAAAAATAGAAAATTAGATTACATACAGAATAAATGTAGAAGTTTCACAAATAATATAGTATGCTACTTTTGTAATAAAAGAGGACACGTGGAAAGAAATTGTTTTATAAAAAATGGAAATTTTAAAAAACACACAGTAATCTGTTACTCATGTAAGCGTACAGGACATGTACAAAAAGATTGTTTTGTTAAAAATAAAAAAATTGATTATACAGACAAAACAAAAATGAACAGAAATATAAATATACAAAACAGAACAAATACGACATACAATAATAATTCAAAAAACTTGTAGATAGTCGGCCTTCAGTACAAACACAAAAATCAGAAATGAAGAGCTGGCTTAATTTCATTCAAATTTAAATACAATGTTCCATTCTACCAAACAAACAAACTCATCTCGTTACAATACACCATTATTTTATTTAATAAATTATTTTTTGATTTTACCTTTAAAATATAAACAGATGCATTATCATGACCTTGTACCATATTTAAAATTTCTAACTTAAGATTCCTTTGAAAGTCATATTTTTCAAATTGTTGTAAGAATTTGGTTTTAAAAATTTTCCAATCAAATTCGCAATTAATTGCTCTGTACCACGTTAACGGAAAATCTGTTAAAAATATAGGCATACACTCTACCAAATAATCTAATTTTAATTTGTAGACTTTGGCTAATTCTTCTAACCTTATTATAAATTCATTTGGTTCACTTTCACCATTAAAAGATATTTTTAATTTGAGAGGATCAAAATTTATGGACTCCATTGTGTTACTTTCTAAATCCTTTTTATTATTTATTTTTTTAGATTTCGTCATTTGCTGTATATTTTCAATTTATGCAATTAAAAAAAAATCATTTCATTGAAAAATTTTTTTTTCATACAAATTAAATATAACACCATCTATATATATTTATCTAAACTGATTTGAAACAAACTGGTTCATGTCCAATCTTTTTTCTTCTGGGACGTTCGATTTTTAAATCTTCATTTCTTCTGAACGTAGTGTAGGTAATTTGAATTCTCTCACCTTCAATATTTTCAAAACCGCCTTTGAAATCTTGCAATTTCTTGTTATAAATTGTATAAGTTGAGTTTTTTAAAACATTTTAAACGTGTTGATGCTTTCACAACCATAAATCTGTCCAATTTTAATTATTTCATATATTGTATTGTTTTCAATGTCATTTGTTGAAATCGACTGTCATTTGTTTTTGTTTGTGAAAAATTTTCTTCATAGGAATTTCATTTACAGATTTTTTCTTTTACGTTGGGCGCCAAAATGTGAGGGTTTTTCCTCTGTCCTGCTGATTGACACAATTAATAATGTAACAGCCACTTTAATATGTTTACTTTTATTCCTTTCACAATGTATACACAATAAAACACAGCACAATAATATTAATTATTCTTAATTACACATGCTTGTGGCTCTCACGCCAGGCAAGCTTCTTCCCCCTTTCTGCATTCTTTTGTTTTCCTTTTTCCATTCAAATTTAAATACAATGTTCCATTCTACCAAACAAACAAACTCATCTCGTTACAGATTCATTAACCTTTAGCAAAGCTCCATCCAGCTCACCACTAACTGGGTCTTGCTTAAGAACCGGTGCTTTGTAAATGGACACCCAAGCTTGCGAGGGCTCTTGAAATTTAATATGAACATATTAAAAATAATATAATATGAAAATTATTTAAAAGATATAATATGAAAATTCACGTTAAGTAAAATAATATAATATATCACTTACTGTTCATTTTTTCTTAATTTTTCGCTGGGCGGTGTATTATTTTCTTTTGTGCCGACCCCGCGATACATTTCACGGCTTTATCAAACAACATTAATCATCCCCCGAGCGAGAGGGGAGGAATAAAAAATGGCGGGAAATACGACTATAAAGGGGCGGGGCGGGAAACCCTTTCCTCAATTAAAAAAGAAAACACTGAAAGGCGGTTACTTATGATGCGGTTGTGTTCTAGATTATGAGTGAGGGGTCCATAGGCTAATGGTCAAAGCTACGGACTCGTAATTGGAATGCCGTGGGCTTAGTTCCCTTCTTCTTCTATTCGTGCCACTTCTATCAAAAATCGGCGATAAAACGCAACTAAACTACACATATAGTGTAACTTCTTGCATGCGTTATCCCCGAAGGGGTCGCATGTGGCAATTCAGGACCTATTTATTTTTACGGGTAAGGGTACCGGCCTTACACCAACCACTTTCAGTTGAAGTGGGGGTTTCCCAGCTCCCAGGGGGGCTGGTTCTCAAATCTTGTGAAGGCTGAGTAAACCTTGAGAACAAACCCTTGCTGTCGGCATGGAATGTAAGCATTCTACCTAATCTAATCTAATCTAATCTAAGTTGCAATGATATGTTACATTGGAGATTCACATTACATGCATTCCCACAACCAAGACACGTACAAGTTCGCGCTTGCACGTGCCTCATGTGAGCCTACAACATAAAAACCAATCTCAAATGGACATACACCCTGCAACTCTTGCCGTCCTTCCCTGTAACAGGGGTGACATTGGCAAAGTGAACCATTTTTACAGCATGGGTGGTCAGCCGCATACCAACCTATAAGTCAAGGAACATACACGACAAATTTCATTTTTTAAATCAATAAATAATGATATACATGGACATCAAAAACTTGAAAACATAAAACAAATTTCATTTAAATAAACCCTAGTCGCCAACATTACAGATCAACCGCCATTTCCAATTGAGCAATATACCTTTTTACGAGCTTGATCGTCGTCGCTACAAAGCGAGATATATACAAGACCCAGTTGCTGTAAGGCTAGATGGACCTTTGGTGACCGGTCATTGGTTAAGGTTTATAATTTTTTCAACCCAACGAAGAGCAAATTTGAAGATATAAATGGTGTATTTTTTGTGCTCCGCCGAAGTTCGAACCCACAACCTTCCATTCAGAGTCCGAAGTGTTACGACTGAACTACGGACCGGTCCGGCGATCCAGTCCGGCAATCATCATGGTGATTTGGACTTTGAATGCTATGGCTCACAACAGGGACTTGGTGCTTCGGCCAAACCACTGTCGCAGCCATGTCATTCGGCGTCCCTGAGATCTTCTCCCCTCAATCTTAGCCTGAATGATAAGATGAAGGAGACGGTACTTCTCATTTCTCAAAATGTGACCGAAGTATACAAGCTTTCTCTGCTTAATGGTTGGCAGGAGTTCCTTTTTGGTGCGCATTCGTTGGAGGACTTCTTTATTGGTGACCCGATCACGCCAAGAGATCCGAAGCATTTTTCGGTATAGACACATCTCGAACGCTTCCATTGGAATAAAAAATATATATTTATATACATATATAAAATAAACTTTGATTTATTTTACGGCATGAGCCTTTTACCATATCTGTAATATAAGTTGCAAAGATATAACTGAATTTCAAATTAATATTAAATGCATGCCCACAAACAGGTACGCGTAGTTCGCGGTTACAAATGCTGTCAAATATTTTTAACAAAAAAATCAGGAATATAATTTAAATTCTGTTAAACAAGTGTCAAAGTTATGGTCAAATGACCCAGACGGGGATCGAACCAACGTTACTCTATTCCAAGCACGCTAGAAAGATCAGCCCACTTGGCTCCCTCGGCCATAACACTGACAAATATGTAGTAAGTGGTTCGATGTTACTGAAGCCATGTAGTAGCATACCTCGGGTGGCACTCCTTGTGGGATTGTTGCTAGATCACGAGTAGCGTGAAAACGCAGACACGTATAAGTTCACGCTTAAACATGCCGCATGTGGACTTTCTACAATGTCTCCCTCTCTAACCATGAACACTTAAATCTTCTTGGTGTTTCTCTGTCATCAGAGTTAAAATACCATGATGCTATTGAGTCTCGCACAACTTCCGCTTTCCGGCGACTCGGCATATTATACAGAGCCCGTAGGTTTTTTACTTCAGCCCAGTTATTGACTCTGTATAAATCCCAAATCCGCCCCATTATCGAGTATGGCAGCCATCTCTGGTGTGGTATGTCCAAGAAGTTGAGTGACCAACTTGATTCTGTGCAAAGGAGGGCAGTGAGGTTGATCAATGATCCTTCTCTGACATCCGATCTGCAGCCGCTCCAGCACAGAAGAAAAGTTGGAATGCTCAGTCTTTTTTATCGATATTACCACGGAGCTTGTTCTAATGAGCTCCATTCATTAATCCCTCCCCCTCTCATTTCAGAAAGGGAAACTCGTAGTACGACTCTCATTCATCCCTTTGCAGTCGATCTCAAAACTATGAGAACTTGGCGTTTTCATGACTCATTCCTTTGCCAAACTGCCCGTTTATGGAATGGTCTACCAGTATCTGTGTTCTCTTCCCAATTTAATCCGGTTTTATTCAAAACCAACATCAATCACCACTTCCTTGCAGCGCCTCACGACAGAACCAAGAACTCAAGCAACACCTCTGCGGCACCCTTCCAGGGTGACATAGACCCCCAAGACTCTCAAGAATTGGGGAGCCTCCTGCACAGGATTCCTTAAAAAAAAAAAAAAAAAATGTAAGAACCCAAATCTCAAATAAACATGCACTCTGCAACTCTTGCCGACCTTCCCTGAAACAGGGGTGTTTCAATGTAATTCCCTGTAATGCAAAAATAGCCTCCAAGAAGTCCTTTTCTGGTGCATTTACACCATTAATACTTAAAGTGCCCAAGTACTGTCTGTGAATACAGCACCTCGTGTCCTGACCTTCAGTACTATAGCCTGAAACAATCGATACTCTTCATGGGCAGCCAGCTACATATTCTGCAAGTACAAACAAGTACACCCCTCTATTCATAGACAAGTGTATATTATATACTGTACTGTCCTTACATATCAGGTACTAAGAGATATATATATTCAATCTATAATCTTAGTTGCAAAGATATATTACATTTTACATTCACATAAACTGCAAGCCCATAAGCAGACACGTACAAGTTCGCACTTACACATGCTGTATGTGGATGTACAACATTAAAACCCAATCTCAAATGTACATAAGCAAAATTAATCATTTGTTGCAGTATGGTTTCTAGTCGTAACTTATTTAAGTTGCAAAGATATATTTACATTAAAAATTAATTATAAATGCATGCCATCAAACAGACACGTGTAAGTTTTCACTTACAAATGCTGCATGTGTTCTTACAATTCAACAACCAAATCTCAAATGAACATAAGCGCTACAGCTTTTGCCGACCTTCCCTACAACGAGGGTGACATTGGCTAAGTGAACCATTTTTTACAGCATGAGTGGTCAGCCTCACAGCAACCTATAAGTCAAGGCATATGGTTTACTTAACAAAAAAATACATAAGGTACATGGATCATATTTGCTTGTATTATTTTTGACTTTTATTGGGATCAAAATAAAGTATATCGATCGTCATACAAAAAAACAAGTCTCCCAAATATAATAGCACTTTCATATTTTAGCATTCACTTTACGTTTCTGCCTGGAAAAGGATGATGGATGACGTCACGCGGCTGACAAGGAGTACGCGCTACATTATTTGTGTAGCGACCATTCTATCATCATCTACATTTCATTCTCAAGCTAGTTTTACATTCTTTTTCTACCTTTACGTACATAAATACTCGTATACTCGTATATTAAAAAAAAAAATATCTAAAACGACCGGTTTTGTTCAATAATAATCTATAATCTAAGTTGCAAAGATAAATTAAGATTTAAAGCTCATATCAAATGCATGCCCACAAACAAACACGTGTAGTTCGCGCTTACAAATGCTGAATGTGTATTTAAAAATAAAATTCAAACCTCACATAAACATAAACCCTACAACTATTGCCGACCTTCCCTGACACAGGGGTGACATTGGCAAAGTGAACCATTTTTTACACTATAGGGGGCCAGCCTCATACCAACATATAAGTCAAGGAATTCGATGGCTCATAATCTTTTAAAGGATAACAATAAAAATAACGAAACCAGTTTTAATTTGCTCCATCATAGTCCTTGACTTATATGCTGGTATGAGGCTGACCACCCATGTTACGCCAGCCATTTGTCGCTGTCTGATACCACACTTTCCAAAAGGGCTGTTACGCATCGAGTGAACCTTGCCGTCATATTAATTTGAATTTGAAATAAACACCGAAACGTGAAATCATTTTTGTCGTCCTCGCTGGGATTCGAACCCGAGCTCTCGGCATGGAATACAAGCACTCTGTCTTCTCAGTTATCGACCGGAATTTTTAAATTAAGAAAAATATAGTTTATAGTTCACACAAATTTTTGTTTCAAATTTCACCAAATCATTGTTTAACCTCCAGTCGGGACGCGGATTCATGTTCATAAAACTGTTCGCGATTTTTTCAGTTTTTTGTAGTTTTTACTCAGCAAAAATATCAAAAATCTTGCATTAAGAAATATTTGTAACAATTATGCTCCTAAAGATGCCTTATTAGGTGAAAACTTTTGAGCAAAAAAATAAATAAAAGTGAATTAAAACTTTATTTTTTCCTACTGAATTTATAAAAAAATACAATGGACTTTCACTGTGTTAACAGATATACCTTTAAAAATATAATAGATCAAAAATCTTTTAAAAGGAAGATAAATAATAATAAATCATGAATAATTGAGGCTTTACTCGGGCTAATTAAAAGTGAATGATCCTGGGATCATCTGCAGACTTGCGGTTCTATTATGCAGACTAACGCGGGCTTACTTTCTCTGCGAGTTGGTGTTTCACTGCTCACTGTGTACTGCGGAACATGTATTTGATGGATTTATGATCCTATCAATCATATCCGAGAACGTGAGCGCGGTAACTTTGGCTACTCTATGGGAAATAAATTATTTATACCACTTCTCTATAAAAGTGAAAATAATAAACTCAGCCTGATTTCTTTGGCGTGTTTTCTTTTTATGCCACTCACATCATGAGAGTCCTATGTATCACATTTGCAGCTCCTAGCGCGAGCCGAGGAAGCAGGGAAGTGAACAGGGCATGTGTGTGAACGGGCATACTTCCGATAACGGCGATCACTTGCGCTATCGGGAGCTAAAATTCATATTGTAGTATTTTTTGGGTTCGGATAGGCTTTAAACAAAATAAAAACAGGTCTTCTTTTTGGATATTTATCTACACTTAATTTATTTGACAATTTTATATTTATTTTTAACACTTTTAGCAACTTAAGTTTATTTCACAGTTCAGCACCTCACACTTGTTTTTCGATAAAGGCGAATATCTATCTCCCCTCCTGCACCCAAATTTGCGCCTTATATACCGAAGAGACAGAAGTCTCTAGGGACCAATTTGCCAGCACACTCTCGAACGCTCTACCAGCTTCAACAGTACAACGGAGATTATTTTATTTCTAGATTTCTTACGCCTATAATAATTATTGCTACGTACAATGTACACATTTCTTTATCTACTATTTACATAACACTATAATAATTATTGCTACCTACGATGTACACTGTTATGTTATTTTTTAAATAACATAAAATTTAATAAATGTGAAGTCAGCGTATGATGGCTGCAGAGACGTCGGCGTGGCCGTAGCCGAGCTACGTACGAGTTTTACCGAGGGCCCTCGAAGCTTGACTCGCCGTGACTCGGAAAGCCGAGATGCCAGTCTAGAATTACGTGCGGACGAAGGAAGTCGCACACAGCGCTGCGAGGCGGCGATTACTGCCGGGGTTTCCCAGTTGGGGCCGTGGACTTAGCCGCGAGCCTTCCACGTGGGGACATGTGCATGGAGCATCCACCATCCAAGGCACCCGCCTTATAAACCGGAGCCTGGTGCAGAGGAGCCTCTACCCTGGGGCTCCACGTGTTGAGGCATTCGCCTCATGGACTGCGGCTCTCGTAAGCTCGCCTTGGACTCCGGCCTACAGATCAGTGTTTCGTAAAAAAGTGAACCGCGAAAACTGTGAATGTGTTCGAGTGCTAATACAGGTCTGGCTATTTCCTTCTCCACTATTCCTCTTTCCCTTTTTATGGATTTAACTTTTATATTTGACCTTAACTATTTAAATCTCTTTTGTTAACTTTAGCTCTTGTCTTATTAATATACAACCCTTCCCAAAATACAAGTTAGCAACACAAGGAAAGAACCCCACGCCCTGAGAGTGATGCTGATGATAACTAGCCGGAGTAAGTATCCTATAGGTACATCCTGGAGATACCTTCCATCAAAACATAACAACACCTATATCAATCTACTATTCACATAACAATATCTTGGCGGTAATTTTGCGGAGGTCAAAGAAATGATTCGAAAGCGCCATTGGCTAGTCTGCGTTCCCAATGGTCTCCTGAAGTGCAATTCTCGATGTTCGGTTGCACTAAAGATATTAGTTGCCGGTGGAGATTAATAGCCCTTGCGAAAGAGTTCCTTTGCCGTTTTGCGATTATCGTTCCTACCGACCTTCCGACTATCCTTACAAGGGACAGCAATGGGTTTTGTATGTTTTTTCTCGATTGGCCAGACTGACGGATGATCGATGTGATAATCGTCCGACAGGTGCCGCCCAAAGGGTAAATTTCCCCATATATTTAAAAAAAATACTAAAACTTCATCAAAAAGTAGTAAAACAATAATAAGTGCAAATAAGTACGAAACAACGGAATGAAAATACATAAAACTACATTACAATGTAATAAAAAACTCAGTTCTCAACAATACAATGTTTGGTGAAAACTATTGTTTATATTGTACTTTTACTCCTTCAATTGTTAAAACTAGCCCAATTTATTTTAATTAAAAAATTTAAGGTGATTTGTTTATTTCAAATATGTTAAAATTAGGAAATGATTATAAATAACATTTTATGTGAAATTATTTTTCCTTGGACTTTGGGGGCAATTCTCATAGTTCACAGCTCTCGCATAGCAGGCTGGCAAATCAGGCTAACTTCACGTCTGCTGTCAACTGACATTTGACAATTAAATCTATGCTTAAATCTTTGTAAATTGAGCGTTATAATGATTGAAAATCACTTGTAAACAATTATGTTTACAATTTATCACAAATGAAGATGAAACTGTGAAAAAATAACGCAGTTTCTTTGTGCAAATTTATTGTTGTCAAAATCATAATAATTATCTGCATGACGTACTTAGCGACGCGCATATTATGCCGTTCAGAATGCCAATTTTCGTAAGATCGTAATTCCTATTCTACGTCATAATTTCCTATAATAATGTCACGTGGGTCACAAATAAACATAAGGAATGAGTTTGCGAATACATTTATTTAGGTCATTAAAGAAAATAAGTCATATATTTGTAATAATCTACTGACAATTTCTGTCCTTCGCTGTACGGCGGGGTAAATCGGCCGCGCTATATTTTGACAGTTCCGGGAGATTCCTCACCTTTATAAGAAATAGCCTTCAGCCAAATTTTCAAACGAGAATCACAATTCACCTTTCATTCGGCAACGAATCGGTATCAGTCGCCTTCGGCCTCGCCTTTGAGATCCCGAATAGCCCTTCTGTTCCTCAAGTCGCTGCGCACTTACTCCGCCCACAAAAGCGGCAGCAGAAGTGGCTGCGTGTAAATGGAGCAAAAGTTAGCTTTTTTCAATACTTTGAAAATCAAATGACCGTCTATCTTGGTTGTCCTTTTGAAGAAATTTAAGAAAAAAATAAAGTATCGTAAAGTTGAACCTAGTGAATATTGATGCACTTAGCTACACTTTTAGTGAAACTTCTTGCCACGTTATCCCCAAAGGGTTTCGCATGTGGCGAGTGGAAACATTTATTTTTATTTTTACAGGCAAAAAGGCCCGTCTTACGCCAAACATGGAGGCTGTTTTTTTTATTGAAGCAAAAGTTGTAGGGTGTATGTTAATTTAAGATTTGGGTTTTAATTTGTAAGCACACATGCAGCACATGTAATCACAAGCTTGCATGTGGGCATGCATTAAATATCAGCCTTCAATATCAATATATCTTTGCAACTTCCATTTCAAATTAGATTATAGATAGCTATAAGTATATTTGTAAAGCTTCATAGTCTGCCGGCATATCGTGACAGCCCGCAGTTTAATCTAGAAATAGCAAAGTTCTCGGCAAGGAGTACCTATTCGCTGCTAGTTCTCCATTGTTTGATGCAGTCTGCGGTTCCTTTGTTTGTCGCAATTTTAATGCAAAACTGTTTTGCGGCATGAAAACTAGTTGAATTTTAAAATTCCACGAAACGTTAAAAAAAGGATACAAAACATAAAATTACAACACCGCCATTTTGATTATATGTTTGTGCTGTGAGCTAATAAGTACTAAGAAGTGCAACATTTATGACCGGTCCGTAGTCTAGTGGTTAGCGCCTTGGACTCATAAATGGAAAGTCGTGGATGCGAATCTTTGCGAAACACATAAAAATACCATTTAGAGTTTCAAGTATGCTCTTTGCTTGAAGGCTTTTGAGGTGTGATTCACACAAAAAAGCACTCATAAAATAAATCATAATATTATTATTATCAATTGATTTCTATTAAACTTTATAGAGCTTTATAAAAATTGTAATAAAACTTTGCTTACTTTTACACTATAATTAATTTTATTTTACATCTATCTATCTATCTATCTATCTATCTATCTATCTATCTACTACTTTATAAAAAGCAACGGCCTCCCCATACAAAATAAATGTGCGTTAATGGATAAAGAACTGAAGAACTCCTGTACAGATGTTCATCATATTCACACTAAATATTATTCAGAACTTCGGACGTGCCTGTCTTTTATCAAAAGTCTTAAAAATGATGTTGTTTTAGTAAATAAATACGATCGATTTCAACACCTTTTTATGTAAAACCTATGCGTGAAACGAAACTCATTTTGACATTCGAATTTCAAATAAATTCTCAGCATTTGGCTTCGAAGTCTCCATCCAAGTCGAAAAATTTTCCTTTGAATTCTGTTGAGTACCTACCTATATTCTTTATTTATTTCAAAATATACTTCAACCAGTTATACCATGTATTTTTTAGAAATAATTACGATCGATTGGGTCAACTTTTTATATGAAACCATACTTTTTGCGGCATTTTATCTTTTTAATATCTATCTATCTATCATCTTCTACTACTTTATTAAAATCAACGGCCTCCCCATACAAAATAAATGTGCGTTAATGGATGACAAACTGAAGAACTCCTGAACAGATGCACGTCATATTCACAACAAATATTGTTCAGAACTTGGGATGTGCATCCTCATCATTAATAAATAAACATGATCGATCACAGCACCTTTTCATGTAAAACCTATGCGAGAAACAAAACTCATTTTGACATTCGAATTTCAAATAAATTGCCAACACTTCATTCAACATAGGCTTCAAAGTTGCCATCCAAGTCGATTCTTTTTTGGTTGAATTCCGTTGAGTACCTACCTATATTCTTTATTTATTTCAAAATTATACTTCAACCAGTTATAACATGTATTTTTTAGAAATAATTACGATCGATTAGGTCAACTTTTTATCAACCATACTTTTTGCGGCATTTAATCTTTTTTAATATTTATTAGAATTTTTAATCTAAGTTGCATAGATGCATTAACATTTATAATTCATATTCAATGCACACCCCCATGGAGGCACGAGTGAGTTCGCGCTTATCAATGCTGCATGTGTAATAACAAATAAAAAATTTCAGCCTCTCATAACCAGTAGCCCTGCAACTTTTGCCGAACTTTACAGAAACAGGGGGAACATTTGTTAAGTGAACCCATCTTAATTTATAATCTAAAGTTGCAAAAAAGAGTTTTTATGATTAAAATACAATGCACACCCACAAGCTGAGAAATAATTACGATCAATTAGGTCAACTTTTTATATGGAACCATACTTTTTGCGGCATTTAATCTTTTTTAATATTTATTAGAATTTTTAATCTAAGTTGCATAGATGCATTAACATTTATAATTCATATTCAATGCACGCCCCCATGGAGACACGAGTGAGTTCGCGCTTATCAATGCTGCATGTGTAATAACAAATAAAAATTTCAGCCTCTCATAACCAGTAGCCCTGCAACTTTTGCCGAACTTTACAGAAACAGGGGGAACATTTGTTAAGTGAACCCATTTATTCGATATGGGTGGTATATAGTCATCCTAACCTATAAGTCAAGGAATTTGAGTTTGAAACATCCTTAAACAACGGTTATCTTAATTTATAATCTAAAGTTGCAAAAAAGAGTTTTTATGATTAAAATACAATGCACACCCACAAGCTGAGAAATAATTACGATCAATTAGGTCAACTTTTTATATGGAACCATACTTTTTGCGGCATTTAATCGTCTTAATATTACAATATATAATCTAAGTTGCATACATGCATTAACACTTATAATTCATATTCAATGCACGCCCCCATGGAGACACGAGTGAGTTCGCGCTTATCAATGCTGCATGTGTAATAACAAATAAAAAATTTAGCCTCTCATAACCATAAGCCCTGCAACTTTTGCCGACCTTTACAGAAACAGGGGGAACATTTGTTAAGTGAACCCATTTATGCGATATGGGTGGTAAGCCTCATCATAACCCATAAGTCAAGGAATTTGAGTTTGAAACATCCTTAAACAACGGTTATTTTAATTTATAATCTAAAGTTGCAAAAAAGAGTTTTGATGATTAAAATACAAAGCACACCCACAAGCTGGCAAATGTTGTTTCACGCTAACATATAATTGTGACACTTGATGTTTTTAATATTAGAATATATAATCTAAGTTGCACAGATACAATAACTTTTATAATTCATATTCAATGCATGCCCCCATGGAGACACGAGTGAGTTCCCGCTTAGAAATGCTGCATGTGAACTTACAAATTAAAATTAAGTCCTCTAATGCACATAAGCTCTGCAACTTTTGGCAACCTTTTCAGAAACAGGGGGAACATTTGTAAGTGAGCCATTTTTTACGATATGAATGTTCAGGCTTATACTTACCTATAAGTCAAGGAATTTGAGTTTGAAAAATCCTTCAGTAACATTCATCTTAATGTATTATCAAAAGTTGCAAAAAAAATCTTTATTGATTCAAATGCAATGCATACCCACAAGCTGGCAAATGTCATTTCACGCTAACATATAATTGTGGCATTTGATGTTTTTTATATAAGAATATAAATCTAAGTTGCATAGATCCATTTACATTTATAATTCATATTCAATGCATGCTCCCATGGAGACACGAGTGAGTTCACACATACAAATGCTGCATATGTAATTACAAATAAATATTTTAGCCTCTCATGACCATAAGTCCTGCAACTTTTGCCGACCTTTTCAGAAACAGAGAAACATTCGTTCAGTGAACATTTTTTTACGGTATGGGAGGTCAGCCTCATACCTCATGCACATGCAAACAAGATACTCAGAACATGAAAGAACTTAATTACCCTTTTACCGTCATTTTTTTTCAAATTACTTCTTAAAGCATTTAATTACAATGAAGGAGGTGTGAGGAATAATTATTGCGAAGCCAGACTTAAACTGCCCGAAGGGCCTAGCAGACAACCGTGCGCAGCACGGTCGGTCTGCTAGTTATTAATAAATACGAACATTTTCGATCTATTGATCATTACCCCAAGAAAAAGAATTTTCACTGTATTGATATCCGAACCATACAAAATATTATTATTTTTATTATTGGTCCATTGCTTGTGGGAATGCATTTAATATGAATCTCAAATGATACATATCCTTGCAGCTTAGATTTAGATTTAGATTGTTAATGAAATATTTTTATCTTCCAACCTCAAATTCGCCTGACGGATAGGCAAGCTGAAATCACATATTGAAATGACTAGTTCTATAAGGTGTAGATTAGCATTTAATCTTCGTGCACATACACAACAATAAGAAAAGTGCGGTTTAATGCTTACACATGCTGATTATGATTAAAGACAAGGAAATTTGAACATCAAAAGATTTATTGTTATAATTATATATCTGCAAATACTGTGAAGTCGATACAATTCTCTGTTTATTTCTCTAGCAATTCTGTGAAATCGATACAAATCTTGCTATATTTTCTCTAAAATACTATGAATTCGATACAACTCTCTTTACATTTCTCTGACGATTCTGTAAAATCGATACGGCTCTTCTTATACTTCATCATCACCATCATCCTCACATAAACATATTATGTTTTTGCTTATGAGAGTTTACTTAATATCAACCTTAAATGTGATAAATATTTGCAGCTTAGATTAAAGATTATAGAATACACACCCACAGACTTAACTTAAATTGTAACAGCATAATTCTTCACTAGATTTTATACAAAATAAGGAATCTTTCATAAAATCGTTGGAAAAACTAAAAAGCAGAAATTGTATATATTTGTGTACACGGGCATTAGATTTTTTATTCCATTTCGGCACGCTGTCAGCCCCGCACATTCAGCCG
Source organism: Agapetus fuscipes (assembly GCA_951799405.1). Lineage (NCBI taxonomy): Eukaryota > Metazoa > Arthropoda > Insecta > Trichoptera > Glossosomatidae > Agapetus > Agapetus fuscipes. Next base: position 16,693,366 of record OX637349.1, on the reverse strand, counting down.
TGTTGATTTGTCGTATTTAGTGAGCTCCGACAGCGACCGGAGCAATTCCAGTTTTTACCAGTGACAGAATGTACGCTGATTGAACACAAGTCCCCGATAGACTGAATATGCCAGTCAGTCACCGCAGTGCTGAGACTCACCCGCGTGTGTCAAGCTGTCCGCAACTGTCGAGTCGAACTGTCCGGTTAAATTTTATCTGTCCGAATCAGCAGGTGTTTGTGTATGTTGATTTGTCCATAGTGTTGAGCTGTTCATTCAATATCAGCTCGGCCTCCTAGTGTGTGTTTAACTTATCTATCATAAATAATAAAAATCTATAATTTAAGTTTCAAAGATGTATAAACATTTAAAGCTCATATCAAATGCATGTCCGTAAACAAACACGAGTAGTTCGCGCTTACAAATGCTGAATGTGTACTTACAAATTAAATTCAAACCTGAAATCAACAAAAGCCCTTCAACTTTTGCCGACCTTCCCTGAAACAGGGGTAAAATATAATTACATTTATAATTATGTTCCTTGACTTATAGGTTGGTATGCGGCTGACCTACCATACTGTAAAAAATGGTTCACTTTGCCAATGTCACCCCTGTTTCAGGGAAGGACGGCAAAAGTTGCAGGGCTTATGTTCATTTGAGATTGAGTTTTTATATTGTGGGTCCACATGCAGCATGTGTTAGCGCGAAATTATACATGTCTGCTTGTGGGAATGCATTTAATATAAATCTTAAATGATATATATCCTTGCAGCTTAGATTAGATTAGATTAGATATGTAGTTAAGTTGTCCGAAAGTAATGGATTATCCAAAGTCGTATGTGTAGAAATGTTTGTATATGCTAAGTTGTCCAAATGTGTTGAATTGTCATTTTGCGTTGAGTTGTACGCGTCTTGAGTTGTCCATGTGTTCAGTTGTCCACCGCGTTTGCGTTGCGGTAAAGCCCCCATACTAAATATAAAACTTTCACTGACACAAGTTTTAGAATGACCACACAAAGTGTCAAACTATCACCGACGTATGTGTCCGCGTTTAAAAGCAAATAAAAACTTGGACATTTCGTACAATACACAATTGTTAACAATCCTGCTCGTGACTCATGCCCTCTGAATAAGTTGAACAAGTTTGTTTGTTGCTATAGTTTAATAGTTAAAATTGGGGACGTTTTCAAATTTAGTAAATTTCAGATTTAAAAGTGAATGAAACGGAAGAGCTTTATGTACATAAATATTAAGATAATTAATTATGTTTTTTTGGGAATCACACCTCCGGACTGTCTTCTCCTTTACTTTGGAGTTGTAAATGGAATATTGTAGGTTTGAGTCCCGGCAAAGGACAAACAAATATACAATTTATATTTTCAAATATGCTCTTCGCTGGATTGAAAAGTTCATATACCTTTCCCAAAGGCCGGTCACCAAAGATCCATCCAGCTTTACAGCAACTGAGTCTTGTTGTAGGAATGAAGAGATCGTAAGAATCCCGGTCGATAGATCGGTTGATAGAATGCTTGCATTCCATGCCAAGAGCAAGGGTTCGATCCTCACCGAGCGTGTCAGAAATGATTTCCCGTTTTGGTGTTTATTTCAAACCCAAAATGAATACCGGCATGGTTTACTCAGCCTTCACAAGAAATGAGTACCAGCCCTTCGAGACTTGGAAGACTCCCACTTCAACTGAAGTGTTTGGCGTGAGGTCCCTTACCCGTAAAATTAAAAAGGTCCCGATTCACAACAAGCGACCCCCTCGAGAATAACGCCGGAAATAAGTTACCTAATCTAATCTAAGCTGCAAAGATATATATCATTTAAGATTTATATTAAATGCATTCCCACAAGCAGATATGTATAATTTCGCGCTAACACATGCCGCATGTGGACCTACAATATAAAAACCCAATCTCAAATGATCTTAAGCCTTGCAACTCTTGCCGTCCTTCCCTGAAACAGGGGTGACATTGGCAAAGTGAACCAATTTTTTACAGTATGGGTGGTCAGCCGCATAACAACCTATAAGTCAAGGAACATACATGACAAATTACATTTTTTTCAAATCAATAAATAACAATATATACCTACATGGACATAAAAATCTAAATCATAAAACCAATTTTACTTTAACAAACCCCAGCCGCCAACATCACAGATCAACCGCCATTTCTTTCTATCCTTACATACTTCTTTCATTTCCTCCAGAGTCATAACCTTCTTATATCGTAATTGTAGCTTAGTTCTGTTTTTCATTAAAGTCCTAATGTTTTCCGAAGAAAACCCATTACTACGTGTTAATATAAAACAAATCTAGCATGAAAAAAAATATAAATAAACATTCAAATTACCATAAAATCTCAAAATGAAAGAAATACTAAGTACACGTTGTGCTAACAAGGTAAAAAATTTGAATTTTTAACAAAAAGCTTTTTTTAAATCATCATAAAGGCCCGTTCGCTTTAAGTACCCGAAGTAAGAAACATTTAATTAACTAAACCATGAAGTTCCACCAAAAATGTATAACAACTAAAAAGCTCTCGAGGAGCGCTGTTACAGTTTCAGTATATTTTGTGTAAGCGCTATGGTTGCGTGTACTCGTGAAGCTTTACTGGAAGTCCGCCTATTTCCGGCCAAGTGCACATAATGAGTGAATAATTGGAGGCAAGGTGAGCTGGCGTCCCTGCATGGCCGGGGCTCAAGCGAAGCTGGCCTACCTTAGCTAAAATATCTATACATTAGCTATATTATAGCTATACTAGCAGACTGACCGTGCTGCGCACGGTTGTCTGCTAGGCCCTTCGGGCAGTGTAAGTCTGGCTTCGCAATAATTTTTCCTCACACCTCCTTCATAGTAATTAAATGCTTTAAGAAGTAATTTGAAAAAAAAATTGCGGTAAAAGGGTTATTTAGTTCTTTCATGTTCTGAGTATCTTGTATGAAGCATGAGGTATGAGGCTGACCTCCCATACCTAAAAAATGTTCACTGAACGAATGTTTCTCTGTTCCTGAAAAGGTCGGCAAAATTGCAGGGCTTATGGTCAAGAGAGGCTGAAATTTTTATTTGTAATTACACATGCAGCGTTTGTAAGCGCAAACTCACTCATGTCTGCTTGGGGGCATGCATTCAATATGAATTATAAAGTGTATGTATGCAACTTAGATTTATATTCTAAAATTAAAAACATCAAGTGCCACAATTATATGTTAGCGTGAAAGAACATTTGCCAGCTTGTGGGTGCGCATTGTATTTGAATCATCAAAACTCTTTTTGCAACTTAAGATTATAAATTAAGATAACCGTTGTTTAAGGATTTTTCAAACCCAAACTCCTTGACCTAAGGGTTAGTATGAGGCTTACCACCCATATCGCATAAATGGGTTCACTTAACTAATGTTCCCCCTCTTTCTGAATAGGTCGGCAAAAGTTGCATGGCTTATGGTTATGAGAGGCTGAAATTTTTATTTGTAATTACACATGCAGCATTTGTAAGCGCAAAGTCACTCATGTCTGCTTGGGGGCATGCATTGAATATGAATTATAAAATGTATGTATGCAACTTAGATTTATATTCTAAAATTAAAAACATCAAGTGCCACAATTAAATGTTAGCGTGAAATGACATTTGCCAGTTTGTGGGCGTGCATTCAATTTGAATCATCAAATAACTTTTTTTGCAACTTTAGATTATAAATTAAATTTAACATTGTTGAAGGATTTTTTAAACTCAAATCCTTGACGGATAGGTAAGTATGAGCTTGAATACCCATATCGCAAAAAATGGTTCACTTGACAAATGTTTCCCCTGTTTTTGAAAAGGTTGGCAAAAGTTGCAGGGCTTATGTTCATTAGAGGCCTTAATTTTAATTTGTAAGTTAACATGCAGCATTTATAAGCGCGAACCCACTCATGTCTCCAGGGGGGCATGCATTGAATATGAATTATAAAAGTTATTGTATCTGTGCAACTTAGATTATATATTCTAATATTTAAAAAAAAATCAAGTGCCACAACTATATGTTAGCGTGAAATGACATTTGCCAGTTTGTGGGCGTGCATTCAATTTGAATCATCAAAATAACTTTTTTTGCAACTTTAGATTATAAATTAAATTTAACGTTGTTGAAGGATTTTTCAAACTCAAATCCTTTACTTATAGGTAAGTATGAGTCTGAATACCCATATCGCAAAAAATGGTTCACTTGACAAATGTTTCCCCTGTTTTTGAAAAGGTTGGCTCTCCGGTCGATAGCTCAGGTGGTAGAGTGCTTGCATTCCATGCCGAAAGCTCGGGTTCGAATCCCACCGACGCGACGGTGTCAGAAATGATTTCCCGTTTCGGTGTTTATTTCAAAACCCAAAATAAAATACCGGCAAGGTTTACTCAGCCTTCACAAGAAATGAGTACCAGCACTCTCGGGAGCTGGGAAACCTCCACTTCAACTGAAGTGGTTGGCGTAAGGCCGGCCCCCTTACCTGTAAAAATAAATAGGTTCAACTCGCCACATGCGACCCCTTCGGGGATAACGCGGCAAGAAGTTACACTATATGTGTAGCTTAGTTGCGTTGCGTTTGCGTTTTTGGCAAAAGTTGCAGGGCTTATGTTCATTAGAGGCCTTAATTTTAATTTGTAAGTTCACATGCAGCATTTATAAGTGCGAACCCACTCGTGTCTCCAGGGGGGCATGCATTGAATATGAATTATAAAAGTTATTGTGTCTGTGCAACTTAGATTATATATTCTAATATTTAAAAAAAATCAAGCGCCACAACTTTATGTTAGCGTGAAATGACATTTGCCAGTTTGTGGGCGTGCATTCAATTTGAATCATCAAATAACTTTTTTTGCAACTTTAGATTATAAATTAAATTTAACGTTGTTGAAGGATTTTTCAAACTCAAATCCTTGACGGATAGGTAAGTATGAGCTTGAATACCCATATCGAAAAAAATGGTTCACTTGACAAATGTTCCCCCTGTTTTTGAAAAGGTTGGCCAAAGTTGCAGGGCTTATGGTCATGAGAGGCTGAAATTTTTATTTGTAAATACACATGCAGCATTTGTAAGCGCAAACTCACTCGTGTCTCCGTGCAGGAGTGCATTGAATATGAATTATAAAATATGTTAATGCGTCTATGCAACTTAGATTGTATATTGTAATAATACTTTAAAAAAATTAAATGCCGCAATAAGTACGGTTTCATATAAAAAGTTGACCGAATCGATCGTCATTATTTCTAAAAAATACATGTTATAACTGGTTGAAGTATAATTTTGAAATAAATAAAGAATATAGGTAGGTACTCAACGGAATTCAACCGAAAAATAATCGACTTGGCAATGGCAACGATGGCAACTTTGAAGCCTGTTGAAGTGCTGGCAATTTATTTGAAATTCGAATGTCAAAATGAGTTTTGTTTCTCGCATAGGTTTTACATAAAAAGGTGTTGTGATTGATCATGTTTATTTATTTAAAAAACAACAATTTAAAATCTACTAATGATGAGGAAGCACATCCCAAGTCCTGAACAATATTTGTTGTGAATATGACGTGCATCTGTTTAGGAGTTCTTCAGTTTGAATGCCATTAACGCACAACTATTTTGTATGGGGAGGCCGTTGCATTTTATAAAGATAAGGGATATATAGCTGTCAACGACGTTACCATGTTGAAAGCACCGGTTCCCATAGATCACCGAAGTTAAGCAACATTGGGCGCGGTCAGTGCTTGGATGGGTAACCGCTCAGGCACACTGCGTGTTGTTGGCATCTTGGACCGGTCCGTTGTCCTTAGTGGCAACACTTCGGACTCGTAAAATGGAAGGTTGTGGATTCGGATTCCGGCGGAGCACAAAAATATACCATTTATATTTCGAATGTGCTTTTCGCTGAGTTGAAAAATTCATAAACCTTTACCAATGACCGGTCACCAAAGGTCCATCCAGCCTTACAGCAACTGCGTCTTGCTTGAGTAATGGCGCTTTGTAGCGACGACCAAGCTCGTACACCTCTGCGGCACTACAACAAGTGTCATAGACCCCTACAGTCTTTAGAATCTAGGGAGTCTCCCGCACAGGATTTCTTAAAAAAAAAAAAAAAAATTAGCTTAGCTTTTTCCCCCCGCCCCGCCTTAGTGCTTGTTTGGCTTATAAACCACTTGATTCAAAGATGACCTTTAAATGAAATTGTCTGTTTGAAAATTCTGTGCGAAAATGTTCCTTGACTTATAGGTTGGCATGCGGCTGACCACCCATGCTGTAAAAAATGGTTCACTTTGCCAATGTCACCCCTGTTTCAGGGAAGGTCGGCAAGACTTGCACATGCGACATGTGTTGGCGTGAACTAATAAGTGTCTGCTTGTGAGAATGCATTTAAAATGAATCTCAAATGATATACATCTTTGCAACTTTGATTTAGATTTAGAGTTTAGAATGCTTTTCTTTGGTAAGCTATGTTTGTGTATGAATAACACATCAAGAGCCCTCTGCAAACTTGGTCGTCGCTATAGAGAGCGCACATTCTCAAGTAAGAGCCAGTTGCTGTAATGCTGGATCGACCTCGCTAACCGGTGTTTGGTAAAGGTTTATGAAGTTTTCAACCCAGCTGAGAGCATATTTGAAAATATATATAGTATTTTTTTATGCTTCGCCGCGATTCGAACCCACAACCTTCCATTTACGAGTCTGAAGCGTCACCACTAGCCTACAGACTGGCCCATTTTATTCGTTATGCAAGGTCCGTCTTAAACAAGGAACTTTAAAACGCCAAGGATTATGTAATGTGTATGTTTACTTCAAAGGCATATTTTTTTCAAACTGATATTTCTAAGTTTTCCACTGTAAAATCTTGCACTCATATTTACATATACATAATATATATTTCTCATGTCACAGTGTTTGTGGTCACACTCCTCAGAAACGGCTTGACGGAGTCTTATGAAATTTTGTACGCATTTTTGAAAGGTATGAGAATCGGCCAAGTATATTTCATACAATTAAAAAAAAAAAAAATAACCTTTGTTTTATTCTATTATTTTTATTTAATTTTTTTACAAAAACAAACAAAATAAACGAGTTATCCGGTTACAGCCTCTAAGTTATCTTCAGAGAAACTGTTGCCAATAAATGATTTGATAAAAAATAATAAAAATTGCCATTCTTCAGCAATCTCAAACTTTAAACTGCTCTCCTGAACAATTTAGTTTGTCGCTTACTGCCTTTTAACCGTCGATATAAACTTGACTTCAACTCGGGTACATATTAAATGCACATATAATACCCAGTACCCCTCCACCCTCTGCGAAGTAAGCCGACCATACAATCGTACCCCGCCTTCCATCGCGCAACCGCACCTCCGACCTAACTGGATATTCAAAACAGACTCACTGAAAAACTTTTAGTTGATTGTTTTTTCCGTAACAGCGCGAGTGTTTCACATACCCTATATGTAATTATCAAACCAATATGATACAATAAAACCACCCCAAGTGGAAATGTTGAAATATTCAAGTACATATTTTGTATAACAAGTGCGCATGTGTCCCTAAGTTACTTTGTTTTAAAAAAGTTATACGAGGAACAACAATTACACTCCTGAAGAAAAACAAATAAAAGTGGATTAAAACTTTGTTTTTCCTACTGAATTTATAAAAAATAAACAAAGAATTTGGTTTACATATAAGTGCACTTTTTATGCTTTTTTTTTTTATAGAGGCATTCACTGTAGGTAGTAATTCATCGTAAATGAAAAACAATAATAACAACTTTGTTTTTGATTACGGCGAGTATATTAAGTTCCACGACCGGTTTAGCAAACAACCTGATTGCATCTTCAGGTGGCTAAATAATGCAGTGTTTATGTTTCAAGTGTGTTTTTAAATTGTAAGCAGTGATAACGGTGGTTTGTGTTATAAAAATAAAGAATAAATCAAGGATTTTTTTTTTGGATATTTATTTAATTTTTAAAGTAATAGTTTTTTTTTCAGTTGAAAAAATACTCGCATGTTTTTAAAAAAACTATTTTCAAATGAAGAAAATAGGTATTCCAAAAATTAATAGCAAAGATAAAAGACATAGGCATTAAAATTAATTAAATTAATAACTGGACAATTTTACATAGCACCATTTAGTGCCACTAGCCACCCCAAGGGGGCTCTACAGAGAAAGCAAATGTTTTTCTCCATTTGGTCAATGTCTCTCTTTCCTGAAACGATATAATTTCAGTTTTTTCGTAAAACTTTAATTGAAAAACTGTTTTTTTACAGTATTAAGTGATCATTGTTTAAAGATGCTATTCGAAAAAACTAGTTCACTGACGGATGATCGAAAAATAAATAAGTATAAAAATATTTTACAACAATTAAAATTTAGATGTTGTAAGGCCTTCACGACCGGCTTCAGATGCTTAATTTTTTTAAACAGTCTTGAACGTGGTTCATTGTTTTCTTCTTCTTCTTTTTTGCTTCCGTTTCGTAAGTATACTGTGTGTTACTTCTTCAAAGCTCTGTTAACTTCTGATTAAATCTGATATAAAAACAATTATGTCCGGTCGATAACTCAGTTGGTAGAGTGTTTACATTCCATGCCGAGTGCTCGGATTCGAATCCCATCGAGAGTGTCCGCAATGATTTTCCGTTTCGGTGTTTATTTGAAACCCAAAATAAAATACAAGCAAGGTAGGTTCACTCAGCCTTTCCACTTCACCTCTCTTGAGGTGTGATTCACAGACAAACAGCGCACACCGAATAAATCGCTATTTATGATTATTTTGTTTTCTCTTTCCTTTCGATTCTATCTGTTTAATTAGATACAGTGGTTTTTTTCTCATATATTTCTGGATTTTTGTATTTTCTGCATTTTTGTATTTTTCTTGCATGTACTTTTCTATTGCTGTATTTTTTTTTTACGGCTGGTCATGTATTGCACCCTCCACATGACTAAGCTGGAATAAACATTATTTATTATTTATTGTGTAATGGCGGTTGATCTGTAATGTTGGCGGCTAGGGTTTATTAACGCGAAATTTGTTTTATTTTTTAGTTTTTGATGTCCATATATATTATTATTTATTGATTAAAAAAAATGTAATATGTCGTGTATGTTCCTTGACTGACATATACGTTGGTATGAGGCTGACCACCTATACTGTAAAAATAGTTCACTTTGCCAATGTCACCCCTGTTTCAGGGAAGGTCGGCAAAAGTTGTGGGGCTTATGTTCATTCGAGGTTTGGATTTTATTTTTAAGTACACATTCAGCATTTGTAAGCGCGAACTACACGTGTTGGTTTGTGGGCATACATCTGAGAGCTTTAAATGAATATATCCTTGCAACTTAGATTATAGATTATTATTATGATTAGTACTACTTACATTGTTTGTATACAAACAAATTAATGTAAATTGAAGGTTGCTTATTAGAGACTGACCTTTTTAGGCAGCGTAACGAGACAGTAGCTTTTTGATGGCATACAAACGACGTGAATTAAATGAGTTATTGTGACATGTACAAATATCATCCCCCCAGTGCTTGTTAAGCCAATCTACCATTTTATTCAAAGATGACCTTTCAATGGACTTGTCTTAAGAACCACATTCTTTACAATTTGAGCTAAAATAAAAACGAAAACTATGATAATGTGAGAGGTCAAAATCAATTTCTAGCATTCATAAGACACATTGGTCCAGTACATATACAATTTCTAGCATTCATAAGACACATTGGTCCAGTACATATACAATTTCTAGCATTCATAAGACACATTGGTCCAGTACATATACAATTTCTAGCATTCATAAGACACATTGGTCCAGTACATATACAATTTCTAGCATTCATAAGACACATTGGTCCAGTACATATACAATTTCTAGCATTCATAAGACACATTGGTCCAGTACATATACAATTTCTAGCATTCATAAGACACATTGGTCCAGTACATATACAATTTCTAGCATTCATAAGACACATTGGTCCAGTACATATACAATTTCTAGCATTCATAAGACACATTGGTCCAGTACATATACAAACATTGCTCATGTAAAATTACCTCTTTTCGGAATTTAGCTTGGCATCCGGGTCAAAAAGACCATAGTTGAGATTCAGTTTGAGGATTCAGCTTGTGGTTTTGGATTTCAACACTGGTGGTTGTAAAATAAAACCTTTAAACTTGCGTGGTTTTATTCGATGCACAAATTTAATAAAAGAGGATACCAGGATTGACGGGTGCTCTGCTAGAATAGTTTAGAAGCTACTTATCGGGGCGATTCTTGCGAGTTAAGATAAAGGATACCATTTCAAATAGTTTTGAGGCAACAAGCGGCTTGCCGCAAGGGAGCCATCTTGCACCAATACTTTTCCTCATTTATATTAATGATTTGGCTGGCGAGATGAGGGATGTAGAATGTTTGTTTTTTGCTGATGATCTCAAAATATTCAAAAGAATAGAACATGTAGGTGACTGCTATATACTTCAAAACAATTTAAATGAACTGGGCAGGTGGTGTCACAGAAATAAATTATTCTTAAATGTTGAAAAATGTCAATGTATAACTTTTTCTCGAAACAAAAATCCCATGCACTTCAACTACTGTATCGAAAATGACAAACTGGACAGGGTAACGGAAATAAGAGATCTTGGGATTATCTTTGATGAGAAATTATCTTTTGTGAGCCACATAACAAAAATGACCAGAAAAGCATTGCAAACATTGGGCTTTGTCCTTCGCACTGTTGGCGATTTCACAAAATGTAAACGCAATTGCAATACTTTATAAGTCATTAGTCCGTAGTCAGCTGGAGTTCAATTCCCAAATATGGTCTCCCAGTTACAATGTCCATATCAACAATATGGAGCGGATCCAAGATAAATTTTTAAGGTTCATAAATTACAAATTGGGTATACCTCGACATGATTTAGATTACGAAAATTTGAAAATAAGATAACACATTGAATCACTTGAGGACAGAAGAATTATTGGGGATTTAATTTTTTTGTTTAAAATTATAAATAATTGTTTTGACAACCCTGATTTGTTGCAGCTCATAAAATTCCGTATACCTACACGATGTACTAGAAATCGCGAGTTGTTCTATATAGACAACCATAATACAAATTATATAAGATCGACAATAATTCCCCGCTTACATCGACTGGGCAATGAATATTTGTCGGATATTGACATATTTAATTTGGATCTCGCTTCATTTAGGACTTTGATAAAAAAAATATTTCCTCCAGCTGCTAGGTCTTAGTTTGTTGTACTTGTTGATTAAATTACTGTTCTCTTGCTTGTAAAAGAAATTTCATTTTGTTTATGTTATGTTATAGTTTTTTATTTTATGTCTATGTTTAATATGTTTTTATTTTTATTTTATTTTATTTTACGAGTATATGAATATATTTAATTTTAGCTTTTTTATCGTTTTTATCGTTTTTTAGTAGTTTTTATAGTTTTCTCCAATTTTAAGATTATATAGAGTTTTTACTTTCACTTTAAGTTTCAAATCTGTTCTATCTTTATACATGCAATGATTTTTTAAATGTATTTTTTTGTAACTGTAAAAGGCGAAAGCCGTTAATTGATTTAAATAAAAATAAATACCATGTTTTTAAGAAGGAAGAGATAGGAAACCTTCAATACTTAAGAGCGTAAAATAATACTTAACAACATCTTATCTAAATAGAAGCTGCAAAGATATATATCATTTAAGATTCATATTTAATGCGTTCCTACAAGCAGACACGTATAAGTTCGCGCTAACACATGCCGCATGTGAACCTACAATATAAAAACCCAAATTTCACATGAATATACACCCTGCAACCTTTACTGACCTTCCCTGAAACTGGGGTAACATTGGCAAAGTGAACCATATTTTACAGTATGGGTGATCAGCCTCATACCAACCTTTAAGTCAAGGAATACAAGCAATTAATTACATCCTAAAATCTAAATCTAAATCTAAGCTGCAAAGATATGTTACATTTTAGATTCATATTCAATGCATTTTCATAAGCAGACACGCATAATTTCGCGCTCACACATGCCGCATGTGGACCTACAATATAAAAACCCAATCTAAAATGAACATAAGCCCTGTAACTCTTGCGGCGCAAAAGCAAACGCTTTCATTCGTAACATTGTGGCAAGAGTGCAGTTAGAGGATCCAGTGCGTGGTATTTGGAATGTGCCATTAACTACCTGTGGCAGAGTTTGGACAGATGCGAGCTCTCTGGCGTTGGGAGCTGTCGTCGAGATTGAAGGCGTTGTAGTAGAGGATGCAGCATGGCTTAGAAAAGGTGCCGATCTAGCCCACATCAACCCACGCCCTTTCGGACTGGTGCCTCGACCTTCTGTCAAACAGATGTGACATTGGCAAAGGAAAACATCTTTTACGGTATAGGCGATCAGCCTCATACCAACCAATAAGTCAAGGAATTCAAGCAATTCATTACATCCAGTTATAAAAAAACAACAAACACTAAAAAATCTACAAAACATCTATTAAAAAGTAAAAATTGAGTCTTTGTCTTAGCCGCCTACATTACAGATCAGTCACCATTTTTTATACCATATGTCAAAAAAGGAATCCACAAAGATTATACCTATCACTTGGTTGACATTGTAGTTATCAAAGTTGGTAAAATTTTACTTAGAAAATCCACATATGACAATTATTGACAATCAATAGATTTTAATGAATTAATAGTCATTCAATTTTTTTTTTTTTCTAAAACGTAGTTTAATTTTCACAATAATATTTTACATCTCGAGCACTTTCGACCTTCAATACTTTGGTCATTATCAAGAGTTTTGTTTTGTTCTTAATAATTTGAATTTGACATACATCAATCTTGATAATGACCTGAGTATTGAAGGTCGAAAGTGCTCGAGATATAAAATATTATTGTGAAAATTAAACTACGTTTCAGAAAGATTTTTTTTTTTAAATAAAATGAATTTTCACTGTGTGAATACACAAACCCTACAAAATCGAATTAATAGTCAATAAAAAATATTAGCAGTTTTTAATTACAACGTGTCAAATTCTTTGACAACTTCTGATGGACATAAGACAAACTAGCACAGAATAGATGACATGTATGCCTACCCCACTGATGGAACAGCTGATGTGGCTTGTACTATATTCAAGGGCTATAACGTTTGACCGCCAACGCTGTTTATTGATTTGTGTCTGTCAGATACAGTGCTCAGTGTAAATACTAGCCGTGTTAACTCCCACAGCTGTAAATATTACAGATAAGAACACATTCAACATTTAAAAAGTTCAGACCGGTCCGTAGTCCAGTGGTAACTCGTAATTGGAAGGTTGTAGGTTCGAATCCCGACGGAGCACAAAAAATATACCATTTATAATTTCAAATTTGCTCATCGCTGGGTTGAAAAATTCATAAAAGCTTTACCATTTACCAATTCATAAGACCGGTCACTAAACGTCCATCCAGCTTTACAGAAACTGGGTCTTGCTTGAGAATTGGCGATTTTAATAGTAACGACCAAGCTCGCAGAGGTCTCTTGAGGTGTGATACACACAAAAACAGCGCTCACCAATTCAATCATCCTAATATTATTATTCTTCTTCTTTTTCATCTTGTTAAGGAACTAGGTCGCGCTTTGTAGCGATGACGTCTGCGGCACTACAGCAAGTGTCATAGCCCCGCTAGAGTCTCTCAAATCTAGGGAGTCTCCCGCACAGGACTTCTTAAAAAAAGAAACAAACAAAAAACCGATAATATATATTTTTCAAGGGCTGTCTTTGACCGGCAATGCTGTCTATCGATTTATTTTATATTTCATTCATTACGGCCACGTTTTCAAGGAGACAAATTAAGTCCGGGGGGAACGCGACCGGCGCACAAGGTTCACCCAGCGCTCTAAATGCTTCAGCTGATACATAAATTATTATCAGGCGGTGTAAAGTACATCAGCTAAATGTCAGTGCTGTTGACCCGTTCCCTGCCGGAGACGAGAAAACGTGCGATGCATGTCTTCTTTACCAAAAACAGGATGACTTGTATACAGCTTTTTACATTTATTTTCATTAGTTCCTTGACTTATAGGTTTGTATGCGGTTGATCACCTATGCTGTAGAAAATGGTTCACTTTGCCCCTGTTTCAGGGAAAGTCGGAAGGAGATGCAGGATGTATGTTCATTTGAGGTTTGGGTTTTTGTATTGTAGGTTCACATACGGCATGTTTAAGCGCGAACTTATACGTGTTTGCTTGTGAAAATGCATATAATGTGAATCCCCAATGTTGCATATCTTTGCAACTTAGATTATATTAGATTACTATTTTTATTATTTAAAAAAAGTAGATTTGTGAAGAAGAATGCAATTCACCAAACTATTCTGCCTGGTCAGAAACAGGGATTAATATCATCAATTAATAATTTATTATTGTATATTCTAATGAATTATATTCATTAATAATTACCCAATGACATATATTGAACCAGAATCAAAGTTATATTCAAATGACCCAAGCGGGAATCGAACCAACGTTATTCTATTTCACATACGCTAGAAAGATCAGCCACTTGATCCATAGCCCATAGCACAGTGAACGATAGCGAAGTAAGTAAAATATGTACCTACGGTGAAAACATGGTGAAAATGAAGCATTTGAGAAGCATGACAGGAAAAACTCTGAGGGATAGAGTAGGGAATGAATAGGTAAAAAAATAATGTAATTTGAAAGAGGATGTGAAAGTTAAAGTACAAAAAAATGTGATAAGATGGTTTGGGCATGTAGAAAGAATGAATGATAGACTGACACAGTATGTATACAGTGTGAAAGGAAAAAGAGGTAAGGGTCGACCTAGAAAAGTATGGAGTGATCAGATTCGGTCACAAACGCGGCAAGGTGTTACACTATATTAATTGTAGCTTCGTGGTTTTTGTTCGTAACTTATATGAGTATTTTTTTTAAATTAAGTATGTCTGTTCGCGGCAGTTAAAGTGTTAAACGGCCTTGATGTCAGCCGGGCACTCTCCGAAAGCTCTAATGTTACGAAAAAGCTTTCCCCGCTGTGGACTTTATTCCGATAATTATCAACGATAACATTCCTAGTAGGGTTTGTTGATATTTACCAATGAAATGGTAAATTAAAAACCCAGTGAATACGTCCTTGAATTAACCAATGAATTAATAAAGTGAAGGATTTTTAGCTTTGCCCTTATAAAATTTTAAGGCTTTATTTATCATATCGGTGACCTGCTCACAGTCTAGTGGTAACAGATTTAAAAAATTAAAATTTCCTTGTTACAGTTCACTTTTTTTAATCTGTTAATACGGACTTTCACAAAGTTACTGCCGAAAACTTAAATAATGTAATAGTGGTAACACTTCTGACTCGTAAATGGAAAGTTGTGGCTTCGAATCCCGAAGGACCACAAAAAATACCATTTATATTTTCAAATATGCTCTTCGCTGAAGTTGAAAACTTCATAATACCTTTACCAACATATCGGTCACTAAAGGTCCATCGATCCTTACAGCAACTGGGTCTTGTTTTAATATTGGAGCTTTGTAGCGATGAGCAAACTCGTAAGCAATACCTCTGCGGCACTACAACAAGTGTCATTGACCCCTAGAGTCTCTGAAATCTTGGGAGTCTCCCGCGCAGGATTTATTTAAAAAATCATGTTTTTTTTTCTTAATTTTAAAAATGTCATAATTAAAGTTGCTCAAATAATTATTAATAGTTGTAAAACGCTTAGCTACTAAACTACATGCACAGCGTAACTTTTTGCCACGTTTTCCCTGAAGGGGATTATTTGTACAGGGAAACTATTTCAGTTGTTCCTATCTCAATATCCTGAACAAATAGGTTGACATGAGGCTGACCACCCATACTGTACAATTTTATAACATTGCCAATGTAACCCCTGTTTCAGCGAAGGGTTGTTAAAGTAGCAGGGCTTATGTTCAATTGTGTAGATTCTCATTTCCCGTGAAAGATTATTTAAAAAAAAAATCCTTTCAGTCACCAAAAAATATTCAAGCCCATATCTTACCAAAACTTTTTTATAAATTACACCATAAAATTTCATGACCACATTTCCCAAAAAAATTGCATTAAATTTTTCAAAATAGTTTTTTTTTTTAGATTGCTGGAGAGAGGGATGGTGTAGGTACGGCCTCTACAGATAGGATGGGCTCAGTTTTAATGCACCCAGCTCCGACAAAAGCCGTGAGCGAATCTTATCGCGTCTTACTTAAGCTCCGAGGCGGCCGGATTGAAAAAATATACGGCCGGAAGAAAACCGCTGAGCAGACAACGGGAAATGTGAGACCCGCAAAACTTTCAGACGCTCTGTAGAAGAGGATAATATGCAAATTTCTGCTACTAAAGAAAAACAATTTTGCGAATGTGTTATTGTGTGTCAGTGCGTGTTTTACTTGTCGGTGATAATTGTTAAGTTAAGGTTGGAATTACGGTCGTTTGACATATTTACAATAATAATAACTACACAGTTAAATTTATTTATCGGATATTAGACTGTTATAAGAGAACTCACATTATTCGCGACGTAGCGAACGTCTTCAAGAGACACTCTCTCACTTTAGTTGAGTTCATCTTCAGTCGTTGTGCAGAGAGGGAGTCTCCTGAAGATGTTAGCTACGTCGCTAACGAAACGTCGAGAATAATGTAAGTTCTCTTATAGCTGTTCAGCTAATATCCGATTAATAACTTTTAACAGTGTGGTTATTATAATTGTAAATGTGTCTGTGATTAAGTCTGTGAAGTCTCTAGTTGTTACGTACTTTAATCATTGTACTTGTATTTGTTCGATATTATCTGAATATTTGCTCGAATATTCTAAATAGAATATTCTGGAAAGGTAATGGCATGTGCCAGTCCCCAGAGTTTCAAAAATCAACACAATGTAATTTTATTCTAAAAAAACGTATCGAAGGTTAAAAGGCGACGTTTATGTCAAAAATGAGATATGAATGCTATCCTACTTGCAAATTTACGCTCTTTCTAATGCGCTAATTCCCATAGCTCTACGATGATTTTTGTGTTGTTTATGCCCAAGCAAACAACTGCGTTTTCTAAGTATGGTTTTGGTGTAACCAACAAGATTTTGGTATTTTTTGTCCTAAAGGCACTTGTGACATAAAAAATCGTAAAACCACATTAATAGGAATGACAATAAATGCCTGTATTTTTGTATGTAATTTTAGAGCTGTTTTGATTTTAACGATATACAACGCAACTAAAAACGCAACTAAGCTACACATATAGTGTAAATTCTTGCCGCGTTATCCTTGAAGGGGTCGCATGTGGCGAGTTGAACCTATTTATTTTTACAGGTAAGGGGGCCGGCCTTACACCAACCACTTCAGTTGAAGTGGAGGTATCCCAGCTCCCGAGGGGGCTGGTACTCATTTCTTGTGAAGGCTGAGTAAACCTTGCCGGTATTTTTATTATGGGGTTAGAAATAAACACCGAAATAGGAAATCATTTCTGACACCCTCCTTGGTGGTATTCGAACCCGAGCTCACGGGGTAGAATGCAAGCACTCTACCAACTAAGCTATCGACCGGACTAATATAATAAATATGATATGAAAGAAAAAAAAAAAGTTGTGCTATTTTTCTGCAACCTCAAACCTTAAACTGCTCTCCTGAACAATTTAATTTATGTCGCTTATGCCCTAAAGCCTTTTAACCGTTGATATGACATAACCTCACATGAATATGATGAACAGAAGCATTTATCTGAAGGTTGTCATTATTTTTTATGGCTTAGTTTTATTTATGAGATAGAAGAATTCATGTAAAATCAATGCTAAAACGTTATTCTCATAAATGTTTTATCATTTTTCATGCATTCAATAAACATCTGTACCAGGCACAAAAATAAAAATACAAGAAATTAGAAAAATGGTTTTTCCATACCGTACCTACCCTTATTGCTTGTTTATCTTATGTCCATTAGAAGTAATTTCATATGACTTATGAGCAATGTTTGTATGTGTACTGGACCAATGTGTCTTATGAAGATTGGAAATTAATTTAAAAAATATTTAAAACAACTCTCACATTATTGTGTTTTACGTTTTTTTCTTAGCTCAGATTGTGTAGAATGTGATTCTTGAGGCAATTTTATTGAGAGGTCATCTTTAAATCAAATGGTAGATAAGACAAATAAGAAAAAATATTTTTTACTAACAAAGACACTATAATCTAAGTTACACAGATATGTAACATTCAAAACTCATTTCAAATGCATATGATCCCATAAACAAAAAAGTATACGTTCGCTTTTACAAATGCTGAATAACGTGTACTTACAGATTAAAACCAAACCTCAAATAAACATAAACCCTGTAAATTTTGTAGAACTTCCCTGAAACAGGGCTGACATTATGAAAGTGAAACATTTGTTACAGTATGAGTGGTCAGTCTCATACCAACCTAAAGTAAAGGATAAGGACACAACTTCTTATATAATCTAATCTAATTCACGCTTGCACATGCCGCATGTGAACTTACAACATAAAATGCCAAATCTCAAATGAACATACACCCTACAACTCTTGCCATCCTTGCCTGAAACAGGGGTGCCATCTAAAATACTTAATACTAAAATACCAAACTAAATCTAAATCTAAGTTGCAAAGATATGTATCATTTGAGATTCATATTAAATGCATTCCCACAAGCAGACACGCATAATTTTGCGCTCACACATGCCGCATGTGGACCTACAATATAAAAACCCAATTCCGACCTTCCCTGAAACCGGGGTGACATTGTCAAAGTGAACCATTTTTTACAATATGGGTGGTCAGTCTCATACCAACCTGTAAATCCAGGAATACAAGCAATTAATTACATCCAGTAATACAAACAAACAAACACTAAAAAATCTACAAAACATCTAGAAAATTAAAAATTGATTCTTGGCCTTAGCCGCCTACATTTCAGATCAGCCGCCATTTTTTTCGGTTCTTACATACTTCTTTACTAAATACTAAAATCTAGAATATTCGGAACAACACTTTTTTTTTGCATATGCGTAGCTTTATCCGATGTTCGTGTATGCTTGTGGGTATAAAATATAGGTACACATATTGTATGTAAATCTAATTTATATTTGGTAGATAAGTTCCCTCTCCATACACGCAGAGCCTTCCAGAATAAATTACTATTTGTATGGCGGGGAATTCAACTTCTCCCGGCTTATTTAATATCCTTCCAGCTGAGATTATCCTGAAGGATTTATTTTCTGACGTCATGTACTTACCTCTTATCGGTAAAAGAAAACGTAACAAATTGATTACATTTATTGTTAGTTACTAAATTTATTGTTATTTATTAAACTTATTGTTATTTGTTCAGTTTTTTGTGTTTATTAATTTTATTGTTATTTATTAAATTATTTGTTATTTATTAAATTTATTTAAGGAATGTGCTTACCTACATCTGGTTTACAGTTTAAGATTTGTACTTCTCGCTTGACGGCTAGGGTACTAATGCCCTCCAAAGCATTGCAATCCGTATTTATAGGTGACTAAAGGATATTCTAGCATGCACCAGACCCGGCAAGAATGATTTTGAGCAATAGTTTCGACTAAACACGAGTAGGTACCCCCATCTAAATACTTACGCCTAGACACACATATAGAAGTAAGTAAAAACATACAGACACACTGTTACTGTTACTGTATCCTGCCACCATTTCACTAGGGGTGGCTCGTACCTCCGAAGATGCGTCTCCACTTTTTTCTGTCCTTGCATACCTTTTTCATCTCTTCAACATTCATCACTTTCCTCTTCCCTTATTCTCACAATCATAAGTAAACATACACAGACGTAAACTCAAACATTCGTTACTTTAATGATGAGAAATGCAACTTTGTGAAATTTGTTATATTCCGTACCCCTAGTAAAAGGCATAACGTAAATCTCATCTCGATTGCGTACATAAATAAAAAACGTATGAAATATACGACGCCACACCTAGAGAGCAATTAAGCTTTGATGTATTTTGTCGATTAGCGCCTACGAGTTGTTTTATACTTGGTGCAAAGTTGAACTAGTGAAGTTATGCACTGTAGTTGTTATTCGTTAACAATGGTACTTACATAAGTTTCTAGTTCTGTCTGAACTTTATTTTATATCGAGAGATAGCGCCATGAATTCTACATACAATAGTTTTGTAAACTGCATAAATTTTAGTAAGAGAAATGCAGGCGGTTCATTTCTAGCTGAATTATATATTAGGTTGGAAAATTTACAAAGTCATAGTTCTATAGCGTCAACTAAAATGCGTACATAGACTAAAGCCAGATATTTTCAACGTTAGTATATGTGACTTAAAACTGATAAAAAAAAACACGATTGACATAAAATAATCTAATAATAAAGTATATATACCGCTATGCTAACGTTGAAAATACCGGGCCTTACAAAACACAGACGATTATAAAAACCTATTTTCTACTCCCATTTGGTAATTTACTAATTACAAAACGGCTAACGCAATCACAATGCCATACATTTCTACACCCGTTGCATAATGTTACATTATGCAACCGGTAACCGTGTTAAAATGAACATGTGCGCATGCGCATTGTCAGAATTGGAACCATTTTTTAATTTCAAATGTCAACCTTGTATGGGGGTATGAAGACCTGTCAATCCAAGATGGCCGCAAGCGATCAGCTGATTAGGCTTCATACAATATTAGTGATATTCGGTAGGTAGGAATTACCGTGGTGATGAGACTTTCAGCCCTGTTCAGATGAAAATAAATAAGTATATTTTATGTGTAGAGTCAAATAAAAATTGTTAATAGTGCTAAAATTTATCGAATTTATTTATCGGATTGCTCCAAATAAAGCTTTCCTTTTTTCAATGGAAAATAAAAGGCTTGAAAGGAAAACAATACAAAAAATTTCACCGCAAAAAAGAAACAAACTCAAAAAGTTACTTGGTTAATAGGTGAGTATGAGGTTGATCACCTATGCTGTACAAATTTGGTTCACCTGCCAATACAACTGCAGGGCATATGTTTATTTGAGTTTTGGGTTTGAATGTTTAAGCTTATATGCAGGATGTAAAAGTGCGACCTTATACATATGTGTCGGCTTGTTGGCATGAATTTAATATGAAACCTAAATATAATTTATTTTTACAACTTAGGTTAGATTAGATAATCGAAAGGAATGATAAATCACACGTTTTGACAAAGGTAAGGTTTTAATTACTTCAAATGGACGAGTACATTATAATGACTATTGTTAATTCTCTCATGGTCGTAGAAAAAGTATTGTATGCCACTGCACGTAATTAGTCTTTGTAACACTCGTGCTTTCTATTGTGCCATTCGGCTGCGCCTCATGGCACAAACTAGCACTCGTGTTAAAAAGACTATCATTACTTGGCAGTGGCATAAATAACTAATAACAAATCGATTACATAATATGTTTCATTATGTAACTTCTGTATTAGCGGTTTCACGGCTTGGGCATTAAAGGCTCACTAATACTTCACAGAATCGCAGCCTATATTTATATGTGATCAAGGCTTATTATCGCGTGCCCCTGACCAAATGAGACGCCTCTCGAATGGATGTTTCCAAAAAGTGGTACTTTGTGGAAACATCCAACAGTACCAACAGTTCAAAGTGTCAAACACTCAGGTCTGCACACTCATATACGCAGCAAGTAAACACAATAATCACTAAAACACGCAGGCATGAACCTATACATTTGTAACAATAATAATTATTAACTTAATCGTACAACAGATATCTACTTATATTTTATTTAATATTCATAGCTACCGCATAAAAATGTCTGAAACTTTTTCGCGCACCGTAATAAATAACTCAGCATACTTCGATTTTTTTTGTTTTCACCATCCCATTCCGAGAAGCTCAGTTGCGTTCCTATTATACATGTAGCCGAGCGAAACTTCTTCGGCGCGCCCAATCGTTCCCTTAGTGCTTGTTTATCGTATGTCCATCATCGTCTTGTAAAGGCAGCTCCTTGTTGTGTCAGCCATTTGTCTCCGTCTGTTGCCATCCTCTTGAGATGCGAGTAGGAGCAGACATCCATATCCATGAGCCGCTTCACATTCTTGAAGTATGAAGTTCTTGGACGACCTCTTGTCCGTCTTCCCAAGGTTTTGCCTTCGAAGATGTTGTTAAGAAAGGTGTCTAATCGAGTGTTGTATGTCCATCAGAGATATTTTCACATGAGCAATGTTTGTATGTGTACTGGACCAATATTTCCTATCATAATGAAAATTGATTTAAAAAATATTTAAAACAACTCTCGCCGATCTTGCCTGAAACAGGGTAGATATTGACAAAGTGAGCCCAAGTTTTGGTGCCCAGCTTCATACCAGTTGAAACATCAGAAACCTTTATTGTTATGGTTCTGATAAAGTATGTTGCGGGTGTTACCTATTTATTTTTACAGGTAAGGGGCACAGCCTCACGCCAACCATAGCCTCACAGCTCTGAAAGAGGCTGGTTATCATTTCTTGTGAAGGCTGAATAGACCATTCCAGTATTTATTTTGGAAACGGGAAATCATTTTTGACACCCTCAGTGATCAAACCCTTGGTCTCGGTATGGAATGCAAGCAGTCTACCAACTGAATTATCGACCGGACTATAATCTATAATCTAAGTTGCAAGGATATATTCATTCAAAGCTCTCAGATGTATGCCCACAAACAAACACGTGTAGTTCGCGCTTACAAATGCTGATTGTGTACTTACAAATAAAATTCAAACCTCAAATGAACATAAGCCCCACAGCTTTTGCCGACCTTCCCTGAAACAGGGGTGACACTGGCAAAGTGAACCATTTTTTACAGCATGGGTGGTCAGCCTCATACCAACCTATAAGTCAAGGAATTCATCCCATAAAAGTCTTGTTTCAAAAAGACAGTTTCATTGAAATATCATCGTTGACTCAAATGGTAGATAAGGCAAACAAGCACTTGGCTGACGCAATACTTTGTTGAGGAGAGTTTTCACAGCTGTAACTCCTACTGAGGGGGGAGCATTGGCATGGATGGGGGCTGTATTGAAACTTAGCGTGTCCAACGTTGATTAAGTGCGGTTTAAGTAACGGAGGGTGTGGCCCTATAGCTTAAGGGATGGTCAGGTATAATCAAAACCTACCCAACCATACACAAAACCTACCTCAATATTTCAATTATTGTACTAAAAACCTCAACTAATAATCTAATCTAATCTAAGTTGCAAACTTTATGTAACATTAAAGATTCACATTAAATGCACTTTCACAAACAGACATGCACAAGTTCGCGCTTAAACATGCCGCATGTGGTCCTACAATATAAAAACCCGAATCTCAGATGGACATACACCCTGCAACACTTGCCGAATTTCCCTGAAAACAGGGGCGACATTGGTAAAGTGAACCATTTTCTACAGCATGGGTGGCCGGCCGCATACCAACCTATAAGTCAAGGAACATACACAACAAATTACATTTTGAAAATCAACAAATTATAATATGTACGGACATCAAAAACTAACAGAAAACAAATTCTTATTAACTTAATAAAATCAGGATGATTTATTTGGTGAGCGCTGTTTTTGTGTGAATCACACCTCAAGAGCCCTCTGCGAGCTTGATAGTCGCTGTAAAAAGCGCCAATCTTCAAGCGATACTAGTTGCTGTAAGGCTGGATGGACCTTTAGTCTTTGCTAAAGGAAATTATTTTTTCACCCAGCGAAGAGCTATTTGAAAATAAAAATGGTATATTTTTTTGTGCTCTGCTGGGATTCGAACCCATTACCGTCCATTAACGAGTCAGAAGTGTTGACCACTAGACTACGGACCGGTCAACTAAGCTACACACGAAGTGAAATTTCTTGGCTGCGTTTACTCCTAAGTGATCGCATGTGGTGATTCGAGACCTTTTTTTATTTTTACAGGTAAGGGGGCCGGCTTCACGCCAACCACTTACCTGTACCAACCAATTAAAGTGGGGGCTTCGTACTCATTTCTTGTGAAGGCTGAATAAACCTTGCTGGCGTTTTTTTTTGGCTCTGAAATAAACACCGAAACGGGAAATCATTTCTAACACCCTCGGCGAGATTCGAACCCGAGCTCTCGGCAAGGAATGCAAGCATTCAACCGACTGGACTATCTACTGGACTGTTGATTTATAGTTATGGATTCGTTTGACTGTGAATGAAATAAAAGAAGTTTGCAAGGACCGAAAGAAATTGTGGTTGATTTGCAATGCTGGTAACTAGAGCTTATAATTTACATTTATTTTTGTTGGATTTTTATTTGATTTTGGGTTCATTTTAATGATATTTTAATTATTTTAGTTCATAGCCTTCCGTTTACGAGCTTGAAGCGCTAACAACTATCGGGCATGTTAAAAGCTTTTCATTTTATAGTTTAGTATTTTACATATATTGTATATTAGTTAATGGCTCTTGACTTCTAATTGGAATTCTTCATTAGCGTTATTGATTAAAAAACACATTCACGCATTTCTGTAACAGAAATCAACACGCCATAACTCACTTAACTATAATAATCTAAGTTGCAAAGATATATTAACATTTAAAATTATTGCAACATGCAAGCTCACAACCAGACACGTGTTAGTCTGCACTTACTAATGCTGTATGTGTAGGTACCTACAAATTAAAATCCAAACTTCAAATGAACACATGTGAGCCCTCCAACTTTTGCCAACCGTCCCTGAAATAGGGGTGAAAGTGATAAAGTGAAACATTTTTTAAAATATGAGTGTTCAGCCAATCTTTAGGTTTAGAAAACCCTGCTGAAATGCAAATACAATATCTAATCTAATCTAATCTAAGTTGCAAGGATAGATTCATTTAAAGCTCTCAAATGTATGCCCAAAAACAAACACTTGTAGTTCGCGCTTACAAATGCTGAATGTGTACTTACAAATAAAATCCAAACCTCAAATAAACGTAAGCCCTACAACTTTTGTCGACCTTCCCTGACACAGGGGTGACATTGACAAAGCAAACCAATATAATACATTGTTTAAAATTCAATTTTGTGTTTATAGAACGTAAATTTAAATAAAAATACAAAGACAAATAAATAGTGTATCGAGTGAAAACTAATGTATTATTTTCTAAGTTAAACAAATAAATAAATAACCTAACAAACGAACAAACAAACAAAACTAACAAAATAACTTACTAACTAATTAACTAAGTAATTAACTGAATTACTAACTAGGTAACTAGCCAACTAACTTACGAACTAACAAATAAATAAATAAATATTGTTTGAGATGAAACTAAATTGTTAAACTATTGAATTGTTAAATAGTACATTATTTTATAATGCCACGTTGTGGTTCGTTCTTGAAAGGCACTTCGCCAATAATAATTTTCCAATTGAAATGGCAGTAATATTAATTGTATTGCTCTTGTTTATAGCGCTACAGAAGAATTTATTGTAACCAGTTATATTGTTACCAGTTATATCCCGAACAAATCCGGAGGGATATCGCCACACAAAAAAACTATACAGGCATATGAAATACTTTTATACATCAGTCGTCTACTACAAATAAAGTTTTAACGAAACCCGATGTGCCTGGGCATTTTGTGAAATGACGCTTTTTTATGGAATGCCCTTTTCGTCTCCTTAGTGCTTGTTTGTCTAATCTGCAACAGAGGTAGTTTCTCATTATCAATATTTGCATATGAAGGCTGCAAAAGTTGTAGGGCATATGTTCATTTGAGGTTTGGATTTTATTTGTAAGTACACATTCAGCATTTGTAAGCGCGAACTACACGTGTTTGTTTGTGGGCATACATCTGAGAACTTTAAGTGAATATATCCTTGCAACTTAGATTATAGATTACTGTATCAACATGTCTAATGAAAACTGGAAATTGTTTTTTTTAATATTTGAAACAACTCTCACATTATCGTGTTTGCGTTTTTATTTTGTGTTGAATGTGATTCTTAAGACAATTTTATTTGAAAATCATCTTTGAATCAAATGGTAGATAAGACAAAAGTCGCACTGGGGGGACGATTATCTAGTAAACATATTGAGACTACACTAAAGGTAGCCAGACCCACTGCAGAATATTCTCCATTAAATCTTAGCCAGACGTATTTCGGTCCAGTACATATACAAACATTACGCAAACGCAATGCATACCGCAACTAAGCTACACATATAGTGTAACTTTTTGCCTGCGTTATCCCCGAAGGAGTCGCTTGTGGCAATTTGAGACCTCTTTATTTTTACGGGTAAGGGGGCCGGCCTCATTTCCAACCCCTTTCATTTGAAGTGGAGGTTTCCCTGGTTCTCATTTCTTGTGAAGGCTGAGTAAACCTTGAGATCGAACCCTTACTCTCGGCATGAAATGCAAGACTCTACCAAATGAGCGATTGACCTTTTTTACGATCTTGGTCGTCGTCGCTACAAAGCGCCATTTCTCAAGCAAGACCCAGTTGCTGTAAGGCTGGATGGACCTTGGGTGACTGGTCATTGGTGAAGGTTTATGAATTTTTCAACCCAGCGAAGAGCAAATTTGAAAATGTGAATGGTATTTTGTTTATGCTCCGCCGGGATTCGAACCCCCAACCTTCGATTTAGAGTCCGAAGTGTTACCACTTAACTACGGAGCGGTCAAACATTGTTCATGTGAAATGACCCCTAATGGATATAGGACAAACAAACACTGAAGAAACGATATGTCAAGGCATTTCATGAAATGCCTAGGCACTTAGAGATCAGCCTGATTTTTCTGTCCACACTGCAGCACAGTGAGGTGATCGTCCCACTTCTCTGCCACTTTACGATCGCCCATACATTTTTGTCGTAAAGTAAATGTAATAAGTCAAGACGAGAGACGCCGCTGGCCAATATCTAGCCCCTTCACCTTATTGTTGGAAATAAAATACGCATCTAAAAATAGTTATTGAAAGCTTACCCCAATGAAGACGGGATCTTACTCTGATAAATAATACTTTCTTTAAATAAGTATGTTTTTTTTAAAAAAAGTTGTGAATAGAAATGAAATTCATTTAGTCTTTTTTGCCTGGCTAGAAACAGTATTGTATTAACAAAAATGTGTATATGTTCAATTTAAAGATATGTTTATGTATATATTATATATTTAATTTTAATTTTTCATGGATATTATTTAAGTTTATGAATTTCTGGGTATTGTCAATCAGTTGACTATGCTTTTTCTTGAGCCGACGTTTCGAATCGGTTACACGATTCATCATCAGGGCGATCCTTTTGCGTGCCTCGCCAACCGTCGACTCAAAAGTCTCAATATTTCTTGAATATTTGATTATAGATTGCAAAAATGCATTGTTTTTTTTTTTCAATAAACATCGTGAAAACTTGCATGAAGGATTTTTTTCAGGAGTGAGAATGTTTTTTTAAACCCAAGCACGTGTAAGGTTGTGGCGTTATGCGAAACCGTAATTTTTTTTTAGTCACCACAAAGAAAGGAGTAGTCGGTATCCAAGTTTAAATTTTTACTCAACAAAAATGTTTCACAAAAAAAAATGTATGCCATTTACTAAAGCACTTTTAGTGGGCGTTTTAGTTTTCATACAGTTTCAGGTTTGGTCGAGTTAAATACTCGGTTTTCCGCAGCCAATAAAATCAATACATTTTAATCACCGTTCTGCTATATTCATTCTGTTAAGCACTCTCTGACGTCATCGCATGTTTGACACGTAACTGCGTTATGAATTTGTCTATTTATACGATGCCAATTAAAATGGCAGTTAACGCGAATAGTTTTGCTGTTAAAAAACTACGCAAAATTGTTTATATCACTAAGTCTTATCTAATCCCAATCTAAGTTGAAATTACATTTGGCTCCTGAAGACGTTGGCTACGTCGCTAACTAAACGTCGAAAATAATGTAAGTTCTCCCAAAGCAGTTCGTCAAAAACGCGGGATGCCACCCCGGGTTCAGGAAAAGGAGGTAGGAGTTGCAAAGTTTATGTTCATGTGTGGCTTGGTACATTTTGTACGTTCACATGCAGCATGTGTGAGCACGAGCTTACATGTTCCTGCTTGTGGAGCGCATTGATAATATCGACTGCTCCAAGGAAGAAGGAAGTAACTCCGAAATTTAGGTTTTTGACTTATTTCCATTTCTGAAGGTAACAAATCATTATCTTCATTCCAAGATGACAGCTGTGTCTCTATCTCTTTTAAATTCGTTAATAAATTAATGTAAAAAATAGTGTATGCATTGTTCTTCATGGAATAAATAACATTCAATTGGTTTTCCTGCAAAACTAGCTTTTTGACTTAGTGCTGTCGTCCTTGGAGCAGTCGATATTAGGATGATCTATTTGTTGAGCGCTGTTTAAGTGTGAATCACGCCTCAAGAGCCCTTTGCGAGCCAAGAGTTGTCACTATAGAATGCACCAATTCTCATGCGAATGCAGTTGTTGTAAGGCTGGATGAACCTTTGGTGACCAGTGTTTGGTAAAGGTGTATACATTTTCCAACCTTCCGTTTTCGAGTCCAAAGCGTTACCACTACACTACGGACCGGTCTAATCTAAATCTAAATCCAATCTAAATCAAAGTTGCGAAGATATATATCATGTGAGACTCATATTAAATGCACTCTGTCAAGCAGACACGTATAAGTTCGCGCTAACACATGCCGCATGTAGACCTAAAATTTAAAAATCCAATCTCAAATGAGCATAAGCCCTGCAACTTTTGCCGACCTTCCCTGAAACAGGGGCGACATTGGCAAAGTGAACCATCATTTCACAGCATGGGTGCTAAGCTTTATACTAACCTATAAGTCAAGGGTCAATTAAATATGGGCCGTAACTGTTAGTATATCTTTGCAACTTGCACATACATACAATTAACCATTATATACACCCAACAAAACCCCTTCATTATACTGTCTTTAAGCATCCCTCTTTCATTCTAAATAAGATACTTTCTCTCCACTATTGAAACGTACTGACTTCTCTCATCTTCAGTACCATGAGCACAAAACAGTGCGTACACTCCCAAATTGCGTACACTCTCAGATTGCGTACAGCAAAAAATAAATAAATGTATGGAATATACAACAGCACACCTAATGTCCAATTTAGTTTTCATACATTTGTACGATTCACGCAATCGAAGGGAGTTTACTAGGGATGGGCAAATGAGAAAAAAATCTGTACATATTGAATCGTTATTTCCAAACACTATCAATATTTCAGTACATCGATATTAATAACAAAATATCGAAATTTCCGGAAAAAATATTGACCGCTGGCGGAGAACGTCACGCAATTTCGAAAATTTCGTAGACGTGGGAGGGGAGTAAAAAAAAAAAAAAAACGCAACTAAGCTACACATATAGTGTAACTTCTTGCCGCGTTATCCCCGAAGGGGTCGCATGTGGCGAGTTGAACCTATTTATTTTTACAGGTAAGGGGGCCGGCCTTACGCCAACCACTTCAGTTGAAGTGGAGGTTTCCCAGCTCCCGAGAGTGCTGGTACTCATTTCTTGTGAAGGCTGAGTAAACCTTGCCGGTATTTTATTTTGGGGTTTGAATTAAACACCGAAATGGGAAATCATTTCTGACACCCTCGGTGGGATTCGAACCCGAGCTTTCGGCATGGAATGCAAGCACTCTACCACCTGAGCTATCGACCGGACAGTAGAAAAGCGTTTCAAAAGTTTTTTTTTTTAAGCTTCCGAAAAAAACATCGGTCGCTGTCGGAGCACTTCTACAAAAAAAATCACAATGGTTTGCTACATTTTTTGTTTTTTCATTTGATTTCTTTTAAAGGTTTTGTTATTTTTTATATTTAAATGTTATTTATTATTCATATTCCTTGACTTATAGGTTGGTATGAGGCTGACCACCCATACTGTAAAAAATGGTTCACTTTGCCAGTGTCACCCCTGTTTCAGGGAAGGTCGGCAAAAGTTGTGGGGCTTATGTTCATTTGAGGTTTGAATTTCATTTGTAAGTACACAATCAGCATTTGTAAGCGCAAACTACACGTGTTTGTTTGTGGGCATACATCTGAGAGCTTTGAATGAATATATCCTTGCAACTTAGATTATAGATTATTATATAGTGCGTAAGGGCACGGGGGCTATAAGCATGCAATTTGCAAGGATAAAGATTTTTCTTTCAAAAACAGCCGCATGTGGTGCTGCAAAAGGGTGAAGAAACACTTATAAAGAAAAAACATCGTTTTTGATACGCAAAACAGTCATCAATTTTAAAATAACGATACTATTGATATATCGATGTACATCGCCCATCCCTAGAGTTTACGCAACGTTCTGTAGGTCGTTTGGTCCAGGATAATGGATCCCTGCAGCCTATAAATCGCGACCCCAGTACCTACAGGAGAGGAGAGCTCCTTTATGGGTCATCGCTGCCATCCTCTGTGCCATAACTTCCACAGACTTTTTGTTTTCTTTAGAAAGAGAAAAGAAAGCTGGAAAAAAACATTGAGTGCCTTTTAAAGGTAAACAAATTAACTTTGCGTTTTTTTTTTACTTTTTCTGCCCCTTAGTGCTTGTTTGTGTTATGTCTATCAGAAGTAATTTCACATGAGCAATGTTTGTATATATATAAACTGAACCAATGTGGGTAGAGTGATTGCATTCCATGCTGTGCGCTCGGGTTCGAATCCCATCGAGGGTGTCAAAAGTGATTTCCCGTTTCGGTGTTTATTTCAACCCCCAAAATAAAATACCGGCAAAGTTTTTCTCAGCCTTCACAAGAAATGAGTACCAGCCCCCTTGGAAGCTGGGAAACCCCCACTTCGGGAATAACGCGGCAAGAAGTTACCTGCTTTATATGTGAAGTTTGTATATGTACTGAAACAAGTGTACTGAACCTTATCTAAATCTAAATCTTAACTGCAAAGATCTATAGCATTTAAGATTCATTTCAAACGCATTCCTACAAGCAGGCTTCTTATAAGTTCACGCTAACACATGCCGCATGTGGATCTTCAATATAAATACCTGATCTCAAATGAACATAAGTACTGCAACTCATGCTGACCTTCCCTGAAACAGGGGTTATGAAGACTGTAAATGGATTTAAAAAATATCTATAAAATAAGACAACTCTCATACCATTGTGTTTTTGTCTTCCTCTTAGCTCAGATTGTGTAGAATATTATTCTTAATACTAATCTAATCTTATTTTACCTAAGTTGCAAAAATATGATTCTTGTGCCATGCATTGTCACTAGCAGACACGTGTAATTTCACGCTCACACATGCCGCATGTGAACCTACAACATAAAAAGCCAAATCTTAAATTAACGCACTTTCTGCAACACTTGCCGACCCTTCCTGAACATACAATTTCATTGAAAGGTCATCTTTGATTCAAATGGTAGATAAGTCAAACAAGCACTGGGGGTTGTTTTATTGAGGACTTTTTAAATGGAAAGCGGTTGATCAAATTATGCAGTGATGCCACGAACAAGTAAATCGATTGTAAAATCAAAAAGGTTTTTTGTTCAACCTGGTTAGTTTTTCTTTTTAACTTTTTTGATGTTTCGCTTCATTTTTTAAAATAAAAAAAACTTGCATACCGAGTATACAACCTTGTTTAAACTCCCTTCGATCGGGCTCGAAAAAAAAATGGAAACCAAGTCACTATTAGGGGTGTTGTTGTATTTTACATAAACGAGGTCGAGAAAAATTGAGCAAAAGAGCAAACTGGTCATGACTCGTGACAAGTATATTGATCCACCTCCACCTTTTTTATCTGCCGACGTTTCGTTGTCACGAGCAGAAAGCATTCTCAAGGCAAGCTATCAAAACATCGCGGTGGTTTTCGTTGTCCTCGCTGTCGCTTGCTGTTTGTTACTCACTGAGAGTATGATGCCATTTCAAACCAAACAAGCGACCGCGAAGACAACGAAAACCACCATGTCGCTTTGATATCTCGCATCGATAATGCTTTCTGCTCTTGAAAACGATACGTCGGCAGATAATAAAACTTGGAATATGGTCTAACCTGAAAAAAACACATTAAAGATTTGTTATAACTCCGACCATTGATGTAAAAGTGAAGGTCTAAAACTTTGTTTAAGTACATTTTTTACTAAAAATCTTCTGAAGCTTTCAATTATTTAAGATAAGTTAAAACCTACTCCGGTGAATACAAATACAAAATTAACCCATACAGTGTTATTCTTAGACATTTTGGTCGTCCGTTGAGCCCACGCTTTGACAAACTAATGATGCCTGGGCTGGAAGTCTCATCACCACGGTCATTCTTATCTACCGAATTTTGGTAATATTTGTATGAAGATTAATCAGCTGTTTACTTGCGGACATCTTGGATTGACAGGTGTCCATACAAAATCATCATTAGTTTATCAAATCGTGGGTCCAACGGACGATTAAAATGTTTAAAAGTAGGACCGTTTGTTTACAAACGTGTAAAATATAACATAACAATATGCAACAGTCTTGTCTTGTCTTGTTTCCTGCCGCCTTTCCTCTAGGGGTGGCCAGTACCTCCACACAAGTGCCTCCACTTGACTCTGTCCTTGCATACTTCTTTCATCTCATTGACTCAGTGATATTTCTTATTTATGAATGAAAGAAGCCCATCAATGGAATTTATCTTATGAATGGATTTTTTAACCATTTAATGTACCTATGCCTTAAATTTTTTTTAACCAAAGCACCAAAAATCAATTTATGTAGTAATAAAAAATAACCATTAAATTAATGTACGAGTTTAACTTAAAATATACATAAATTTAAATACAAGTGTGTGCAAGTTAACCAACAGAAATGTAGACAAATTGTTAAGTGGCTATGACCGAGAGACGGCACCGATAGTTAGAGCTAAAGCACGGATCCTATTGGGAGATAGGCTAAGGTCATTGTGCCTGCAGCATGCTGGGAGGAGGAGGGGCGGCGGGGGGCCAGGGGGGAGGCACGGGGAACACGCCCCTCATGTCGCTGGACCCCGCGGAGCAGTTCGCCAAGTACGACGGTGAGATGCTTTGAAATCACATTATCTCCATACATATTTTTTAAGAAATCCTGTGCGGGAGACTCCGCCACTCGAATTTGCGCAATTGAAACAAGCGCAAGTTCGATCCTGCCTGCGCCGTGTCACATCATTTTTTAGTATTTTATTTGACTGTGCTTTTATGTAATATAATCCTTGAATTTTTTATTTGTTATTCATTGTAAATTATCTTGTCATAAAATTATGTGAATGGTCTATCATGTCCGTTAATAAAATATATATATATATATATATATGGATTATTTTAAAGTAATCCTGTGCGGGAGACTCCGTAGATTTCAGAGACTTAAGTGGTCTATGACACTTGTTGTAGTGCCGCAGAGATGTTTTTGATGTGGCGGTTGATGTCTTAATCCTTTGTAGCAGGGCTGTTAGCTGCGTAGTGCTGTGCTGTGTGTTGTGTGTGGCGTCGCACTATAAAACAGCGAGTCTATAAACTCGCACTTTATTTAGGACTTCATTTAATCCGAAGATGGCCAAGAGGGCGCAACCGGTCAAACTGAATATTTGTTTCTTTTTATTTTATTTTAAATGGAGTTCTACAAAGTTTCCGCTGACACATTTCATAAATTGATATTTTTAATATCTAAGAAAATATCGATATTTAAAAAAATATTTAAGTCGGTTATTTTAATACATGGATATATCGTCACCTTAGTAGGTACTTGTTTGTCTTATTTCCATCAGAGGTAATTTCACATGAGCAATGTTTTTAAATCGTATACGTTTACTGCACTAATGTGTCTTATGAAAACTGGAAATTGATTTAGAAAATATTTGAAAAAACTCTCACATTATCGTGTTTTACGTTTTTTTCTTAGCTTAGACTGTAAAGAATTTGATTATTTAGACAATTTTATTGAAAGGTCGTCTTTGAATCAAATGGTAGATAAGCCAAACAAGCACTGGGTAATTGCCAAGATTTTTAATTAGTAAAATGAAAACGGATGCAAAAGAATAACAATTAAAATACAAATAGGCAATTTATTACACCTTTATATTTGTAACCATGAGTACGGTTTGTAAAAAAAAAACGGTATTAAAATTGTTGTAAAAGCTCAAAAGATAAAAAGCTCTTTGTTGGTTTTATTTTTTGTGTCTCATTTTACCTTCGCCGGCGACTTACGAGTAAAACAAAGTCGTTTTGTTGGGCCGGCCCGTTTAAAATGTAACTTTTCTCAAAGCGTTATGAATGTGATTTTTTTTATTTTCAGAGAAAAACTTTTGTCCTACAAATTGCGTTGCAAACTTTTTTTGGCCGCCACTTTTTTTGTTCGCTGGTTTTGGGAGAAAAATAACGGAAATATGGCGTCTGGGATAAACATGAATTTACATAGTTAAGTGTTTTTTTTTCGGCATTTCTTTATTCTTAAGGATTTTTTTTTCAATTTTAAACTAACGAAGCGTAAAAACAATGTATTTTTATTGTAAAAAGTTAAATTTTATTTACACAATTATAACAGTTTCAAATTAGAGCGCGCTTGTTTTCTATAGTTAAGGTACATTGTACTATTACTATTTATTGTATTAATTTACTATTACTATTTATTGTATTACTATTGACCGGTTAGTAGTTCAGTGGTGACACTTCGGACTCTGAATGAAAGGTTGTGGGTTCGATTCCCGGTGGAGCACAAAAAATATGCCATTTAGATTTTCAAATTTTGCTCTTTGCTGGGTTGAAAAAATCATCAACCTTTACCAATGACCGGTCACCAAAGGTCCATCCAGCCTTCCAGCAACTTGGTCTTGCTTGAGAATTGGCGCTTTGTAGCGACGATGATCAAGCTCGTAAAAAGGTCGATAGCTCAATTGGTAGAATTTTTGCATGCCGAGAGCAAGGGTTCTATCTCAAGGTGTACTCAGCCTTCACAAAAAATGAGAACCACACCCCCCCCCCCCCGGGGAGCTGGAAAACCACCACTTCAACTGAAAGTGGTGGTGGTTGGTGCGAGGCCGGCCCCCTTACCTGTAAAAATAAATAGATCCCGAAGCGCCGCATGCGACCCCTCCAGGGATAACGCAGGCAAGGAGTTACACTATATCTGTAGCTTAGTTGCGTTTTTTTTTGCGTTCTAATGTAACATATATTTTGCAACTTAGATTAGATTAGATTAGACAACATATTCCGGCAAGCAAGTCTCCATTGTCAACCGCCAGCCGCGAAAGCCAAAAACTTTCAGTTCCATTATCATAAAAAAATGTTCTTTCTGCAACTTTCTGGATGTAAGTCTGGCAAGCGCTATCGATCCCTATCTCGTCTGACCGAGTATTCCATTAATTTGGAAGTTGGTCCTTTTATTACCCAGATTGTTCATAGTTGAGGAGACACGCTACGCCAGTACCAATGTGATCTGGAAATACCATGCGCAACATTGCAAATGGGATCATTCCATGGAGATTCACAATGAGGACGGAATACTGAAAAATGCGCAAAAATCTACGTCGCAATTTGGCCGGATTACTTTCAAATTTGATTTGCTTCTCATCTATACAAAGTTTGTTTTAATGTCAATTCATTTATAGGTTAGAATACCAAACTGTCTTAATAGCTACACGTCGTTTTAATGCTTTAATCTAAGCTGCAAGGATATCGCCAACTTTGAAGAAGTGCTGATTCATTGATTCAACATTTTATTTGGTGTCTATATCTATAATCTAAGTTGCAAAGATACATTAACATTTAAAGCTCATATCAAATGCATGCCCACAAACAAACACGTGTAGTTCACGCATACAAATGCTGAATGTTTACATACAAATAAAATCCAAACCTCAAATGAACATAAGCCCTACAACTTTTGCCGACCTTCCCGAGCACAGTGTAACTTCTCATAATTATTGAACTATTTATATGGAAGTGGTAATGAAAATCTTCTAAATTTCTTCACTTCTTTAGTATTTTGTCTCGTAGAAAATAGTTACCTATATTCGCTTAATATGTCACTTATTCAGTTTTACCTTTAAGGTATCGATATACTATATTTAAGATTCATATAACATGCATTCCCATAAGCAGAAACGTATAAGCTCACGCTTACACATGCTTTATGTGGATTTACAACATTAAAACACCAAATGCAAAAAATATGATACGCCTGCTAAATTGGTTGAATCTTATTGCATTGCAGAAATAGAAAAGGATAACAAAATCCCATTTCTGGATGTGTTGGTGACCAAAAAATCTGATGGAAAATTAGGACACACGGTGTACCGAAAACATACACACACGGATAGGTACCTACAGTGCAGCTCGAATCATCATCCTGGACAAAAAAGGGGCATCCTCAGGACTCTCACCCAAAGAGCTGAGCGTATTTGTGAGCCTGCTCACTTACCAACTGAAAGACACCACCTCTTGAGAGTGCTTGAAGCCAATGGCTACAAGAGAAAGGACATTGTTAGAGCAGCCAGACCGGGTAAGAAAAAACATCACACTACTACACCTTTACCCACTCTGGGCACTGCATACCTACCATACCTACACAAAGTCACTGATAGAATCGGGAAGATTTTGAATAAACACAAGGTGAAGACCATCTTCAAACCTACCAAGCAACTGGCAGCCTGTCTACGCTCCGCCAAAGACCAGAGAGACATGCTCTCTAACCCTGGTGTATACAAAATACCATGTTCCTGCGGAAAAGTATACATAGGTACAACGCTACGCAGTGTGAAAACGCGCTTGAAAGAGCATAATAGGAACTGTCGGCTAGGACAGGTAGAAAAGTCGGCAGTTGCTGAACATGCACTGCAGGATGGCCATGACATACAGTTTGCCATGACGGAGGTTCTTAACACAACGAGACACTTCTTTACTAGACTAAATCATGAAGCTATAGAAATTTTTAAACACAAAAACAACTTCAACAGGAAAGAAGAGACCTCAAGGATGGATAAAACATGGTACCCTGCACTTCGCCTTTGTTCAAAAAATCCGCCAAAATGCAACAGCACGCACAGAACCAATGAGAGCCCAACGGACACAGTACCCAATCAAGACGAAGTGATTCCGACGAGCACCAATCATGTTCCGTTGACGTCATCGCGGTCCAATAACGACGTTGAGGACGCGCATGCGCTGTTGGGATGCAGTGGCGGCCCCTTCTTCCAGAACCATGACATAAACACAACAATAACCAACCCACAGGCCGTTGACAGTTCCGTGCTAAGGAAGTCAGAACGCCTGAAGAAAAAATACGCTGAGGAGGCCCATCGCAGATAATGGGCGAAACGTCCGGAAAAAAGTGTAACAAAAAAGTGTAACAAACTTCCGATAGAACATGGCTACACAACCCGAGAAAAATTTTAAGATTGTACATATATATTATTACTAGCAGTACCCGGCGTGTTTCACTACGCCATTTGGGCATGTGGTATCAATTTTTTTCTACAGATAAAAGAGGAAACAACAGGATCAAAAAAAAAAGTGTGCTAATCGGAATCAAGCTTCACACAATTTATCTCTAGGTTAATCTTCACGTTTTCTAAAAAAAAAAGGTCTAGGTACAACTGTTAAGCAGCAGAGCCAAGCATAGGGAAAATCGATTGCGGTGCTCCATTTATATTTAAGATAAAAAAAATCGGCTATGTAACGTCACTCATCTAATCTATTTTAAGTTGCATGGATATAATTGTTACATTTGGAATTCACATTAAGTGCATGCCCACAAGCAGACACGTATAAGTTCACACTTGCACATTCTGCGTGTGAACCTACAACATAAAAACCCAAATCTCAAATGAACATACACCCTGCAACTCTTTGCTGACCTTCCCTGAAACAGGGGTGACATTGGCAGAGTGAACCATTTTCTATTTATAGTTGGTCAGATGCATATTGACCTATACAAGAAAAGAATATAAACAATAAATTAAATTTTATAATCATACAATTAAAGAACTAATCTATAAAATTCACTATACTCTTTGAGCAAAGTGAAGAAATAAATGTATTCCAAACAATCAGGAATATTTTTCAATGTAACCGCACTGTGAAACGTATGCAGTTGGGGAAAATGCTTCATACAATATGATGCACCTAAGTGTTTTTTCAACTATCTCCATAAAAGTGTTTAATTTATGTTGAATTTTTGACTCCCTGTCCTGTCTTTATCCCGGCCAAGTGAATTCACATTTTTTCCCTACATTTAAAATGTGCTCTATCCATTAT
Source organism: Agapetus fuscipes (assembly GCA_951799405.1). NCBI lineage: Eukaryota > Metazoa > Arthropoda > Insecta > Trichoptera > Glossosomatidae > Agapetus > Agapetus fuscipes. Next base: position 16,655,128 of record OX637349.1, on the reverse strand, counting down.
TTCAATAAGTGAAAGTTTTAGGTAGTGCACACGGAACATTTTCTATTGACAACAAAATTGTAAGTCGCACGGCCGGGTTAGGTAAAAGGCAAACATTTTGTTTATTTTGGTTGCTTTGGACCATTGTTACATAGAAGAAAGACGTTTAACCGCCGAGAAAAAAACGATCTTTAAATTTGTGGTGAGTATATAATTTTACAGGAATGCGTTTTTTGAAAAAACAACTATATTATGTATATTTTAATTAAAAGTATGTTTCAATAAAAGGTTTTAATAATAATAACATATTTCAATATGGTCTTCTATTTGTGACCTACGAACTTTCGTTTATCGTATTTTTTATAAGTGCGGGATATAAAAGCTTTCTTACATTTCTAAAATTCAACTTGGAATACTTGAATAACATTTTTTAATTTGGAACTTTTGTCTAGGCCAGGGGTCGGCAACCTTTTGAGTCGGAAGAGCCAAAAATTACAATTTACAAATTTCAAAGTTTTTCCTTGACTTATAGGTTGGTATGAGGCTGACCACCCATACTGTAAAAAATGGTTCACTTTGCCAATGTCGCCCCTGTTTCAGGGAAGGTCGGCAAGAGTTGCAGGGCTTATGTTCATTTAAGATTGGGTTTTTATATTGTAGTTCCACATGCGGTATGTGTGAGCGTGAAATTATGCGTGTCTGCTTATGGGAATGCATTTGATGTGAATCTCAAATGATACATATCTTATTTTGGATTTGGATTTGTAAAGAGCCACAAATGTTTTTTTGCCAACAATAAATAGCGTCGATGGGGCGGGGGGAGGGTGGGGGGTGAAAAGCGAGTACAAGTAGCGGAGAGATCGTTAATCGATTCAGAACGATTTAGTTTTTTTCGATCAGAAGTATAATTCTGTGTTTTTTTTATATTTGCGTATGAAGCTAAAGAGCCGTAACTTCACACCCAAAGAGCCGCATGTGGCTGGTGAGCCGCAGGTTGCTTATCCCTAACCAAACCGATATCGATCCACCATATTTGTAAAAAGTCCGGTCTATAGCTTAGTTGGTAGAGTAACTGCATTCCATGCCGAGATCTCGAGTTAGAATCCCACTGAAGGTGTCAGAAATTATTTCTCGTTTCAGTGTTTATTTCTAACCCAAAATAAAATACCGGCAAGGCTTACTCAGCCTTCATAAGAAATGAGTGTCAAGCCACTCAGGAGCTGAATAGCATCCATTTCAAGTTGGCGTAAAGTAAAAGTTACTGGGTTGTTCATTTTAGATTTGGATTTTAAATTATGAGTAGGTACACATGCAGCATTTGTAAGCGTGAACTTACATGTGTCTACTTGTGAGCATGCATTTTATATGAATCTTTAATGTAAATGTATATTTGCAACTAAGATTATGTATTGTAGTTGAATATAATGGTCTTCTTCTATTGGGTGGTTTCAAAATTTACCGACCTCGTTGCTGAAATATTGAGAATTGAGAACCATTGTTTATTTGATCACCATCAAACTTCACAGGATTCATTCTAAAAATATGTTACATGTTTCCTGAAAATTTCGTTAAAATCGGATGAGCGGTTTATGAGTCTATAGGGAACATACATACATACATACATACATACATACATACATACATACATACATACATACATACATACATACATACATACATACATACATACATACATACATACATACATACATACATACATACATACATACATACATACATACATACATACATACATACATACATACTGTAACGAAATACACTGGTAGATGTTTATTGGTGTACGTGTGTTTTGAGAGAATGTTCTGGCCCAGACGATTGTAATTGTAAGGTGTGTATGTAGGTAGGAAATGGACTCTTCATGAAATAAATATGTCCAGAATCGTCTATACAACTGTGGTAGTGGAAGTTTCTAGGGCAGGCTGGAATGGCCCCTAGGTTCCGCTATAAGAAGGGCGACAATGGGCTGAAGCGAGTCAGTCTTCGAAGCACTCACACAGAGGAGTATCTAGTTGCCAGGGCGACCAATAAGGTGTAAAATAAATGTAATCTGTACGAAATAAATAAGTGTGTTAAAATAAATCTGTTAGAATAAGTCTGTTAAAAATAAATCTATTGTAAGAAAGTCTGTGTAAATAAACTGTATGGCTAACTTGTGTTAAACTTGTGTTTTAATTAAAAGAACCCAGGAAGAACGTAACAATGGTGTCGGTGTGAAGTTTAAAACCAAGTACCAAGTAAAAACTGTGCTTGAGACTTTTGAAAAATATATGTGGACAACATAATAAAAACTGATGAATAAAAAAAAAAAAGTTTTAAATAAAACTGATTAAACTTGAATTAAAAACGATCGTGTGGTTACCCGCTAAAAATTTGATTGAAGTGTGGATAGATAACGTGTTAATAATATTGCGTTAGTGTTTGTAAATACTCATTAGCCGATGACGAAGCAAAGTAAATAATCATTATCTAATATCATTATTTGAAATTTAAAAATAAATATTAAAAGGCGGTACCTACCTACCGTCAGTATAATTAGATAAATTATTATTTTGCTAAAGTACGTATTTAAAATAACTTTATATATAAAACTCATAACCCGTATTAAATAAATTTGCAAATATTTTTGTTTTGAAGTTTGTTAAAATAAAAAATGGCTAAGGTGAACATCAAGGACCTCAAAGTCTATGAGCTTAAGAATGAGCTTCTGGAGAGGGACCTGGAGACCTCAGGAGGGAAGGCGGCCTTACAGGCACGCCTCATGGAGGCCTTGGAACAGTCAGGCGAAGACCCGGCATATTTTGTCATGGCGTCTGGAGGGGACCGCGAGCGAGCCGTGGAAGAGTTTAAAACAAAGATGGCTGCCAACTTCAAGAGCTTGAGGGAAGACCTAGCTGGTTGGAAGGAGGAGATGGCTAAAAACCTAGCCTTAAAAATGTTGGTGGACACTGATAGTGTAAAATTAAGTGATAATCAGGATGACAAAAAGGCCGATATGTCAACTGAGGATGAGTCATCTCAGAAGTTGGGGAAGGGAGACCTGAAGGCCAAAAACAACGGCCAGCTCAAGGCTGAGGACGCAGCTGACAGCAAAGATGACAAAGATGATGTCAAGTCGGCTGAAAACGGCAAGAGTGACTCGGCCGAGGTGAAGGCTGACAAGGATGCGAAGGAGGAGACGGACGCCAAGGAGGAGGATGAGGACGCCAAGGACAAGAAGGGCAAGGCCAAGAAGGCCAACAGTGTGAAGAAGAAGCCCGCGCCCAAGAAGAAGGCGGAGGAGGCCGTGGAGGAGGCTGCCAAGAAGAAGAAGGCCGTGGAGCCGCCGGTGCCCGTGCCCGCGGGCCGGGGCATCCCCATCGACCACATCCCCGACGTGGAGGTGGCCATCTCCAGGTTCAAGATGGAGGACCTCAAGTTCCGGTACAATCAATTGTGCCGCACGAACCTCATCAAGCGCAACAAAAAGAAGTTCAAGGGCTACGAGTTTGAGAAGGACACGCCTGAGCACAAGGCCAAGCTGGAGGAGGTGCAGAAGCTGGAGCCCAAGCAGCTGCGGACGCTGTGCGAGAAGCTGGGCTTGGACAAGAGGGGCGCGCCCACGGAGCTGGCCAAGCAGAGCAAGCAGAAGGGACGACCCAAGCATGGCGCGGCAGGAAGCCACTCAGCGAGTCAGAGGACGAGAGCAAGAGTGAAAACTCCGCTTCCGAGCAGGAGAGCGGCTCCGACAACCAAGGATTCTGATCCTTTGACGCAGGAGCCGGCGAGCAAGCGGAGCCGAGGAGCGGTGGCTGACCGGGGACGCAAGGCGGCGCCCCCAACCAAGGAAAGGCGCCCATGCCGGCCGCCAAGAGGAAAGCACCCCTCCCGCAGGCGCCGCGCCCCCGCCCGCAGGGGCTCAGCCAAGCAGAGCAAGCAGAAGGGACGACCCAAGCATGGCGCGGCAGGAAGCAACCCAGCGAGTCAGAGGACGAGAGCGAGAGTGAGAACTTCGCTTCCGAGCAGGAGAGCGGCTCCGACGACCAAGGATTCTGATCCTTTGACGCCGGCGAGCAAGCGGGGCCTAGGAGCGGTGGCCGCCCGGGGACGCAAAGCGGTGCCCCCAGCCAAGGAAAGGCGCCCATGCCGGCCGCCAAGAGGAAAGCACCCCCCCCCACACCAGCCAGCAATGACGGGCAAAACCCTAAGGGGAAAATTCCGTGGAACGTCATTTTTCCTGACCACTGGATGCAACTGTGGGTCAAACTGCCCGTACCTTCTTAAAGAAAAGACTGTTCCGGGGCGGAACAGTCTAAGGGGGGGATAATGTAACGAAATACACTGGTAGATGTTTATTGGTGTACGTGTGTTTTGAGAGAATGTTCTGGCCCAGACGATTGTAATTGTAAGGTGTGTATGTAGGTAGGAAATGGACTCTTCATGAAATAAATATGTCCAGAATCGTCTATACAACTGTGGTAGTGGAAGTTTCTAGGGCAGGCTGGAATGGCCCCTAGGTTCCGCTATAAGAAGGGCGACAATGGGCTGAAGCGAGTCAGTCTTCGAAGCACTCACACAGAGGAGTATCTAGTTGCCAGGGCGACCAATAAGGTGTAAAATAAATGTAATCTGTACGAAATAAATAAGTGTGTTAAAATAAATCTGTTAGAATAAGTCTGTTAAAAATAAATCTATTGTAAGAAAGTCTGTGTAAATAAACTGTATGGCTAACTTGTGTTAAACTTGTGTTTTAATTAAAAGAACCCAGGAAGAACGTAACAATACATACATACATACATACACACACACATCCTTCTTTATAGATATAGATAGATAGATTGCATTCCATGCCGAGATCTCGGGTTAGAATCCCACCGAAGTTGTCAGAAATTATTTCCCGTTTCAGTGTTTATTTTAAACCCAAAATAAAATACCGGCAAGGCTTACTCAGCCTTCATAAGAAATGAGTGTCAAGCCACTCAGGAGCTGAATAACATCCATTTCAAGTTGGCGTAAAGTAAAAGTTACTGGGTTGTTCATTTTAGATTTGGATTTTAAATTATGAGTGGGTACACATGCAGCATTTGTAAGCGTGAACTTACATGTGTCTACTTGTGAGCATGCATTTTATATGAATCTTTAATGTAAATGTATATTTGCAACTAAGATTATGTATTGTAGTTGAATATAATGGTCTTCTTCTATTGGGTGGTTTCAAAATTTACCGACCTCGTTGCTGAAATATCGAGAATTGAGAACCACTGTTTATTTGATCACCATCAAACTTCACAGGATTCGTTCTAAGAATATGTTACATGTTTCCTGAAAATTTCGTCAAAATCGGATGAGCGGTTTATGAGTCTATAGGGGACATACATACATACATACATACATACATACATACATACATACATACATACATACATACACACATCCTTCTTTATAGATATAGATTATTTGTGTATTCCTTGACTTATAGGTTGGTATGAGGCTGACCACCCATACTTTTAAAAATGGTTCACTTTGCCAATGTCACCCCTGTTTTAGGGAAGGTCGGCAAGAGTTGCAGGGCTTATGTTTACTTGAGATTTGGTTTTTATATTGTAGGTCCACATGCGGCATGTGTGAGCGCAAAATTATGCGTGTCTACTTGTGGGAATGCATTTAATATGAAACTCAAATGATACATATGTTTGCAACTTCGATTTAGATTTTAGACTATCCAGTTTTAAAATTAGTTATGGGTAGTCACGTATTGCACCATCCGCGTGACTTGGCTGGAATAAATAAATATTATTATTATTTTTATTTAACATTCGGTCCCGGAGAAATATTCTACATTATGGTGTCGCCATTGAAAAAGGCAAAGACACGATGAAAAACTAACAAAAGAAACTTCTTTCAGTGAAATTTACAAAGTAAATAAAGCGCCTTATAATCTCGCCCCTACAAGGGATGAGGAAAAGTGCCCCGAGCCTTTTTCCCTTTCATGGAAAAAACAGCTCTATGAGATGGAAGGCTTTCATTTTTCTTCCCCTCAAAGGGTTGGCAAGATCTCCCCAACAGAGCAGTTTGTCTATATTTATTTGTCTTTTCTTTGATCGCGACTACAAAGTGTACCTTTTTGATATTCAAATAACCCGTTTACAAAGATAATACAAATAGTTTTTTTGTTCTATTATTAAACAATATTTCAATACTTTAAAGGTTATACTGAACCTGGCTGGAAGTCTCATCACCACGGTAATTCTTACCTACCAAATATCGGTAATATTGGTATGAAGACCTGTCAATCCAAGATGGCCGCAAGTGAAAAGCTGATTAGTCTTCATACAAATATTACTGATATTCGGTAGGTAAGAATTACCGTGGTGATGAGACTTCCATCCCTAGAGAAAATAAGTCCACTCGTGAAGAAAAACTTCGTTTCTTTTTGTATTTTTACATTATTAATTATATAATGCAACGAAATACACTGGTAGATGCTTATTGGTGTGCGTGTGTTTTGAGAGAATGTTCTGGCCCAGACGATTGTAGTTGTAAGGTGTGTATGTGGGTAGAAAATGGACTCTTCAAGAAATAAATATGTCCAGAATCGTCTATACAAGTGTGGTGGTGGAACTTTCTAGGGCCTGCTGGAATGGCCCCTAGGTTCCGCTATAAGAAGGGTGACAATCGGCTGGAGCGAGTAGTCTTTGAAAGCACTCACACAGAGGAATATCTAGTTACTAGGGCGACCAATATGGTGTAAAATAACTGTAATCTGTACGAAATAAATAAGTGTGTTAAAATAAATATATTAAAATAAGTCTGTTAAAATTAATCTATTGTAAGAAAGTCTGTGTAAATAAACTGTATGGCTAACTTGTGTTGAACTTGTGTTTTAATTAAGGACCCTTGGAAGAAACGTAACAATATGAATCTTCACAATGATTGACACAAACCCTTGAAATTTTATTTTTATCTTGCATTTAATACTGACTTGTGATACTCGGTACACGGTGTTTTGTAAGCAGAGTTTGCTCAGTAAGGAGGTAATGCAATTTGTATGTAAGGCCAACTCGCCTATAATATTACAGTTGGTAATGACCTACAAGTAAGACTCACATACTCACAAGGTTCCCCTCACCTTACATTCTCATTAGATATGTACATATTGTGTCCATCAACTAAGCTACACATTTAGTGTAACTTCTTACCTGCGTTATCCCGAAAGGGGTATGGGGCCAGTCTCATACCAACCACTTTCAGTTGAAGTGGAGTTTTCCAGCTCCTGGGGGGGCTGGTTCTCATTTCTTGTGAAGGTTTAGTACACCTTGATATCGAACCCTGGCTCTCGGCATGGAATGCAAGAATTCTACCAACTAAACTATTGACCGGGCTTTTTACGAGCTTGGTCATCGCTACAAAGCACCAATTCTCAAGCAAGACCCAATTGCTGTAAGGCAAGATGGATCGTTCTTTGGGAAAGGTTTTTAATTTGTTAATCCAGCGAAGAGCAAATTTGAAAATATAAATGGGATATTTTTTGTGCTCCGCAGGGATTCGAACCCACAACCATCCATTCACGAGTTCGAAGTGCTGCCATTGGACTACGGACCGGTCATCAATCTATGATTTCTGTGGATGAGTCAAAGAATAATTATAAGAAATTATAAAAATTTATACAAAAACAGAGAGTTTTATTTTCACAAATTGAATTTTCTGAATTTTCACTGTGTGAATACACAAACTTTAAAAAGTCCAAAGAATAATTATTGAATAAACCATACGACTTGACTTATAGGTTGGTATTAGGCTGACAACCCACACTGTAAACAAATATTCACTTTGCCAATGTCTCCCTTGTTTCAATGAAGGTCAGCCAATCACCTGTTAGGCCCGGTATTTTGAAGTATCGTAAAGTTAACTAAAATGCAATTTTAGTTAAATCATCATAATATTTCACTCACCGAATTTCGGCAGTAAATATTTAGTTACTTTAACTTTCGATTTTCAAGATGGCGGCGCTTCACTGACAGAAGCTGTTCTTTTTTAATGTAAGGATACATCAAAATTGTTGCAAACTGAACATTTTTTGTCTCGTATTCTAGCTTAATGAAGGTTAGGCATAAAAAACAAACAACTATTCATAAAAATCATATTATGATTTTTATGAATAGTTGTTTGTTTTTTTTTTTTTTAAGGAATCCTGTGCGGGAGGCTCTCCAATTCTTGAGAGTCTTGGTGGTCTATGTCACCCTGGAAGGGTGCCGCAGAGGTGTTGCTTGAGTTCTTGGTTCTGTCGTGAGGCGCTGCAAGGAAGTGGGGATTGATGTTGGTTTTTTTTTTTAAAGCTTTTGAATGGCATTTTAATTATTTCCAAGATTTGGGGGCGTGGTTTCATATTTCGGTAATGTTCGATTTAAGTTAACTCGAATTGAGTATTTTGAATAAAAGTTCAAGTAATAGTTAACTAAAATATTACTACAGTTCAATATACCGGGCATTAGTCGAGAAATTCGTTAACCAATATTTATTATATTTTGCATTGACACATTTTTCCTATACACGTTTTGTTATTCTGGCCTTCAACAGTATCACACATAAAAATGCCCCAGTCCATTGTTTCAGCGAATTCGCAGTGTGTGGAAAATCACCAAAGCGGTTCGGATAAGCGGAAATCGATCGTTCTGACAAAACCCTGATATTAACGAACCATTGTTCTGGGAGCCATGCAACAAAGGCATTTTCAAAATACATAATTGCCTTCAACACAAAAAATAAATAGATTTTACAGGAAAAACAGAATGAAGTGTATTCCAAAGATTATGAAAATTCAATAAACTTTAATATACATAAGTTGCATAGATGAGTCGTATAACTGTAAACGCCGCCATCTCCAAAGTGTATGATTTTTGAGATAATTATTGAATTTGATTCTGCGTAGTGTAACAAATCATTTGCTGTGTGCAATGTGAAGAAACCTCATTTTATCCTTCGTAATTTTATTTTTCGTGCAAACGCCGTCATCTCCAACTGGTTCCAAATTGCGTTCAAAACACAAGTTTATTTTTTTCAAAATCATCGCGTAAGGAGTTGACGGCGCGGCGTTTGCATTTATGCGACTCAGATATATTGACATTTGAGGTTCATATGTAATGCAAGCACATACAAGTTGCATGTGTACACACAAAATAAACCAAACCTCACACGAACACAATCTTTGCACTCCTTCCGGCTTACCCTGACACCGGGGTAGCATTGGTCAAAGTAAACCAAGTTTCTATAGCATTGGGAGTTAGCATCGGGAGCTACAATTTTAATTTAATTTAATGCTCCAAGGTGCTTCTGAAGATGCCTTATTAGGCAAAAACGTTTGAGCAATAAAATAATAAAAAGTGAATTAAAATTGTGTTTTGTCAACCAATTACAATTTATATATTTGTCTACCTTAGTAATTAAAATAAAATAAAAATATTTTGTCATTCATTAACATGTAGCGTGCACCATTTTTTACGTTGGTTTTGTTAAATTACACAAACAAATCAGTCGCCAGGATCTCCTGGGAAATTTGCATGCACAATGGTAGAGAGAGGAGAGAATGAGATTCTCTGTATTGTAATATGTCTCTTTATAATTTCAAATTAACTTCATATGGAAATGTGAAACGGTAGACTTTTAACTACGCTACTAAGTTAAACATACAATGTAACTTCTTGCCGCGTTTCCCCCGAATGTGGCGAGTGGATTCTATTTATTGTTACAAGTACGGTGGTCATACTAACGCAAACCACTTTAGTTGAAGTGGCAATTATCTACCTTCCGAGAAGCTGGTACTAATTTCTTATGAAGGCCGAGTAATTTTTTCAGGTAGTTTATTTTGGGTTTGAAATAAATACTGGAAAATCCATTCTGACAGTTTATGATTCGAACCTGAGCTCTTGGCATGGAAAGCAAGCATTTTACCAACTGAGCTTTATACCAAACAATTATACGATGTTCATAAATTACTTTGAAAGTTGAATTAATAGAATCAACAAAAAAGACGTAAAAACGAAATTCGTACTTGTTGGAAAATTTGTGAGGTAGATATAAGTTTTATATAGTTTGATAATGTATTAAACTACTAAAAACTGTATATTATCTAGATTTTCAGCAGTAACTTCGTGAAAGTTCATTTTAATACAATAAAATAAAAATTGCTTTGTTATAATTTTCTTTGGAGAAGCAGTACCTCCCATCTTCAGTTTCTATTTACACCTGAAGATGGGAGGTACTGCTTCTCCCGAAACTGGTCGTGTCCAAAAATAAACTCATGTAAATTATAACAAAGCAATTTTTATTTTATTGTACTAAAAACTGATACTAGAGCTTCAATTTGTAATCTAAGTTGCGCACACAGAAATGAAATGTTTCAGCGGAAACTTTTTTGAAAATGTATAAAACAAAAAAAACTTTTTTACTAGTTAATAAAACAAATACTGTGTTTGGCCCGTTTCGACCTCTTAGCCTTCTTCAGATAAACTTAAAAAAAACTTTGCCAATGTCACTCCTGTCTCAGGGATATCAGAAAAAGTTAAAGGGCTTATGTAAATTTGAGGTTTTCTTTTTAAAAAAATTGCAAGTACTTTTGCGGCATTTGTAAGCGCGAACTTGCTCGTGCTCGTGTTTGTGGGTGTGCATTTAATATGAATTTTAAGGGCCTGTTGCACTAAACTCCAATCACACATAAATCAAAATTAATTGTGATTTCTCCCTTTCAAATAAAAAATTGGTTGCATATACGTAAGTCAGCTGATGTTCATCATATTTCCTGTTTAAATTACATCGTATTATTACCCACTTCCGAGAAATATTTAACCGAGGTCCTTACCAGAATTAAGCAATCAAATTTTATGTGTCAATCAAATATTGATTGGAAGTTGATGCAACAGGCCCTTAATGTTGATACATCTTTGCGACTTAGATTATAGTTGAAACTAAGCTCGCAGCATTTTTTTAGACAGCTTCACATTTACGTTATAGGAAAAGATGAATAAGAAGAAAGGATAAGAAAGATGGAATAAGGGAGAGAGGAAGAGAACCGTAGTCGTAAGGCTTGGCAACATTTTTCACTGTCACATTGTCATGACTAGCTCCTTATTTATGGCAGATGGAGCCAAAATGAAATCCAGAAACAAAACGTTGCCATTTAATAGCGAATGGCAAAACGATGATTTTATTTAGTGACAAAATGCAAGCTGTATATAATATATCAGCGTGAATTAACGATTCACTTCTATTTAATAATGACGATAGGACACGGTGCAGGCGGGGTTTGAACTTGCGCTTGTGTCAATAACGCAAATTCTAGTGCCGACACCTTATCCGCTCGACCATCTCTAATTTATTATCTAAGTTGCAAATATATGTAACATTAAAGATTCACATTGTATGCATTTTCACGAGCAGACATGTATAAACAAAATCTCAAATGGACATACACACTGCAACTCTTGCCGCCCTTCCCTGAGACAGAGGTGACATTGACAAAGTGAACCATTTTTACAGCATGGGTGATCAGTCGCATACCAACCTATAGGTCACGGAACATACACGACAAATTACATTTTTTAAATCAATAAATAATAATATCTATGGACATCAAAACTAAAACAGAAAACCATTTCCAATTTAATAAACCCTAGCCGCCAACATTACAGATCAACCGCCATTTCTTCTTCATTCCGCCATCAATCGTGTGGGTATTTTTTTTATCAGTTTTATGTAAGTCCGAGCTCAAGTACAGTAAGCTGAAAAGCTGAAATTTGGCCGATCGCTTTTTTTATGGTTCAAGCTTTGAGCGTTCAAAGAAGAATGACGTCATTTTTCTCGCTGAAAGGGTTCATGTAGAATGCCTTCATTTAGCAGCCTGCAAACTGCGCAGTCACTTTTCTTCTGGATCGCCGTCCACCCCATTACTCTGGCTGGGCGGTAATAGTTGCTGCGAGCATCAGACCGCATGGGGACGCGGCGGAGAAGATGAACGGGAATCATTAGCTGCCCACTAAATAATCACTGAGAAATGCAAGTTTAACAGTGAAAGGATAGAGAGAGAGTTAAACGAACCGGGAGAGAAAAGAATTTTACTTACGCTAGTAAAAATCAGTCTGTAGTCTAGTGGTTAACATTTTTGACTCGTAAATGGAAGGTTATGGGTTCAAATCCCAGCGGAGCACAAAAAAACTACCATTTATATTTTTAAATATGCTCTTCGCTGGGTTGTAAAAATCATATATCTTTACCAAAGACCGGTCACTAAAGGGCCATCCAGCCTTACAGCAACTGGGTTTTGCCTGAGAAATGGTGCTGTCTTCAGCGACGACCAAGCTCGCAGAAGGATCTTGAGGTGTGGTTCACATAAAAACAGCGCTCACCAAATAAATCATCCTAATATTATTAGAACCAAAAGTTGTTGAAGTCAAAAAGGGTTATTCACAACCCATTTTGATGCATAGCTGATCTATGAATCATCGTTTTTCTGTATGTAAAAATTCACGTTAAGTGACGGTTGAGCCATGAATTAGCTGTGTGTGAATAACACCGGAATATTTTATTCATTTAAATTTTATGTTTTTATAAAATATCTTATCGGAAACTTTGTAGAACTCCATTTAAATTAAAAAAAAATTGAAACTAACATTGTTTTATTCTACTTATTTATAAATAAGAAAAAATGCAACTAAGCTACACATATAGTTTAACTTCTTGCCTGCGCCATCCCCGAAGGGGTCGCATGTGACGATTCGGGACCTATTTATTTTCACGGGTAAGGGGGCCGGCCTAGATATACTAACCTATGTATAAGTCAAGGAATAATTATTGAATAAGCCATATGAATAACTAAATTATCCAACCAAGCAAATATACAAAATTAAAGCCCACATTCCAATGCTGAGTTAATATATCAGATTATAAATATCCCGGAGAGCGGTCGGCCTTGACCAAACGTTTCGTGCGAGTCATAACTAATTCATGAGAAGGCAAAAATACCGGGAAACTTTATAAGTTATGGCCATTCCTTACTAACAATCTGTATTCCAAACATGAAGCATTAGGTTCTTTAAACTATAATCTAAGTTGCAAAGATATATTAACATTTAAAGCTCATATCAAATGTATGCTCACAAACAAACACGTATAGTTCGCGCTTACAAATGCTGAATGTGTACTTACAAATATAATCTAAACCTCAAATGAACATAAAACATAGCTCCGCCCCAAAAATCACCATCTCCCTCCCACACATCTGACTTGCTACCCCCTCCCTTACCTACCGTTACCACCAATAGATCCCACTCCACTGCCTAAATTTTTGAACATAGTAATTGTTAGTTACCCGATGATGGAAGTGATTCCGAAAATATTTGTATCATACTTACTCAAAATCAATAAAAGTGGAATAAAACAAAGTTTAAATTTATTGTATTATTTAATTCTTAATTTAAAAAAATAATCAATCTCTAAAATTCTTTTTCAATATAACTAGTCTTCTATCAATGTCAACACGTGTTTGGCAGTGAAAAAAATGATAAAAAACAAAACAAACTGTATAATCTGTCGAAACTGTCAAAAACTTTACATGCCCAGAGTTGAAAACGTTGAGTAGGATCTATAATATCAAAGTGAAGTTTTGTTGTCAAACCTTTAAAAAATGAAGTACAACTTTTATAACAGGGCATCATATAATCAATTAGATGTAAGTGTTCCCACGCCATTATCAAGCGTAGACTATAGAATTATAGGTCTACGCACCTCTACGCGGCGTAGCACGCGAAATGGTAATTTCGGATAAGTGCTCTACGACTGCCGACGTCGCAACAGGTATTGTCATGATGCCTACGATATAAACAATTAATGATAATATGTAGTATATTTGCAATTTTGTCACCCTAGTGCTTATTTCGCTTATCTACTATATTGTTGTGTTTTTAGGATTTCAAAATCTTTAAATTAACAAAACTGGCGTTCTTTCTGGCATTTCAACTCACATTTATTTCACAGATGGTTCACTTACACTGTCTTTCTTGTTCACAATCGGAGCGACGTGTATCAACTGACTGCCGCAAGCCACTTGCAGCTTTTTTATACTCCCGTGTAGAAGTCGCTAGAAGTCAATTTACTGGACCTTTCTCGAACGCTCCGAAAGCTTCGAGTACATAATGATTTCGATTTCTAGTTACTTCGAGTACATAATTTTTTATGTTTTTTTTCTTAACCTAGGCACCTTTAATTATTAAACCTACTTATTATATTATTTATACACTCTTATCAGCTACGAACGATGTACCTACCTAAGTATTTATATGAATCTGATATTTAAATAACAATATGATTCAAAGATGATTTTTCATTGAAATTGTCTTGAGAATCACATTCTACACAATCTGAGCTAAGAATAAACATAAAACGCGATAATGTGAGAGTGGTTTTAAATAATATTTTTCAGGGTTCGGTGGTTAACACAGTGAAAGTCCATTGTATATTAATTAAATAACACACAGTTTTAATTCACTTTTATTTTATTTAAATTATGTCTAACGTTTTTTTTTTTTTTTTTTTTTTTAATTTTTGATTGTCATTGTCCTGAGGATGCCTTTTTAGGCGAAAACGTTAGACATAATTTAAATAAAATAAAAGTGAATTAAAACTGTGTGTTATTTAATTAATATACAATGGTTTTAAATAGTTTTACAATCAATTTCCAGTTTTTAAAGACACATTGGTCAAATAAGTATACAAAGATTTATCATGTGAAATGACAGCTGGTGGACATTAGGCAAACAAGCACTAAGGGAACGTGATGATGTATGTGTTCTTACAATTTAAAATTCGAACCTCAAATGAACATAAACCCTGCAACTTTTTCCAGCCATCCTGATACTGGGGTGTTACTGGCAAATTAAGCATATTTTTTACAGTAAAGGTGGTCAGCCGCATACCAACCCATAACAAACAATTACATTTCGTAAACCTTTACCAATGACCGGTCACCAAAGGTCCATCTAGCCTTACAGCAACTGGGTCTTGCTTGAGAATTGACGCTTTGTAAAGACGACAACCAAGCTCGTAAAAAGGTCGATAGCTCAATTGGTTCGATCTCAAAGTTTACTCAGCCTTTACAAGAAATGAGAACCAGCCCCCCTGGGAGCTGGGAAACCACCACTTCAACTGAAAGTGGTTGGTGTGAGGCCGGCCCCCTTACCCGTAAAAATAAATAGTTCTCGAATCGACACATGCGACCCTTTCGGGGATAACGCAGGCAATGAGTTATGTACGTAAGTTATTATATGTGTAGCTTAGTTGCGTTTACATTTAATTACATTAAATTCTGAGCTAAGCCATAAAGTACCTTTCTTATTGCTTTCATTTATTCAGTCTAAGATTCTGTTAATTTTATGTAAGTGTTGGATTTTGTATTTCCTTGCCTTAAAGGTTAGTATGAGGTTGACCACACATACTGCAAAAATTGTTTATTTTGCCAATGCCACACCTGTTTCAGGTACGGCAACAGTTGCAGAACTCATGTTAATTTCACGTTTTGATTTTACTTTGTGAGTACACCTGCAACATTTTTAACGGCAAACTTGCACTTGTCTGGTTGTGGGCATGCGTGTAATGTGAATTTTAAATATTAATATAACTTAGATTCTAGATATGTTTATGCTATGGAATAATATTCACTGCGGTACTTACTGAATGCTCTCTACCAGCCCCTTTACCTGACAGGGGATGGCTTAAGGGATGAATAGGTACCCCTCATTAATAATGTAGAATACCTTGACGCGACAGAATCATTGTTGACTGAAATTCAAGTGATAATTCACCGAAAATCAAATCTTAACAATCAGTAAGTGATTTGATTTAAAAACACTTTCAATATATGTATGTTTAGAGGCTTTAGTGTAAGGAAAAAGAGGTAAGGGACAACCGAGAAAAGTAAAGAGTGATCAGATTGAGGAGATTGTGAAAGAATGGGATGTAAAAGCGAGCGCAAAAGAAGAAAATGCATGAAAAAGGTGATGGGTATGAATGAATTGAAAGAGGTATGTAAGGATAGGAAGAAATAGAGGCAGCTCTGTAGAGGCTCTGGCCACTCTAAGCGGACTGGTGACAGAGTTACAGTGACAGTTTCAGTATTCAAATGATTGATTTTTTGGTTCTGGGTTTTGACCGGGGTCCATATTTTTTGCTTCTTTTTTCTTTTTCTTTTTTCTTGATACTTCTTGAAGCCTTTCAGCTGACGTTTTGTCTCCTCTGTGGGTGACTTCTTCGGATTTATGCTCACTTCTGAGGAGACAAAACGTCAGCTGAACGTCTTCAAGAAGTATCAAGAAAGAAGAAAAAGAAAAAAAAAAGAAAAGAAGCAAATACTATGGACCACGGTCAAAACCCGGAACCAAAAAATCAAGCATCTTTCAATATATTCAGTACAAAGTAGTTGCTAAATTTAGTACAATATCACCACTGATCTAGTCTTGTAATTAATGTATCATTTTAGATTCATATTAAATGCATTCTCACATAATTTCGCGCTCACTCATGCCGCATGTTGACTCCAATATAAAAACCTAATCTCAAATGAGCATAAGCCCTGCAACTCTTGCCTACCTTCCCTGAAACAGGGGTGACATTGGCAAATTGAACCATTTTTTACTGTATAAAATGATCGAAATTCTGATGAATCTATTACAAAATCAAATCACATCCTTTAACACAGTGTTTGCAGGCTGTCGGGATGAAGCAGACATTTCTCGTTTGTGATTTTTGGTGTGTGTGCACTCTGCTCGCTCGTAGCAAAAGTAAATGTTTGAAAGAGTCGCCAGTTCTGCGAGTGGGGTGACAGTGGCATTTGCAACTTAGTCAGGACGCTGCTACGCTCTCCCATATTAGCATTGCATTTGCATTGTGAGCTACGCTGTAACCGTGCGCTCCCGCAAAGCGTAGCACATAGTGGTTCTACGACGAAAATGTCGTAGAGCTTTTTTCCAAGGATTATTATTTGGAGTATTTTTTTCAAACATAAATGCCGTCTACAATTCGGACGGCCAATCTATCCTTTATTTTTTATTAGACGAACAGTTAATAATAATATTAGGATGATTTATTTGGTCAGCGCTGTTTTTGTGTGAATCACGCTTCAAAACCCCTCTTCAAGCTTGGTCGTTGCTGTAGAAAGCGCCAATCCTCAAGCAAAACCCAGTTGCTGTTAGGCTGGATAGACCTTAAAGTAACGTTTCTGGACGTTATAAGAGAACTTAAATTATTCTCGACGTTTTGTTAGTGACGTAGCCAACGTCTTTGCGCTCTTTTGTCATGTAAAAAATAAAAATAAGTAAGTCATCCTCAAATATATTTTGCAAATGTGTAATTTTGTGTTTTTACTTGTGTTAGTATCTGTGAAATCTTCATGATGATTGCATTTGTATTGGTCGAGATTGCTCGAGTGTTTTAGTAAAGTCTTGCTTGTGCCAGTTCTCAGTGATTCGAGAATAATCTTTATTTTCTCTATAAAAACGGCCAAAACTGTATGTGTCTAAGG
Organism: Agapetus fuscipes; assembly: GCA_951799405.1. Taxonomy (NCBI): domain Eukaryota; kingdom Metazoa; phylum Arthropoda; class Insecta; order Trichoptera; family Glossosomatidae; genus Agapetus; species Agapetus fuscipes. The sequence continues at coordinate 16,637,589 of OX637349.1, read as the reverse complement.
AGAAACGAACTGACCGTCCAATTGTGAAGATGTAATGTGACTCTGAATGTGAACCGTATCTGACACAGCATTTTTTATTAAATTGAACCCGTAAAATCATATTCAGTACCCTAAGTACGAGTTGTAAAACTTGAGAAAAGTTAAGTTTACGGAAAATATTAAAGCGTGATTTCTCACAAAATCTGCCGTTTTTGTTTCTTATACTCTGTGGTCTTAGCAAAAGAGTTACAGTGATGAAGAAAATCAAGTTAAAACAAACAAAAACGGCAAATTTTGGGGGAAATCACTCTTTAATAATTGCCGTAAACTTTACATTACTCAAGTTTTGCAACTCGTACTAAGGGTACAGATATTCATTTATATATTGTTACGATCGTATGGCAGTATTAGTGCATTCGTGATTATAATCACGCTTGAAGAACAATCTGGCTAGTGTGATGGTAGTAGTAAGGTTCATTTCTATGACGTTCTTCTGTATGTTCTTTCAATTCGACGCCGTTCTCGGCGTCCTGGTATGAGCGAGAGATCGAATGATCTGGAATATGCAAGAAAGTTCTCTTTTGTATCTATATAGACGGACTACAAAGGACATCAACGGATCAGTCGCTCCACAGCATTTTGCCGTGAAGACCAATAAGCAGGGATTATCAATTGTTGTAAATTGTGAACCAAACCTTGTAAAATAATGTCTTTTAAAATAAATAATTGCAGTTTAATTAAAAGAGAGTCCAGTAAAATGTATCTGATACAATATAACCAGTCCTTGATACAGAGTATCGCATCGAACAGTGATATAACATAGCAGGCAGCTTCGACGGGCGTACATTGTCACGTACTAGTGGTTTGCGACTGAACTTGCAGCGCAAAAAACGTCCGCGTAATGTAGGATGTTATTATTTTATATGGCGGCCCGAGCGCCATATTGTACTAGGGCAACAAGGGAAAACTTTTAATATGATGTTGAAGTATTTATTGAAACCACAAAGCTGGGACATTTTTAAAAACACTTTTTTTCGCTTGTCAATTGTTTTTTATACGAAAAAAAAACATCTTTATAAACAAGCAGAAACAGGCGAGTGTCAATTCACTAGTATATAATAATCTAAGCTGCAAAGATATGTAACATTTAAGGCTCATATCATGCCTAAAGACAGGCACATGTAGTTTCGCGCCTACACATTCTGCATGTGAACATAAACCTTTGCCTTTTCCGGAAACCAGGGTGGCATTGACAAAAGTGAACCAATTTTTACAACACGGGGGGTCAGCCTCACACCAATTAAGTCAAGGTCTCAAGTCAAGGAACCATATAGGTTTTTGTTATCATTTTTTACAAAGGTTCACTGTTTTCTTTTGAAGAAAATCTTAAATTTTCTGAAATCTTAGCAATCGCAGTCTCCGTGTTACCATGTAGTAGCCATCGTAGTACTTCGCTGTAGCGATCAGAGCCGCACGTAGTACTAATCGTAGAAACTTATCATAGTGCATTGTAAGACCTCTTAGCAATAATACTACCTTGTAGTAGCAATCATAGTACCTCGTAGTACTTATCGTAAAACCTTATCATAGTTCATTGTAGCACCTTGTTGTAGCAATCATACTACCTTGCAGTAGCAATCATAGTACCTCGTAGTACTTATCGTAGAACCGTATCAAAGTAACTTATGCCAGCAATCGTAGAAACAATTGTTGTACCTCGTATATGCAATCGTTGTACCTCGTAGATGCAATCGTTGAACCTCATAGATGGAATTGTTGTACCTTGTAGTGCAATTGTTGTACCTTGTAGATGCAATTGTTGTACCTCGTAGATGCAATCGTTGTACCTCATAGATACAATCATTGTACCTCGTAGGTACAATTGTTGTACCTCGTAGGTACAATCGTTGTACCTCGTAGATGCAATCGTTGTTCCTCGTAGATGCAATCGTTGTACCTCGTAGATGCAATCGTTGTACCTCGTAGATGCAATCGTTGTACCTCGTAGATGCTATCTTAGTCCCTAGAAGTACTAATAATATAACCTTATTATGGTAACGTTTTCCAGCAATCGTAGTACCTCATAGTTGCAATAATTGTACTTGATAGTAGCTATCAAAGTACTTCTTAGTACTAATCGTAGAACTTCGTAGCAGTAATGTCGCAGTACCTCTCAGTAGCAATCGTAGAACACCTAAGTAGTAATTGTAGTACCTTGCATTAGCAATCATAGTTTCCTTGACTTATAGGTTGGTATGAGGCTAACCACCCATACTGTAAAAAAATGGTTCACTTTGCCAATGTCACCCCTGTGTCAGCAAAGGTCGGCAAAAGTTGTAGGGCTTATGTTCATTTGAGGTTTGGATTTTATTTGTAAGTACTCATTCAGCATGTGTAAGTGCGAACTACACGTGTTTGTTTGCGGGTATGCATTTAAGAACTTAAAATAAATATATCCTTGCACCTTAGATTATAGATTATAAAGATTATTATAGTACCTCGAATTCTTAGAACTTTGTAATAGCAATCGTAGCACCTTACAGAGTAAGTAATAATTACTAGAGGTCACAGCTTACACGAGAGTAGTTTAATGTAAGAAGGGGGAGGTTGCACCCAGAAAGGGTCGGCTGGAGGGTATTGGCACAAGTGTGCACTAAGCTTTACATAATCTCCATGCGAGGGATATTGCAATGCAGACCTTGCCGGTCTCACAATAGCTGCAACAATGTAACTCGCTTGCATATTAAGTAATTAATATAAATGCTCGAATTATTCAAATTTACTTTTAAAATATCGTTCCTACTTACTAAAGTGCAATAGTGTTTAAATTGTTTGTTGTTGTTTTTAATTGTCTTACTTTAATCAGGAAAAGTTTGCGGAAATTCCAGTAAGTTCCAAGTTTTTTTTTTCAATTCACTTGACAAATTTTAAAAGGCTCTGGCTACCTCTAGCTCCAACAATTTTGAGATTTTGAGAGTAACAGTAAAGTCGGAACTAATTTTCGAACTGAAACAAAATGACGTCACAGGTCCCGTGAGTGAAAATAAAAATAATGCTTTGCCAAGCTTTCTCTCTAGCAACCCGGTTGCATGAATTAACCAGCCATTTTGTGATTTAATGAAACTGTAATCACACATGATTAAAATTTCAAACCCTAGTAATAAATTATAGCCCGCATCAACATAGTACGTCATACTTCCTGGAATTACGGGAGCTGTGTGTAAAATTTTACATCAAAACTCCACAATGATTATTCCAAAAAAGTAAGAAAACTAGAGCAGCGCATGCGGTGAGACTTATAGTTTACATGCATTTTCGGTAAAACGCTTTGTTTTAGTTCAGATTTAATGTGTTATACTACAAGTACTCATACAAACAAAGGATTATTCTGTGGTTTTCATTTAACTATCGTGGATACCTATTCATACCCAGATTCTGTAACTATTGTAAAGGAAAAGCAAAATATCATTTCATTGAGAAAGACACGTTTATTGTAAACGTGACCTTTTTTGTAAATTTTGTCCGGTGGATAGCGCAGTTGGTAGAGTGCTTGCATTTCATGCCGTGAGCTCGGGTTCGAATCCCACCAAGGCGAGGGTGTCAGAAATGATTTCCCGTTTCGGTGTTTATTTCAAACCCCAAAATAAAATACCGGCAAGGTTTACTCAGTCTTCACAATTAATAAGTACCAGCCCTCTCGAGAGCTGGGAAACCCCCACTTCATCTGAAGTGGTTGGCGTAAGGCAACTCGCCACATGCAACCCCCTCGGGGATAACGCGGTAAGAAGTTACACTTTATGTGTAGCTTATTTTAAACCTGTCCATAGACCGGTCCGAAGTCTAGTGGTGACACTTAAGAGTCGTAAATGGAAGTTTGTGGGTTTGAATCCCGGCAGAGAACAAAAAAATTATATTTTTAAAAATGCTCTTCGCTGGGTTGGAAAATTCATTGCCTTTACCAAAGACCGTTCACAAAAGCCTTACATCCAGCCTTACAGGGTCTTGCTTGAGAATTGGTACTTTGCGACGACGATCAAGCTCGTAGAAAGCCCGATCAATAGCTCAGTTGATAGAATGCTGTCATTTCATGCCGAGAGCAAGGGTTCGATCCTCACCGAGGGTTTTAGAAATAAATTCCCGTTTCGGTGTTTATTTCAAGCGCTAAATAAAATAACGCTAAGGCTCACTCAGCCTTCACAAGAAATCAGAACCAGCCCCGTCGGAAGCTGGAAAACCCTCACATCAACTGAAGTGATGGCGTGAGGCAGGCTCCTTACCCGTAAAAATAAATAGGTTCTGAATCGCCACATGCCACGCCACTCGAGAATAACGCTCATTTACTCATTTGCTCATTCAAGTTCACTAACTATTATATAAGAAGTTACACCCAAAAAAAGGTTGTATACACGATTTTTCAAATCAGTGAATAGGCACGTATTCAGTTTTACCTTTGAAGTGGCGATATCTTTGCAACTTAGATTATAAAAATATAGATAGAGCAAACAGCAAATAATATACAACATGCATATTGTACTGAACAACACACACACTGCATATCAATTATGTTCTCTAATGACATCGGCTCCATTGCACACTGAAAATAGAAAATGTTAACTCGATAAGGGTGAGAGTTGCATGCACTGCATGCGAGGGAAGAGGCAAACCTTTGTTTACATGTCGTCCTCTTAGTTCTTGTTTGTCTTATACCCATCAGAGGTAATTTTAAGGTAATAATCAGAGGTAGTAAGGGTAACAATGTATATTTCGTCCCTTTTATGCTTGTTTGGTCTGTTTGCATTGAGGTGCCATATAGACCGCATTAACGAAGAAAGAATAGCCCGAGTCGTGGCACAGGAGATACCGGACGCGACAATTTACGCTGAAGTACTGCCGCGCACATTTAATTAATTATCTAGTTTCAGTTTTTTCATATTATCTCAAAAACTGTTTACATTACCTAAAATATTTTTCATAGACTCTCTAGACATTGTATCATTCTATAATTATGAAGAAAATAAAAATGTCCAAAATATTAAACAACAAAATTAGAAGAAAAAAATGTGAACAAAAACGTGTTATTTTAAATATTTTTTCGTGGCGTCATTTTTTAAGTTTTATATAATATTTTAACTTTAAAATTAAGATAAAAAATCAATAAACACGCGTGATTTTTTCCTATAATATCACTTCTTTACATAGGCCATAAAGTGTAATGACGTTACTTCAGCGTAAATTGTCGCCGAACCCACAGTAAGGAGGGAAAGACGCATACCGGACGGCCAGCGTCTACCAGGTCGCCCTCCCAAAAGATGGAAGAGCAGCTGGTCTTCTGCATCACAGGAGGGAGTTCCACAATAAACAGATCATAGATCTATAACAAGAAGAATAAGAAGAAAAATTAGTTCTTGTTTGTCGTAAGTCCATCAGAGGTAATTTTATATGAGCAATAGGTGTCAGTAACTTCGGATTTTTCCATGTTTTCTCTAGTGGATGAACAGGTAGATCTAGAATCACTGCTGGGTCGGGTCACGACCATCGGGAAGGCCTTCCGCCACAAAAAAAGTTATAGCATTGCATGAGCGCTCTGTGATACACTTCCCCTGGATGGAAGTGTATAAACGGAGCGGGTATGAGGATGGGTTTGCGCAACGGTACTATACCAATGTGTCGTATTATAAAAACTGGGAATTGATTTTAAAAATATTGTTATAATTCGCTTGGGTTGAATTTAATGAAATTTCCATTAAATTTATATAACACAATTTATTTAAGTATTCACTTACATTTGGTTCAAAGTAAAACTTTTTCGTACTATCTCGCTCAACGGTTGTGTTACCAATCCCCCTTCAAAGCACTGAAATCTGTATTTATTGGTGACCAAGTATATAGTACTATGGTTGCCATAGTATGGCATACACCATACCATGCTAGAATCTTCTCAATCAGAAGCTTCAAGGAAACACTATTACAAACATCGGAATACTTACATCTAGATACACACACACAAGTAAGTAAAAACACACAGTACCCTGAGTACGAGTTTGTTCACATTACTCGAAGTATTGAGTATTCGAGAAAAATGTATGTGAACTTGTAAAGCACCTCTGGCAAAACAAGTTTCAAAACCTTTTTTGCCAGGGGTGCTTTACAAGTTCACATACATTTTTGTCGAATACACAATACTTCGAGTAAAGTGAAAAAACTCGTACTCAGGGTCCAGAACACAATCATAAGTAAAAATACACACTACATAGGCAAAAAATCAAATATTCTTTACAATATTGATAACAACTCTCATACAATCGTGTTTTGCAGAATTTTGCAGTTTTTTTGTAGAATTTTGTAGAATGTGATTCTTAAATGCCATTGAAAGGCCATCTTTGAATCAAATGGTAGATAGGCCAAACAAGCACTGGGGGTGCGACATCACATACCGGCTTGCACACAATACGCCTACAGGGGGCATTGTTTAATGCTTTTCAATGGAAGCGAGGTTCCTATGACGCTGTGCAGTTTTCTAACGGCAAAAATTAATACTTATAAATAATTATCCATGTTTTCCCCCTTGAGTTGTTAGTTGGTATGAGGCTGACCACGCATTTTAAAAAAAATACTTTATTTTCCCCATGGCACCCCCTTTTCAGGGAAGCCCTGCAAAAGTAAAAGGGCGTATGATCATGAAAGAAAAAAAAAATATATTTTGAAAATTGATGTATAGAAATATTTGTATCCATTATGCTCCTGAAGATGCCTTATTAGGCGAAAACGTTTAAGCAAAAAAAAAAAAAATTGAATTAAAACTTTTTTTTCTATTGAATTTATAAAAAAAAAAATTAGGTTTATACACATACAACATTCACAGCGTAAACTTATGCATGCCTATTTGTGGACATGCATTCAAAAAGATTTTGTAAGTCAGGTTTATAGCTCAATTAAAAATAATATTTTAATGATTTATTTATTAAGCACTGTTTTTGTGTGTATCACACCTCAAGAGCCATCTGCGAGCTACGTCGTCACTGTAGAAAGCGCCAATTTTCAAACAAGACCCAGTTATTGCAAGGCTGTAGGGGCCTTTAGTAACCGGTCTTTGGTAAAGGTGTTTGAATTTTTGCACGCAGCGAAGAGCACATTTGAAAATATAAATAGTATTTTTTTGTGCTGCATCGGGATTTGAACCCACAACCTTCCGCTTACGAGTCAGAAGTGTTACTACCACTAGACTACGGACCGGTGAGTTGGTAGAGTGCTATAGCATTATATGCCGAGCCCAAGTTGACAATGAACCCAGTTTTTTGTGCGAGCCACACCTCAAGGGCCGTCTCCAGGCTCGGTTGTCATTTAAGGCTTTACCTTTATTATAATACCTGCAGGTAGGCAGCTTTTCATTACTTAAACCTTTTCACTAAATACGGTTTATTTTACCTGCCAAAGGGTTTCTCTGCGTGGAGGGAGGGTATGGTTCCTTTATGGAACAGTAGATATCAAATTGCGGGGCGCGTGCCGCATTTGGCATTTTAGAAATATTTATTCTTACAATAGGAATCAGTTAAATAACCAATCTGTAACCTCTAATTTATGATCTTAATTGCAAAGATATATTAACCCTCCGTCGGTCGCAACCTTTTAGTGTCTTCGTTCGGACTCAATGTGCTAAAAAAGCACACAATTTCATATTGCTGTTACTCCCACCCAAGTAACCTTTTAGGTTTTAAAAAGGTTACAAAAAGGTTAAAAAAAGGTTTTGGGACCTTTTTGTAACCTTTTTAAAACCTTAAAGGTTACTTGGGCATTCCCCTTGGTTTTGGGGGACGTCCTTTCTTACTGACTTTCTTTAAGATCTATATTAAGGAATTAAGAGAAAGAAAATTACAAATAGTGTTTTATTATCTTACCAAACACAATTTTCAAAATAAGTTTTTTTCACCCATCTACCCCAGTTACAATATAGTTTGGAAAAAATATAATATTCAACTAATTGGTAAAGTAAAACACCAAAAAAACACATAAAGAGTTTAATTTAATCCTAGTGAGCTCAGTCCACTTCAGATTCCATTGATTCAGGCTCCTCAGGAAAAGTTGGCTTTGTGGACAATGTGCTTTTTTGGCTACTTGCTACAGCTCCGCTCGCTGTGAAGGTGCAGAAACTACTTCGAGGTACGGGCTGAAAGACGTCTTTTTGTCAGAAGGGTACTGAGGAGGGGGACGTCATTTATCGTCTTTGAATCGGGGAATTCCGTAAAAAAACACTAAGTGTGCTTTTTTGGCACAGGTGCGACCGACGGAGGGTTAAATATAGGACTTATAGCAAATACATTCCCACAAGCAGACACGTATAAGTTCGCACCTAAATGTGAACCTACAACATAAAAACCCAAATCTCAAATGAACATACACCCTTCAACTCTTGCCGACCTTCCCTGAAACAAGGGTGACATTGGCAAAGTGAACCATTTTCTACAGCATGGGTGGTCAGCCGCATACAAACTTATAAGTCAACGAGTCGTATCTAAAGATATAAATTGTGCAAAATAAAAAACCACGCAATTTTGATGAAATTGAACTCGGTAAAATCATAACAGTAAGAAGTTGCTGATCACTGGAAGGGAAGTGGAAGGGAAAGAATGGGTGGGGGCAGAGTAGAACAAAGCCTGGTCCTTCTGTGGATGGGGGTGGGAGGGGCAGATGAACAGCTGAGGGGGAGGTTCATTAGGACATCGGCTGTGACGTCATCACAGGTCTGAGGACTCTCCAAACTGCGACGATCCATCCGTGAAGCAATATCTCAACTCAGACGTAGATTATTACTCTCTAGCAAGGATGACAATGTATATTTTGTCCCCTTAGTACTTTTTTGGTATGTTTGTACTAAAGGACCATATCCATGGTTAAAAGGCAGAAGGATAAGCGACATTTTGGTCAAAAACGAGTTATGAATACTATCCCACTTGATATTTTCCACTCTTTCTAATGCGCTCACTCCCAAAGCTCTACGACTTTGTGTTTTTTTTTTTTTGTATTTGTTTGTATAACTGGATATAATAAATTGATTGAAAAATTGATTTTTTGCTTTGAGATGATTTTGCCCCTGTGATGTTTTTTAATGCGATCTATTTTCTTATCTATATGTAATTGTGATGTTTTTTCTGTAAATTTTTGTCGTGTAATGTTTTTTTGTATAGTGATGTTTTGTCACTGTGATGTTCGGTCTTGGATACGGGGGAGAGTAGTCCGATAAACAGATGGGTGTGCCTGAGAAGGGATGGGGGAGGCCCGCCCCTCCAAGGGTGGCTAAGTGCTTCAGGATTGTGGCTTCCACAAAAACCTGTACCTGCCACGCGGGTCCGAGGGTGCTCCAAGCTACAAAGTGAATTTTTAATCCAATCCGGAATAACGGGCTTGTTTGCAAAATTCAAATTTTAGGTTTAAAATTCTACCTTGTATTTACGAAATGAGTCAATGAATTAACAAGACTGTTACTGTAACTCTATCAACATTCCGCTAAGGGTGGCCAAAGCCTCTGTAGTCTGCCTTATTTTTTTTAGTCTTCTTGCATACCTCTTTCAATGCATTCATATCCATCACATTTTAATACATTTTCTTCTTTTGTTAGGTTTAGGTTGGAATTACGGTCGTTTGACATATTTACAATAATTATAAATACACAGTTAAAATTAATTCATCGGATATTAGACGAACCGTTATAAGAGAATTTACATTATTTTCAACGTTTTGTCAGCGACGTAGCTAACGTCTTCAGGAGACACCCTCTCTGCACGACGACTCAGGATGAACTGTGAACTTCAGGTCTTTGGTACAGGGTAAACAAACTTCAACCAAACACAGCTCACGATGGCTCCATCCAGCCTTACATCAACTTGGTCTTGTTTGAGAATTGGCGTATTCAACAGTGATGACCGAGCTCGCAGAGGGCTCTTGAGGTGTGATGCACACAAAAGCAACGCTTACCAAATAAATCATCCTTATATTATCATAAATATTTTTCGTATTTAATCTGACGCCATCATTGCGCATCCTTGTTCAGCAACAAATAGTGAATTTCATCAAATGTAAAATACATTGTTTAATTTTGTTTTTTCTTTCGTTTCAGGTAAGTGGGTCTTTTTCATTCCGTGAAGAACTGAAAGACACCATTCAAAATAAGGTCAGAGCTTAAACTGTAACTGTTACTCTCCGGCGTTCCATTAAGGGTGGCCGGTACCTTTGCAGATACGTCTCTGCACATCTCTTTCATCTCTTCAACATTCATCACTTTCCTCATACGTACTCTTCAGTACCTATGTGTAGTCAGCTGCATAACAACCTAGAAGTTAAACAATTAAAGAAGTAAAAAGAAAAAAAAAGGAGTATAGTCATTGGTAAGCTATTGCTAATTTTAAGCTCTTCTAGAATTTTAACAAATTGTCCCCTTAGTGCTTATTTGGCTTATCTCCGACTGTGTTTGTGTGTGTACTGGACCAATGTGTCTTGTGAAAACTGGAAATTGATATTAAAAAAATTTCAAACCGCTCACACATTACCGTGTGTGAGATTGCGTAAAATGTTATTTAAAGGAAAATTTCGTTTAGAGGTCATCTTTGAATCAAATGGTAGATAAGACAAACAAGCATTCCATGCCGTGAGCTCGGCTTCGAATCCCACCGAGGATGTCTAATCTAATCCATCTAATCCAAGTTGCAAGATATGTTACATTCGAGATTCAAATTAAATGCATTCCCACAACCAGACACGTAGGTACAAGTTCGCGCTTGCACATGCCTCATGCGAACCCACAACATAAAAACCAAATCTCAAATGGGCATACACCCTTCAACTCTTGCCGTCCTTCCCTGAAACAGGGGTGGCATTGGCAAAGTGAACCAGTTTTACAGCATGAAGGGTCAGCCGCATACCAACCTATAAGTCAAGGAAGAAATGATTTCCTCTTTCGATGTTTATTTCAAACCCCAAAATAATCGCCACATGCGAAACCCTTCGGGGATAACGCGGCAATAAGTTACACTATATGTGCAGCTTAGTTGCGTTGCACTAGGGGGGAAAAAATCCCCAAAAACGCTTATTAGTGCGTTATCTAAGCATAGACTGTGGAAAATTAAATTGATTTGTTCCGTGAATTGCCTGCACTACTAGTGCATAATTTGATTTCCCAGAACACTCTGTTATTTCACATCCTCCCTCCCTATCTGATAATATTATAGGCATCGCTTTCCTCACAAACTGCAGAACATGCCTGTAATATGGAAATGCAGCCAAGGGCCAGTCTCTCCAATTACCCATTACAGAAATAGCACAGAAATTCCATGCAACCTTCTCAGCCAATCCATAATCTAAAAGTAGCAAAGATATATTTGCATTTAAAAGTCATAGTAAATGCTGATCTAAGATGAACACGCTCCGCAACATTGCTGCAAAGATACTGAGAGACCGATTGAGGAACTCAGAAATCAGAAGCATGTGCGATACTGAAGAAGATAAGGAGCAGGAAGAGGAGACGGTTCTGGAGGGACCATGTAGACCGCTTGAACGAAGGAAGGATAGCGCGAGTCGTGGCACAGGAGATACCGGACGGCCAGCGTCTACCAGGTCGCCCTCCCAAAAGATGGAAGAACAGCTGGTCTTCTGCATCACAGGAGGGAGTTCCACAATAAACAGATCATAGATTTTTTACAAGAAGAAGAATAAGTTAATGTGTTCCCACAAACAGACACGCGCAACGCTGACAAATGCTTCATGTGCACTTATAATTAAAAAAAACAATCCTCAAATGAACATTAGGCCTGTAATTTTTCCGATCTTGTTGAAACAGGAGCTACTGTTACTGTATCCTGCCGCCGTACCACTAAAGGTGGCTGGTACTTCCGCAGATGCGTTTCCACTTTGTTCTGTCCTTGCATACATCTTTCATCTCTTCAGCGTTCATCACTTTTTTCATAAAAAAACGAAAAATTAGGCAGATTTATTTGGTGAGCGCTGTTTTTGTGTGTATCACACCTAAAGAGCCCTCTAAAATTCATACACAATCTTTTTTTATTCTCACTCTTCAGGTTTTATTCTTTTGCTCCATCCCTTGCTCGCTCTCCCCCTTCCACGCTTTCCTCTCACATTTCCTCTGTACTGGGTGACATTAGCAAAGTGAACAATTTTGTACAGCATGTTTTGTCAGCCTCATACCAACCTAAAAGTCAATTGAGCAATGCTTTTTACCTGGTTGACCTATAAAAGATCCCCGAGTGAGCTGTTTGTGCTAGAAGCTCTCTGGACTGGAACGGGCCGCACGAAATTGAGTTACAACCGGCGAAGAGAAATTTTTAATACCTCGAAAAATATTTTCGCCAACGCGTAGCAATCTGCCATTTTTTGTTATTGTTGAAAACCAGTGCACTTTTTGTTATTCACTTTATAGACAGTTAACTCGTTTGAATTCAGTTAACATGATTGCCAGAGGAGAAGCGAATGGGTTGTCGATGAGCAAGATGCAAGTCCACAATTATTATTACTTTATTCATAAATTCAATGGAAAAAACAAAGACTTTCTTCACTTTAATTTATTTTTTGCTCAAACCCTTTAGACAAATAAGGTATCTTCAAGAGCACCATTGTAGATAGGCTTTAAATTTTATAGGCTTTTATCTTTCCTATGTAATTATAAATGCTTGTTAGGCTTAGTCGGAATTACGGTCGTTTGATAAATTTACAACAATTAAAAGTACACAGTTAAACAAACTTTGCTCGAATATTACACAAACCGTTATAAGAGAAATTTCATTATTTTCGATGTTTCGTTAGCGACGTAGTTAACATCTTCAGGAGACATCCTTTCTGCACGATGACTGGCAATGAACTGATTTTTTCTTGAAAAGTGAAGAAGTAAGCAAAGCTCCGAAGAAGTCGCCCACAGAGGAGACGAAACGTCAGCTGAAAGTCTTCAAGAAGTATCAAGAAAGAATAAAAGAAGCAAAAAATATGGATCACGGCCATAACCCGGAACCAAAAAATCAAGCAAAGTGAAGAGTGTTGGTTTCCAAATACTGGACAATTTTTTAACTGTGTAGTTATAATTATCGTAAATGATATATTATGCTGTTGATTTTCGTATATTAATAAAATATATCCAGCCTACTTACACTTGATTCATTCTCGTAATTTTGATTGCATATTATATTGATCTTTTTATTATACTATAAAGTAAAAGATTTAGGTTAAAAATCCATCTTTAATAGCTTTCCCGAGTCTCTAATGCTCTGGCATGTAAGACGCGATGGAATTTAACACAAAGGTGATTGGATTTAAAAGCTCCATTGAGTGCCTGCTTAATCTGCGCGACAGGAGCGTAAGGCAAGCTTTCAGGTGATCACGGTAATGCCTTAAGGAGCTTTCCGATCGACTATGAAAATATCGACGACGCGAGAACGACTCTAAATAATTAATTTAATTTATTTATTCAAAACCCAGCATTAGCCTTCAAAAAAATACGTATTTATATATTAAAGCATATTAATCAATTCCTAAGAAATTATTAAATAATTCCTTGACTTATAGTTGGTATGAGGCTGACCACCCATACTGTAAAAAATGGTTCACTTTGCCAATGTCACCCCTGTTTCAGGGAAGGTCGGCAAAAGTTGTGGAGCTTATGTTCATTTGAGGTTTGGATTTTATTTGTAAGTACACATTCAGCATTTGTAATTGGAACTACACTTGTTGGTTTGTGGGCATACATCTGAGAGCTTTAAATGAATATATCCTTGCAACTTAGATTATAGATTATAGATTATTTTAGAATCAAACTAATAACAAAATATGTGCATAAAAAAGGATTGACTATTAAAAAAAAACTCATTCAATGAGAAAAATAAACATGCAATGAGTTAAAAATATCCAATGTCCGGTCGATAGTTTAGTTGGTAGAGTGCTTGCATTCCATACCGTGAGCTCGGGTTCGAATCTCACCGAGGGTGTCAGAAATGATTTTCCGTTTCGGTGTTTATTTCAAATACGGTTTACTCAGCCTTCACAATAAATGAGTACCAGCCCTCTTGGGAGCTGGGAAATCCTCATTTCAACCGAAGTGGTTTGCGTAAGGCCGGCCGCCTTACCTATAAAAATAAATAAATTTAACTCGCCACATGCGACTCCTTCGTGGATAACGTGGTAAGAACACTATATGCGTAGCTTAGTTGTGTTTTTTTTTTAGTAAACTAAAAGCACTCCATATTATTGTTACGAACGTATGGGTTCGTACGTGAACCTAAGCACGCTAGTTAGTGTGTCAAATGCTCTGATATACATAGTATGCAACAATGCTCTAGTAGGTCCCATCCATTATGGAATTAACTACCATCTTTTAGAACATGCAAGAATCGTCTCTTTCGTTCCCATAAATACGAGTAAAGATTCTGTGGGACGGAAAGAGTTGCTTAGATCATTGTAACGCGAACACCTGTAAGCAGATAGTGAAGAATGAACAGTTAATTGTAACTTATTTGGTGAAAAATAAATCTTGAGAAATAAATTTAAATCGCGATTGAATTATACGAGCCCCAAGTGAAATCATAACAATTGGTGTCAGGTGTAGGAGGCTGAGTAAGCCTTGCCGGTATTTATTTTGGGTTTAAAATAAACACCGAAACGAGAAATCATTTTGACACCCTCGGTGGGATTTGATCTCGAACTCTCGGCATGGAATGCAAGTACTCTGCTGGGACCTAGCCATTAGCACGTTTTAATACTTATTTCTGCAGCACTAAAAAGACGCATAATTAAAAATTTAAAAAATGCTTTAAAATTATTTTTGTACGCAGTTGCTCATTTTATACAAAGAAACAATAAAAATGCTAATATTAATTTCTCAGACCGTGGAAACATTAAATTTCAAAGGCTTTTTGTATGTAAATATAAATTTCAAGAAATATAATATTTAGATTTTTGCTTTGAAACAATATTCCACTGTCTCACTAAGACAATGTATTTTATGAAAATTAGATTTTATGAAATGAAGGTGCAAAATTCAAAATTAAAACCTTTTCTCGGCAGAGAAACGTCGCAGTCTAACAAGGGTCCTTAGCAACGAATCTGTATAGTTTGTAATGGTTTCATTTTACACATGCAGCATGTGTTAGCGCGAACTTTCACGTGTCTGCATGTGGGTTCACATTATATGCATTTTCACAAGCAGACACGTATAAGTTCGCGCTTAAGCATGCCGCATGTGGACTTACAATATAAAAACCCAATCTCAAATGAACATAAGCCCCGCAACTTTTCCCGACCTTCCCTGAAACAGGGGTGACATTGGCAAAAATGACCCATTTTTTACAGTATGCGTGGTCAGCCTCATACAAACCTATAAGTCAAGGAATAATATGAACGTCTTGTCTTCTCTTGTATCTTGCCGCCATTCCTCTAAGGGTGGCCGGTACCTCCATACAAGTGCCTCCACTTGACTCTCTCCTTGGATACTTCTTTCATCTCATCTAGTTTCAACACTCTTTTCATGCACGCTCTTCTCTTATTTCCACTCTGTAAATTCCATTCATTCGCAATCTCACTTATCTGATCAATCCATTCTTTACGTACTTAGGGAAAAAGAGAAAGATCGAGAAAGGTACGGCTTAATCAGATATGTATAATTTTGAAAGAATAGAATGTTGAGAGTGAAAGAAAAATTTAAAGTTTCAATCAATACTTACCTAAGGAACCTGATTATACTCGTACTCACTGGACATATTTACTTAGATTCGTTAGTACATTGGCGTAACTGGCTCAGCCTTTAGAGCGTTTCACTCCCCAGTTCAGTGGGCGGCCGTTACGCCCGTTCCACCGCAAGACCGACCTTTGATTTATTTGCCAAACAAACTAGCGCGATCAGCAAACACAACAACTTTTCCTTCCAACTCCACAACGTTCCCCGCAGTATATAAAACATTGCGTCGATTGTGATACATACCTACCAGTGGCGAAGGGTGCCATACAAGCCCTGCAACTCTTGCGGACCTTCCCTGAACAGGGGTGACATTGGCAAAGTGAACCATTTTTTACAGTATGGGTGGTGTTTGAGAAAATATGAGAGGTATAATAGAAGGAAAAAATAACATTAGTTCAAAAAAGTGAAACAATTAATCCTATTCTTCTTCTTGGCGAATTCCCACGTACAGCGGGGGCGCCAGTGTCGGGTAATATTCCGACTATTTCAATAATAAATATAATGCCGATATTAGAGTGATTTTATGTTATTTATAGTTATGGTAGGTAAGAAAAAAGGATATATGTTGTGAATATAGCAACTCCAAATTGTCTATGGTCTGACGTCACAATGTTTTTATTGGCCGATGCCTGCCATTGGTTAGAAGTGAGTTATTGTTACAGAAATTTAGTAGGGTTAGAATGTCCTAATATAAAAGCAAAGATTCTGCCAATTTAAGTGTTCTTCTCCTATTCTCTTGCTGTAAGTGTTCTTCTCTACTATTGTCTGTTTCAATATATTGTTGTACACTTATAAAATTAAATTCAACCGTAACAAAAAGTAAAGAATTTTAACTAAAGAAACCAGCGACCATCCATCCCGACCAAATCCCGAACAGGTGGTCAGCCTCATATCGACCTATAAGTCAAGGAATAAGCGCAGGGTTGGAAAATTCATACACCTTTACCAAAGACCGGTCACCATAGGTCCATCCAACCGAGCAAACTCGTAAACACCTCTGCGGCACTACAAAAATTGTCATTGACCCCTAGAGTCTGTGAAATGTAGGGAGCAGTGGTGAAGGGTGCCATACAAACCGGTTCCCATCGGCTTCCCTTTTAAAATGATGTAAAAAAGTTGTTAAAAAATATAGGCACAAAGTAAAAAAATACATTTAAAACCAAAGAAACAATACGTATTTTTTCCCCATTGAGACCATGCAGTCTACTTATTATTATCATTTTTGCCTCATTTTAAACGCGAAACCGATGGAAATTGGCTTGTATGGCACCTTTCGCCACTGATACCTACAATACACGCGAGAACTCAGGTAATATTATCATTTCTCAGTTCTGGTATAGCAATGTACGGATTAGAACTTGGTGTGTGGCTGACGTTTCACCCATGTATACGTGCTGAGTGCTCACAGTGAGTGAACTTCCACACAATGCAAGCTCCGCGAAGTCGGGCACTCAGTTTGCTAAGCCGCCGATGCGATTCCCGTCTGCTTATCCCGGCTTATACTGACTGCACACTGCACAGTATTGCTTCCAATATTTGCAAGAGTTATGTGTACTTTTACCACTTTCATTGTACTCAATACAACGTCGCCCAAGTGATTGTTTATGTTATCTTCAAAAGACTATCATTACAAGGCAGTAGTATAAATAACTATTGAACCAAAAAACAAATTATGAATTCCGCAAATTGTTTTATTCTTCATTGATTCAACTTATTTTACTGAGTGTAGGTCTTGTTTCAAAACATCAACTCAAGCAAGATCCTGTTGAATATAACTGAATAAAAAATGTTGCAAAAAAAAAAAGTGTTTTGTGAAAATTGTGGCTTTGTGTATGGGGTCTTATCGTGTAAATATGCAGAAAAGCCGGCCCGTGTTTTTCCAGCCAGGTGACAGGATAGAACGACACACTGACAAAACGACACATGACGGAACGACAAAATATTTCTTTTACAATAATAGTAACTACATAGTTAAAAAAAAATCAATCAGATATGAGACAAACCGTTTTAAGATAACTTACATTATTCACGACGACGTTTTTGTTTGCAATAGAGCTAACTTCTTCAGGAGTCTTTGGAAGATGACTAAGGGTGAAATATGTCAATCAACCGTAATTCCAACCTAAACCTAACAAGAACGATACATTACATAATGACACATTGCAAAATGAGACAAAAAGTACATCACAATGACTTATTAACAGAAAGACAAAAAATCACAAACTTAAAACAAAACATACCACAAACTGCATATGAAAAAACATCACATGATAAGACATCATTAACTAAACAAACATTTATTTTGCTTCCACGCGTCATATGCGAATCCGGAGATAAAAAGTTGCTCTTTGTGTGTGTTTTTTGTCGAATAATGACAATCTAATCTAATCTAAATCTAAATCTAAGCTGCAAAGATATGTATTATTTGAGAGCCATATTAAATGCATTCCCACAAGCAAACACGCATAATTTCACGCTTACACATGCCGCATGTGGACCTACAATATAAAAAACCTAATCTCAAATGAACATAAGCCCTGCAACTCTTGCCGACCTTCCCTGAAGCAGGGGTTATAAAAATGAAAAAAAAAAAAAATTATCGGGGATGGTAATTTTTTTGTATAAGCTTTACCAAATGATACATATTTGAGTAGATACCATTTTCTCATTTTTCTAATGTGCCACTTTTTATTATGCCGTTTTTGGTATGTTCTGTTTTAGTTACGTGATGTTTAGTCTTATGATGTTTTGTCTTGTGATGTTTTGCCATTGTGATGTTTTGCTATGTGATGTTCTGTCATTGTGATGATCTATCGTGTGCTGTTCTGTCACGTTATGTCATGTGCCGTTTTGTCACTGTGTCATTCAAACATGGAACCATTCTTCCATACTGTCGTTACGTATTCATAAAACTGCCCGGCCAGCAAATGCTCAAAGGCGAGCCCAACTGGGGTATTTATAAGGGAAACGGTGGTGAAGCAACAAGGATAGGAGAGGGTAGGAACCTGCCGGGATGGGGGTAAGAAGAAGGTGGGAACTGAGAGAGACCGAGGTCAGATGAAGTTAGGAGTCCGGTTGGTGGATCTGTCGGTAGAATGCATGATTTCGAGGTCAAAAAACTAGTGTTTTTGATACCTCAAAATGTTTCAAAAATGATTTCCGTTTCCAATGTCACCCCTGGCTTAAGGGAAGATTGGCAAAAGTTGCAGGGCGTTAGTTCATTTGTAGTTTGGATTTTGAAGCGTAAGTACAGTAATGCAGCTTACACGTGTCTGTTTTTGGGGCATGCATTTAATATTATGTAATATGAATTTTAAATTAAAAAAATTAAATTAGGATGATTTATTTGGTGAGCGCTGTTTTTGTGTGTATCACACCTCAAGAGCCCTCTACGAGCTTGATCGTCGTCGCGACAAAGCGCCAATTCTCAAGCAAAACCCAGTAGGTACTATTATTCGAATATTCGAACTCACAACCTTTTATTTACGATTCTGAAGTGTTACCACTGGACTACAGACCGGTTATGTAAATATGTTAATATATCTTTGCAACTAAGATTATGGATTATGTTCGTCTGACAGACATAGTACTGTTGAAGAATTGCCATTATCCACAAGCAACAAAGAACAAACCACTTTGGAAGTAGTCTTCCAGGAAGGCTCTTGAGGTGTGAATCACACAAAAAACAACGCTAACCAAATAAATATTTTTCAGCAAGGCCATCCAAAAAATTAAGACAGCTATAAAACTACATAAACGCAACTAAGCTACACATATAGTGTAACTTCTTGCCTGCGTTTCCCCAAAGGGGTCGCATGTGGCGCTTCGGGACCTATTTATTTTTACAGGTAAGGGGGCCGGCCTCACACCAACCACTTCCAGTTGAAGTGGGAGTGTGTCAATGGGGTGTGTACATAAAAATGGAAACAACTTTAAAAAAGCAAATTATCAGGTAGAAACCAATAAAAATAATTCTGAGAGGAAAGAAAGATGAAAGAAAACGGTTCTTTTATCAGTGAAAATAAATAGGTTGCTCAATGATGATTCCATGTGGTACTTTTTTGGAGACGATGCGGCTTGTTGTTTGCAATATTTTTTGTGCTCCGCCTAGATTCAAATCCACAACTTTCCGATAACGAAACTGTAGCGTTAAAGACAAAATTACGGTCTACAGGCTCAATCGTAACATTATTTGAACGCGTTGATCGGTCTGTAGTCTTGCGGTTACAGTTATGAACTTTACTTAAAGGTTGATGGTTTGACTCCCGGCGAAGAACAAACAAAGTCATTTATTTTTCAAAAGCTCTTCGCTAGGTTAACAAAATTATCTGCCATCAACCTGTTCGTAGCCTAGTGTTTTAACTGACTGAAGGTTGTGGGCTCGAATCCTGGCGGAACATACAAAAATGTACCATTTATATGTTTAAATACGCTCTTCGCTAGGTAAAAAATTCATATTCCTCTACCAAAGACCGGTCACTAAAGGTACATCTGGCGTACAGCAACTGGGTCTTGCTTGAGTATTGGCGCTCTGTAGCGACGACCAAGTTTGTAAACAACACCTCTGCGGCACTACAACAAGTGACATAGACCCCTAGAGTCTCAGAAATCTAGAGAACCTCCCGCACAAGATTTCTTAAAAAAAAAAGACTTGTCATTAAAGGTTCATCCAGCGTTACAGTGACTGAATTTGGCTTGTACATCATAATAGGGACGACTAAGCTCACACACAGCTTTTAAGGTGTCTATAATCTATAATCTAAGTTACAAGGATATATTAACATTTAAAGCTCTCAAATGCATGCCCACAAACAAGCACGTGTAGTTCACGCTTACAAATGCTGAATGTGCACTTACACATAAAATCCAAACCTCAAATGAACATAAGCCCCACAACTTTTGCCGACCTTCCCTCACAGGGGTGACATTGGCAAAGTGAACAACTTTTTTACAGTATGGGTGGTCAGCCTCATACCTACCTATAAGTCTAGGAATTATTCACACAAAAACAGCGCTCAACTTATAAAATATCATAATACTATTTTAGCTACTTAAATCGTCACGTTTGTTTTGTTTATCAACCTGGCAGAATAGAAGCAAGATAAAATACGGTTCTGGCATAACAAAGGTAGAAAGAGGGTAGCTTTGAGGTGGGACTACGGTAGAATAATGATAGCGAGGAGGTAGGATAAAGGTAGAAATAGGGAACAGAACCGCAGAGGTCGCAGGTCGGCTTGAAGCAACTTTTCTGTAGTCAAGTCTACGCTACCTGTGTTAATGTAAGCACAGATTTGTTAGACTACTCTATGTATGACTTTAACTCTAGTTAAACTAAAATCTGCAATGCCTTATTTAGACCCTCTTGGATTTATGATGAAGTACGGTTAATTTCAAAAACCTGTGACCTACAAATATTTTTAACATTTAAGTTTTCTTTTTCATTATGGAAACTATTTTTTTCTGTATTTATTTTTATTGCATTTATTTATAATAATAATATTAGGATGATTTATTTGGTGAGCGCTGTTTTTGTGTGTATCACACCTCAAGAGCCCTCTGCGAGCTGGGTCGTCGCTGTAGAAAGCGCCAATTCTCAAGCAAGACCCAGTTGTTGTAAGGCTGGATGGACCTTTCAGTGACCGGTCTTTGGTAAAGGTTTATGAATTTTTCAACTCAACGAAGAGATTCGAAATATAAATGGTATATTTTTGTGCTCCGCCGGGGTCCGAATCCACAACCTTCCATTTACGAGTCCAAAGTGTTGCCACTGGACTACGAAGCGGTCCAAGTTTATGTATCCATTCATAATACATAATCTTAGTTTCTAGGGTACGCATATTAACATTTTAATTTTTTAGTAAACGCGTGTCCACCCACAGACATGTGTAAGTTTGCGCTTTAAGATTCTGCATGTGTACTTAAAAATTAAAAACTTTTCGAATGGGTTTTGTGACACATTGTGAATAATTCATTTTTAGATTACTTAAATAAAAAACTTTGTTTTAATCCACTGTGAGTATTTATTTTTCGAAAAAACGTTTTCGGAGATCATTCTCCATCCTCAGTTTCTTACATACTAAACTCAAAACTAATAACAAGACTTGAAATTAAGATATTGGAGGGGGCAGGGCTAAAATTGAAAAGAGGGAAAATATATGGGCGGGATCTGGAACTGAATTACATAATTTTTATTAATTTTTACATATGAATTTATTTCTAGTATTTCTAGGATGTCCATCTTTTTTCCTTTTTGGCAATTTGAAATTAGATGTAGATTATTCTCATCAAAACAGTGTCCCTCATTTCTGGCATGGTCTGCCATCTCAGAGTTGATGCGAATGTTCTTGACGCTATTCTTGTATTCTCTGTACTTCTCCTTCAGGCTTTTTCCAGTCTGTCCTATATATACAGAGTCACTGTTTCTCTGATTGAAATTAAAATTAATGCTTCTCTCAATCATAGTTCTCTCATGTGTCGTTCTATCATGTGAAGTTTGGTCACTGTGCTGTTCTATCCTGCCACCATATTATAGGGGTCCAGGATGGTCGGTTAACGAGGAGTAATACCAGAAAGGTCGGTTTTTCCAAAATCCCAGCACGTATTCGTTCGCTTTGGTCCCATACACTAACTGCTCCATACTAATGAAACACGTTCACGGTAAAATATACCTTGGGAGCCTAGCTACAGGGGTCATTATTGCTCCTCATCAAAGTCGACTCTAATGTGATTTGCCGAATTTTTCAAATTGCGTTTCAGGTATTTTGACCTCTTGAGAATGACTTTAAGAATGTTATTATTTTACTGGGGATCTCTTTTAATTAAACTGCAATTATTTATTTCAACAGAATTTATTTGACATTGTTTTATTCACAATTTACAACAGTTGATAATCTCTGGTCTTTGGTCTTATGTTGGCAATATGTTGAATGCAACTAATCTACTGATGTCCTTTTCAGTCTGTATAATTATAAAGGCACAAAAGCGATCATTTTTGCATATTCCAGGTCATTCAATCTCTCGCTCATATCAGACGCCGTTCTTTGCACTCCTCCCACACTATCGTACATGTATAGGTGCGCGTAGGTACTTTGATTTCATAGTTCGTAGCACTACCACCATCACACTAGTGCCAGATTGTTCTATATACTAGTACTCCAAGTTCTTAAGAATAACAAAGTATATTGGATTGGGCTATTTAAACCTAGCACACGCCGTATTTTTCAGTTCTTTGAACACATTGTCCGTGGCAATGAGGATATAGCCTGGAATGACTGGTTGTGATCGGTGGCTTAAAAAGATCCTCCACACAATGGACCGATCAATTGAAGACAGCAGCAGGCACCTTGGTGATTGGAGCGCTGCTGGCATCGCAGTCAAGAGAACTGGAGAAGAGAGCTTCCACACGGGTCTAAGCCCTCAGCAATGAGGAACAAGATTGAGAAGTAGAAGTAGAATCACTATACCTGTACTTGGTTCTCCTCTGCTCGCTCTAAGCATTCACAATGGGAGCGCAGAACTGGCAGATGCTTAGTTGCATGCCTGCAGACAATACGTCCTTCCAGTGCTTGTTTGGCGTATCCACCAATTGATTCAAAGATGCCCTTTAAAATGGCATTGTCTTAAGAGCATAACATTCTACATAATATAAGAAAAGAAAAAATATGCAATACGATAATGTGAGATCTAATCTAATCTTATCTAATTTGCAAGGATTTTTAACATTAAGGATTCACATTATATGCATTTTCACAAGCAGACACGTATAAGTTCGCGTTTAAACATGCCACATGTGGACTTACAATATAAAAACCCAAATTACAAATGAATAAACACCCTGCAACTTTTGCCGGCCTTCCCTGAAACATGGGTGACATTGACAGAGTGAACGATTCTCTACAGCTTGTGTGGTCAGCCGCATACCAACCTATAAGTCTAGGAACATGCACATCTAATTGCGTTTTTAAAGTCAACAAATAATAATATGTATGGATATTATTATTATTATTATTATTATTATTTAGTGATGTATAAAATGTAATTTGTCGTGTGTGTGTGTTCCTTGACTTATAGGTTGGTATGCGGCTGACCACCCATGCTGTAAAAATGGTTCACTTTGCCAATGTCACCCCTGTCTCAGGGAAGGACGGCAAGAGTTGCAGGGTGTATGTCCATTTGAGATTTGGTTTTTATGTTGTAGGTTCACATGAGGCATGTGCAAGCGCGAACTTGTACGTGTCTGGTTGTGAGAATGCATGTAATGTGAATCTCCAATGTAACATATCCTTGCAACTTAGATTAGATTAGATTAGATATGGACATCAAAACTTAAAGATAATACAAAATTCTAATTTAAAAAAAACATAGTCCTAGCCACCAATATTACAGTTCAACCACCATTTCCTTTAGTCCTTACATACTTCTTTCATTTCATCCAGAGTTTTAATCTTCTTCATACAAGTTCTCCTTTTATTATGACTCTGGATATCTGGAGTGAGAGTTGTTTTTAATATTGCTAAATCAATATCCAGTTTTCATAAGACAAATTGGTCCAGTGCACATACAAAGATTGCTCATGTGAAATTACCTCTGATGGACATAGGACAAACAAGCACTAAGGGAACGAGCTGTCGAGCTCATACTGAGACTTCAAGTGGGAACAACTGCATGTTGCTGACAAGACTATATGAGATGGAAAACCATTGTTATTTACGTATTATTTATTATACATGCATCAACAATTCCTTGACTTATAGGTTGGTATGAGGCTGATCACTCATACTGTAAAAAATGGTTCACTTAAATGCCAATTGCACCCTGTTTCAGGGAAGGTCGGCTAAGTTGCAATAATTCATTTCCTGTAGAAGCCATTTCATCTAGATTTCATGCAACTCTACAATATTTTGCTGAATTGCACAAACTCTGAAGCTTTGAAAAAGAGACAAACAAAAGAGCAAAACTAGGAAGACAAAAATCGGAACAAGCCAAAGTAAAAAGAGTACCTACAACCAGAAAGACCAGCACTAGAATGTGAAAAAGCAAAAAGAACAAAACTTGAAAGAGCAACATTAAAAAAGAGCAAATCTCGAAAGAACAACGTAAAAAGAGCAAAACTAGGGAAATGAAAAACAGAAAGAGCAACACTAGATTGAGAAAATTCACAAAGAGAAAAAAATTAGAAAGAGCAACACTAGACAGTAGACAGCTTAATACTAAAAAGAGCAAAATTAGTAACATCTATAATCTATAATCTAAGCTGCAAGGATATGTTAACATTTAAGGCTCATATGAAATGCATGCCTACAGACAGGCACATGTAGGTTCGCGCCTACACATTCTGCATGTGTGCATACAAATAAAGAAAACATCACATGGACATAAACCTTGCAACTCCTGCCGCCGTTACCTGAACCGGGGTGGCATTGGCGAAAGTGAACCGATTTTTACAGCACGGGTGGTCAGCCTCGTACCAACCTATCAGTCAAGGAGCTCTATCAGTCAAGAAACATAAAAAACATTAAAAACACAACTAGATTGGGAAAAATCAAAAAGAGAAAAAAAAAACAGAAAGAGCACCAATTGAGAGGTAAATACCAGAAAGAGAAACATTAGGAAATAGAAAAACAAAAAGAGCAAAACTTGATGGGGCAAAATCAAAAACAAAATGGTCAAAAAGAGCAACACTAGACAAGTTACATAATACCAAAAAGAGCAACTCTAGGAAAATCAAAAACAGAAAGAATGAAACTTTTACTGGCAAAGATAGAATGCGCTTAGAGTGCACACACGAGTATCACATAATGATATTTGAATATGCAGTCCACAGACGCTAGCTCTTTATCACGGTGAAGCTACGAGACGAGGTCGTTTTCGTTTGCGTTCTGCTGTTATGGTGAGTACATGCAACATGAACATTTCCTTACCAATTTCCATTTCTGAGCCATGTGTTTCTACTAGGAGTGAATTTTAGAAGAATGAAATGAAAGAGGATGTGAAAGTTAGGTACAAAATAATGTGATGAGATAGTTTGGGCATGTGGAAAGAATGAATGATGATAGACTGACAAAGTATTAATACACAGGAAGTGAGAAAAAAAAGAGAAAAAGTATGGAGTGATCAAGTTGAGGAGATTGTGAAAGAATGAGATATACAAAGTGAGCGTGAGAAGAAAATGCATGAAAAAGGTGATGCATATGAATGAATTGAAAGAGGTATGTAAGGAAAGGATGAAATGGAGCCAGCTCTGCAGAGGCTCTGGCCACCCTTAGTGGAATTACGACGAGCGAAGTTACAGTAACTAATCTAAGTTTCAAAGATATGTTACATTGGGGATTCACATTATATGCATTCTCACAAGCAGACACGTACAAGATTGCGCTTGCACATGCCGCATGTGAACCTACAACATTAAAACCCAAATCTCAAATGGACATTCACCCTGAAACTCTTTCCGTCCTTCCCTGAAACAGGGGTGACATTGGCAAAGTGAACCATTTTTACAGCTTGTGCGGTCAGCCGCATACCAACCTATAAGTCAAGGGACGGTTCACAATAACTTGCATCTTACAAATGTGTAAATATTCTAACTTTGCAGCTCACCGCACGAATTTGAATATTCCAACATTATCATTCCAAACGCTCCATCCGCCACATCTTCCAGCCAGCTACAAGGCTGTTTCACGTTCTTTCTCTTCCTCCTATATTGAAGCTTGCACCGGTAAATGCTTCTACTGCAACCGCACAACTTTCCTCGCTCTTTAATGGGGAAAAACTTGCATAGAGAAGCGAAGCACCCGCACAGTGGGTACAATTACCAATCGTTACCCCCCAAAATTATTTTTGATTTTTTTCGTTTATTGTTCACAGGTTCACAATACATTCTAAGTGTTGTAATGTTTTTCTATTGCTCATTATTTTTTTTTTATAAATCAAGTATTAAAACTGCAGTCTTATCAAACTCTAGTCTCAGCTGTCAAAAAAATTCATCAACAATAAAATTCTAAGCCCAAAGCATCTGAAAATTTGACTCTTTTTATTCAGCACTATATAAGAGTGAAACCTAAATTTCGTTTTTTTTTAAATTGTGAAATATATTTATTAAGTATATATTTAGGCTTATTCAAAAGGTTTTAACACTTTTTACCACTAGAGCCTTCTGCAAGCTTGGTCATCGCTTTAGAAAGCGGCATTTCTCAAAAAACACCAATTGTCATGGCCGACTTGTAGTGAGTTTTATAAGTTTGACATATGAGTTTTTCAATTCAACGAAGGGGGGAAAAAAAACGATATTATGTTTGTGTTTCAAGGAGAATCGAACCTACAGCATTTCAATTACAAACCCAAAGCACTAATCTAACAGATTAAAAACCGGTCAAAGTTTACGTTTTTAGCGATTCTTTCACTCGAATTTTGTTCAGGCATATTGTGTTTTTGCACCACTGTGCGCTGTGTCGCGCCAGTAGAGAGCACAGTCAGAGTTTGGAGAGAAAAATAAAAAGAGAAACACATTTCGTAAAGATGTTCACAGCTGTGTAGAATGAATGCTAAGAGATATTCGGTGCGAACATCCGAACACAAGTTCTACGAAATTAAGAATGTGATAACTTATATCCATTACACTTACTTTTGAATATAAAATTATTTCAAATAGTTTTAGCCAATTTGTGGGAAAATTGTGGAGTAAAAATTATTAGCATACCTTACTGTTGCAAGTGAAATTGAAAGTAATCAATTTTATACTTCACTAGCTTACTCTCAATAAAATATTTTTCCGTGATTTATCAAATCAGTGAATCAGCACTTATTCAGTTTTACCTTCAAGGTGACGATACGTCTAAATCTAGATCTAAGCTGCAAAGATATATTATATCATTTAATATTCATATTCGACTCATTCTTCTGCCAAACTGCCCGCTTATGGAATAAGTTACCGGTATCTGTGTTTCCATCCCAATTTAACCTTGCCCTTTTCAAATCCAATATCAATCGCCATTTCCTCTCAGTGTCTCAAAACAAAGCAATGCCACACACACCACAGCACTGCGCAGCTAACGACCCTGCAACCAGACATGGACAACTGCCACATCACCAACACCTCTGCGGCACTATAACAAGTGTCATAGACCCTTAGAGTCTCTCGAATCTAGGGAGTCTCCCGCATAGGCTTTCTTAAAAAAAAAAAAAACGCATTCTCACAAGCAGACACGCATAATTTCGCGCTAACACATGCCGCATGTGGACCTACAATATAAAAACCCAATCTGAAATGAACATAAGCCCTGCAACTCTTGCCGACCTTCCCTGAAACAGGGGTGACATTGTCAAAGTGAACCATTTTCTACAGGATGGGTGGTCAGCCGCATACCAACCTATAAGTCAAGGAATGGATGCATGTATAAAACGCAACGCAACTAAGCTTGACATATAGTGTATGTTACTTCTTGCCGCGTTATCCTCGAAGGGTTTCGCATGACGTGATCAGCGGTACTTATTAATTTTACAGGTAAGGGGGCCGGCCTTACGTCAAGCATTGTGTAAAATAATCTTTATGAAAAATAAATAGCAGTTTGCTTAAAAGAACCCAACTAAAATCCTTACACTTTACAGACACATCTATGTACCGCTGACTTTCTACATTTGTGATTTTGGTTCGCGAATCCCGCGTTTCGCTGGGGTCGTATCCGCACAAAGGAAAACTCTCTCGGCGACAAAACATTTTATTTATTGCGAGAAATACAATTTATGGGTCTCGCACACAATTTTACGTTTGCTATTTAGAGCTTTGGCGAGGCGAGAGGTCCCTCCCCCTCACCCCTAGCTTATCCCCTCCTTGCACCCCCTCCGGGGGCCTTCCAGCTTCATCAGGGGTGCTGAAAACAGGCGACGTTTAGTTTTGGAGTCGGGTGTAAAATATTAAAAGTTTTTTTTTAAGACGTATAATGACTGGTCCGTGGTTCAGTGGCAGCACTTCGGACTATCCAAGGTTTTTTTTTTTTTAATCCTGTGCGGGAGCTACTCCCTAGATTCCGAGACTCTACAAGTCTATGACACTTGTTGTAGTGCCGCAGAGGTGTACGAACTTGGTCGTCGCTACAAAGCACCAATACTCAAGCAAGACCCAGTTGCTGAAAGGCTAGATGGAACTTTGATGACCGGTCATTGGTAAAGGTTTATGAATTTTTCAACCCAACGAAGAGAAAATTTGAAAATTTAAATGTTATTTTTTTGTGCATCGCCGGGGTTCGAACCCACAAATTTCCCATTCAGAGTCCGCAGGGCTACCACTGAGCTACGGACCGGGCAATACCGGTGCTATTAGCTTCAGTAACATTAAACCATTTACTTTTAGAGTCATGAGCACGCCTCTGGCGTAGAGGTTCTTGTTTTGTCGTGCCGTTGCTCTTACTTCACGGGAAGGCCTTCCGCCACTTAAGAAAATATATAGCTTTGTATGAGCGTCCATGTGCTGTGGGTCTTTCTGACACATACATACAGGACGGGTGCGAGGAGGGTTTGAGCATACATCGGACTCGTAAATAGAAGGTTGTGGGTTCAAATCCCTGTGGAGCACAAAAAATCTACTATTTTTATTTTCAAATGTGCTTTTCGTTGGGTTGAAAAATTCATAAACCTTTACCAAAGACCGATCACTAAAGGTCCATTCAGCCTTACAGCAACTGGGTCTTGCTTGAGAATTGAAGCTTTCTACAGCGACGACCAAGCTCGCAGAGGGCTCTTGAGTTGTGATACACACAAAAACAGCGCTCACCAAATAAATCAGCCTGATTTAGTTTAATTTAATAATTCAACATTCAAAGCTCATATCAAATGCATGCCAACAAATAAACATGGGTTATTTCGCGCTTACAAATGCTGAATGTGTACTTACAAATTAGAATACAAACCTCAAATGAACATAAACAACTTTTGCTGACCTTCCGTGAAACAAAGGTGACATTGTCAAAGTGAATATTTTTAACAGCATGGGTGGTCAGCCCCAAACCAACCTACAAGTCAAGGAAAATTTAATTCGTTATTAAAAAAATATTAAAATCCTCACGGTTAATTTTCAAAGGTTAAATCAGGATTCCAAGCTAGATATTCAATTATTCCTACCTAAAATAATTAATAATTATTAATTACATATTTTCCCAGCCCTAACAGTGTTTATCCTCGACTCTTCCAGCCAGGGATACACTGGGTACAGTGTTTTACGACATTTGTCATCCCCAATACAGCTCGCTTTCATATTTCCAGCCTTAGATCCTCACGGACCCTCTCAAGGTAAAGCCTGCATCATAATACGGATGGAAGATAAATAAAGCACACTTTGCCTCCGGATAATGATGCGATACCATTGAAAGCGCTCGAGGAAATAAATCTACTCGTGAAGTAAAATTTTTATTTTTATTTTCAAATTATTCTTATCTAATCTAATCTAAACTAAGTTGCAAAGATATGTTACATTGGAGATTCACATTACATGCATGCATTCTCACAACCAGACACGTACAAGTTCGCGCTTGCACATGCCTCATGTGAACCTACAACATAAAAACCAAATCTCAAATGGACATACACCCTGCAACTCTTGCCGTCCTTCCCTGTTACAGGGGTGACATTGGCAAAGTGAACCATTTTTACAGCATGGGTGGTCAGCCGCATACCAACCTGTAAGTCAAAGAAAGAATTATTCATTATTAATTTGAAGTAAAAGAAGTATGCTTATACTAATGCTTATTATACTTTTCCTTGACTTATAGGTTGGTGTGAGGCTGACCACCCATACTGTAAAAAATGGTCCACTTTGCCAATGTCACCCCTGTGTCAGGGAAGGTCGGCAAAAGTTGTAGGGCCTATGTTCATTTTAGGTTTGGATGTTATTTGTAAGTACACATTCAGCATTTGTAAGAGCGAACTACATGTGTTTGTTTGTGAGCATGCATTTGAGAGCTTTTTAAATGATTATACCCTGGCAACTTAGATTATAGATTAAAGAGATTATAGATGCAAGAACTAAAAAAATGCGGTTGATCTGCAATGTTGGCGGCTAATTGTAACTGTTTAATTTTTTTATTAAGTTAATTATTTATATTATTAACTTAACTTATAGGTTGGCATGCGGCTGACCACCCATACTGTAAAAAATGATTCACTTTGCCTATGTCACCCCTGTTTCAGGGAAAGTCGTCAAGAGCTTCAGGGTGTTTGCTCATTTGAGATTTGGATTTCTATATTGTAAGTCCACATGCGGCACGTGCAAGCGCAAACTTATACGTGTCTGCTTGTGAAAATGCATTTAATGTGAATCCTTAATGTTACATATCTTTGCAACTTAGATTGGATTAGAACCCGCTAGAAAACACTCATTTTTTCTTTCTCCCAAATGATCGCCAACGTTGTGGATACCTGACAAGAAAACATGTTTTAATTTAGCGTAGAGAATGAAGCTCTACGAGCAGAACATGGTTTCGACTACGCGGAAGGTATTTTTCTGAGTGATAGAGAGTGCAGGCCATATCTCTGATTACTCCAGGGAGCCGATGGTATGCAGAATGGAAAGAGACATAAAATCAACAGAGTAAGAAGTAAAGATGTATACATAATTAACACTAATGGACCTAGATGTGAGCCCTGTTGGATTAATGAGATATGTAATGTTTGAGATGTTCATTTTACATTGGGTTTTTATATTGTAGGTCCACATGTGGCATGTGTTAAATTAGCAACTTAGGTTTAGATTTATGTTAAGTAAAGCCTTTCACATATAAATGAATTTTCAATCATCAATTCCTTGACTTATAGGTTGGTATGAGGCTGACCACCCATACTGTAAAAAATGGTTCACTTTGCCAATGTCACCCCTGTTTCAGGGAATGTCGGCAAGAGTTGCAGGGCTTATGTTCATTTAAGGTTTGGATTTTATTTGTAAGTACACAATCTGCATTTGTAAGCGCGAACTACACGTGTTTGTTTGTGGGCATACATCTGAGAGCTTTGAATGAATATATCCTTGCAACTTAGATTATAGATTATGGAATAAAATCTCAATATCAATTAAATTAATCAATCGTTATGTTTTTAGGGTTCAAATAGTCTTCAAATTAAAAAAACTGGTCTTCTTTACAGGATATTTATTTTACACTAAGATTTATTTTTACAGTTAAATTTATTTTTTACACTTTTACATTTACTTAGCAATTTACATTTATTTCACAGATGGTTTGTGGTCACTTATACTGTATTTTGTCTTTAAAAGTAGAGTATCGTATGAAGACTGACACCTGCAAGCCGTTCGTGGCTTTTTATACTACAGGGATAGAATTTACTAAAGGCCAATTTTGCTGGAGCCTTCGAGAGAACGGTCTTCCTAAAGCTTACCCTTATAATATCTTTACCCTAGGTACTTATAATACTCTTGGTTTTCTACAAGTGGGTACCTGTTTACTTTTTTTGTACAGATTTCTTTGAAAGGTTTTTTTGTTCTTATATTATGTATACCTTCATGTGTTTATTATTTGTTTTCTTTGACTTATAGGTTGGCATGAGGCTGGCCACCCATACTTTAAAAAATCTTTCATTTCGCCAATGTCACCCATGTTTCAGGGAGTGTCTGCCAAAGTTACAAAGTTTCTGTTCATTTGAGGTGTGGATTTAATTTGTATGTACACATGCAGCATTTATAAGCGCAAATTAGCATGTGTATGTTTGTCCGCATGTATTTAATATGAATTTAAAATAAAACATATGATTGAAACTTAGATTTGGAATTATTATTTTAAAAGATTTCCTGTATTGTTCCAGTTTTTTTAATACAAAAGACTAAATTGGCATGTAAACAATTACTCATGTAGGTTTCATCGCAATCTGGTCAGTAGTTTAGGAGTCCATACAGGACAAACATACATACATACATTCGTTTGAATTTATGTATTTAGATAAAGGGAAAACGTTTTTGGTCCTTAGAAAATTATCCAGTGTGCTTTTATATTGGTATCGTAGAGGAGCATACGACAAGTTAGTTGTCTTTGTTTACGACTTTTGTACGGAATGCCAGTTCGTTCCCCCAGTTCTTGTTTGCCGTATAGACCAATTTTGTCAAATATGACCTTTTAATGCAGTGGTCTTAAGAATCAAATTTTACACAATCTGAGCTAAGAAAAATACGTATTTGTCTTAAAATGCGCGAGCTATTCAACATTTTCACATACGATTTTCTGTGTTCGAAAATTTATTTCAGTTCTCGATTGCCATATATCCACTAAGCGCTGGAGGCGCATGCGTGACTGCGTCATGTACAATTGTAAGCCAATCACAGACGCGCGTGGACATGACGTCACACCGACACATTTTTGTATGATATGTGTATTTTGGCGCTTACGCCAAACAAGCACTAAAAGATTGTCGCGAGCGTCCGGTCAAAGTCCGATCATTTTGCCGTAACTCCACTTCTCGTAATTTTCGTTGCGCATCTTTGGTCTATATCCATTTTAAAACGCTTTTTTTAGTATTATATGCCAGGATGATTATAATGCCAGGGCTAAAAGTCTCATCACCACGGTAATACTTTCCCTACCGAATATCGGTAATATTTGTAAGAAAACCTGTTAATCACAGATGGTCGCAAGTGAACAGCTGATTAGTCTTCATACAAATATTACCGATATTTGGTAGGTAAGAATAACCGTGGTGACGAGATTTCCAGCCCTGACCTACAGTACTTTCGGTTAAATAGGTAATTGAATTACGAATTTAGTCAATTACAATAACAAAACACAAAAACATTGCTCCTGTTAAATTTGCTTAATGGTCTATACGGCAAACAAGAACTAAGGCAGCGAGTAAAGCGTGGAACATGAATGGGATGCATGTACTGGGAACACGGAGCCTGGGACATGTCAGCTCGCATGCATCGCTTATCTCTGAACCAATTCCCCGCCGTGTCCTGCACTTAGACGGATTAATCTACTCTGTCATGTAAAACTAGCGCAATAAACTGCCGACACAGTTACTTTAGGGTTAACATATCGACAGTTTAAAGGAAGTTTTGGTCAAAAATTATTTATGAATGCTATCTTACTTGAAATTTTCCGTTCTTTCTAATACGCCAACACCCATAGCTCTACGATGATGTTTGTGTTGTTTATGCCCAAGCAAAAAACTTCGTTTTCAAAGTATGGTTTTTGTGTAGCCGACAAAATTTTGACCTTTTTTGTCCTGAAGGCGCTTGTGACTTGAAAAAATCGTGAAGCATCGTAAAACCACATTAATAGGAATGCTAATAAATGCCTTTATTTTAGAGCTGTTTTGATTTTAACGGTGTCATACAAAATAAATAAAATATGCCATTTTTCTGCAATCTCGAACTTTAAACTGCTGTCCTGAACAATTTAGTTTTTGTCGCTTATGCCCTACTTCCTTTTAACCGTCGATATATTTAACCGATCATGTCAAAATTTTCCGGTCCGTAATCTAGTGGTTACGTTTTGAACTCGTAAATGGAAGGTCGTGGATTCGAATCACAACAAAATATAGGCATTTCCATTTTCAGATATGCTCTTCGCTGGGATGAAAAGTTCATACACTTTCACCAAAGACCGATCACAAAAGGTCCATCCAGCCTTACAGCAACTTGGTCTTGCTTGAGAATCGGCATTTTGTAGTGAGGACCATGCTCGTAAAAAGCCCGGTCGATAGCTCAGTTTGTAGAATGCATGCATTCAAAGCCGACAAGGGTTCAACCCTCACCGAGGGTGTCAGAAATTATTTTCCGTGTCGGTGTTCTACCATGAGAGTACATATATTGGAAAATATAAATTATATATTTTCTTGCGCTCCGCCGGGATTCAAACTCACGACCTCTTATTTACGTGCCCGAAATGTTACTACTGAACAACGGACCGGTATAAACCACTATCTTGTTAGTTGGAAGGAGCCAAGTCGTAAATCCGAAAACCTGGTTATTTAAACCTGAGACATTCAGGTCATTAGTCCGAGGCGATGACCATTAAACCATGGTCCTGACATCGCTTTGGCATGTTAATGGCATTATTGTAACACGAGACTGATTCGATTATGTAATCAATACGTTCATTAGCAAACGGAATCTCAATGGGGTGTGGACATGAGCCGTGCAGGGACTTGCATTCTGATGACAACTCATCCGTAGGCATTTCATACTATATATCGACAGTTAGGGAAGCAGGGCATGAGCGACGTTTTGATCAAAACTGAGTTATGAATGCCATCCCACTTAAAAAAATTCGCTCTTTCTAATGCGCTCACTTCCATAGCTCTACGATGATTT
Organism: Agapetus fuscipes; assembly: GCA_951799405.1. Taxonomy (NCBI): domain Eukaryota; kingdom Metazoa; phylum Arthropoda; class Insecta; order Trichoptera; family Glossosomatidae; genus Agapetus; species Agapetus fuscipes. Next base: position 16,602,583 of record OX637349.1, on the reverse strand, counting down.
TTTTTGTTGTCTTTGCCCAAGCAAACAACTGTGTTTTCGAAGTGTGGTTTTGGTGTAACCGACAAGATTTTGGCCTTTTTTGTCCTAAAGGCGCTTGTGACATAAAAAAATCGTAAAACATCGTAAAACCACTTGAATAGGAATGCCAATAAATGCCTTTATTTTTTGAACTTTAGAGATATTTTTATTTTAACGAGATGATCAAAAAATAAAAAAGTTATGCCATTTTTCTGCAATCTCAAACTTTAAACTGCTCTGCTAAACAATTTAGTTTGTATCGCTTACGCCCTATTGCCTTTTAACCATTGATATAATATTGTTACCAATGTGTGATTGTGTGCCTGTTTGTTTTTATTGTGTGAGTGTGTCTGTATCTCAAGATGTAGGTGCTTAAGTAATTGAACTTGTATTTGTGCAATGGTATCAGCATTTGCTCGAATCTTCTAAGAATAGTCTCGCAAAGTCTCAAATCTTCCAGTTCTCGATGTTTCGAGAACCGTCCTTATGCCATTCTATATAAATGGCAAAAGCCGTCTGTAGCGAAGACTTGTATTATAGCCGTCGAACTGAGCAGTTAAAGAAAACACTCTAAAATCGAACCAAATGTGAATGAAAACTTAAAAAATAAATTAGCCGAATCAATATGTAAGGCATTTTTTAAATTACCATTGCTAAGAGAGCGTTGTTTTTGTGTGTGTCACACCTAAAAAGCCCTCTCTGATCACGGATTAGACTTTCTATAAAGGTATATCTTAAGGGCTCCACGAAATACACCCAGAGAATTGGATTTTCCTTCCTTTCCTCTTTTTTCATTTATATTAAGAATAATTACAGTGGGAATAAATGAATAAAAAAGATGTAATCAATAAAACGACTTGTCTTTGTGTGTGCAGATACGTTATCGGATATTCCACATACACTATCACACTGCTCCGACTATAAATACGCAAACTTACTTTGATTGCGTGGATCGAAAATTTATACAACCGAATTCACTCACTAGGAGTGCCGTTGTATATTCTATACATTTTAAGTTTATTCTATCAAGAGGAGTTTACGTCAATGGTTTATACTTTCAGCACAGCAGACCTGCATACAATCCACCTCAATGAGAAAGCGGCGACGATCTGAGACTGCAATTAGAGCGGCGACACATGATTGCAAGGCTCAGTGCTAGCGCACTCAATGACAGAGCTCGGGAGATGGTCGTGTGCACGCATAGATTGGAGATGCAGCCGGGAGGCAGCTACAACACCCATACATACAGCCGATACAAGCCAGATGAAGAGTAATTACTCTAGTTTGTGTGGTCGTTTCTGTCTTTAGAAAATAAGATTTCAATCAAGATGATGAAAAAAGTTATGACTCTGGATGAAATGAAAGAAGTATGCAAGGACAGGAAGAAGTGGCGGCTAATCTGCAATGCTGATTTGTAATGTTGGTTTATTAGCTTGCTACATTTTTTGCATAAGACATTTTTGACTTTTTTTGTATAGATTTATTTTTAAGGTTTTGTTGTTTTCTTATACTTAAATGTTATTTATTACTCGTATTCCTTGACTTATAGGTTGGTATGAGGTTGACCACCCATACTGTAAAAAATGGTTCACTTTGCCAATGTCACTCCTGTTTCAGGGAATGTCGGCAAGAGTTGCAGGGCTTATGTTCATTTGAGGTTTGGATTTTATTTGTAAGTACACAATCAGCATTTGTAAGCGCGAACTACACGTGTTTTTTTGTGGGCATACATCTGAGAGCTTTGAATGAATATATCCTTGCAACTTAGATTAAAGATTATAGATGGATTGCAGGGAATACTCGTAATCTAAGGAAAGAATTAAGCACAAAAATGTTAAATTTGTAACCAAGTTTTCAGTTTGTTTCAAATACTTTTAATACGCCTTTATGTGAGTATTTTTACAACAACACAAAATACACACGCTAATTTCTTATAGAACTTAATTTACACCAAAGACATGTGTGTAAAATTTCGATGACTGTTGTTCTCTTGCCTTAGTTAAAACTCGCCTAATATACTAGTGCTGGAGAACGGATAAGAATCAAATTCGGCTTATCAAGATGACCGGTTTGTAGTTCAGTGGTAACATTTCGGACTCTGAATGGGAAGTTTTTGGATTCGGTTCCCGGCGGAGCAGAAAAAATATACGATTTATATTTTAAAATTTGCTCTTCGCTGGGTTGAAAAATTCATAAAACCTTTACCAATGACCGGTCACCAAAGGTCCATCCAGCCTTACAGCAACTTGCTTGAGAATTGGGGATCAAGCTCAATTGGTAGAATGCTTGCATTCCATGCCAAGAGCAAGGGTTCGATCTCAAAGGCTTACTCAGCCTTCACAAGAAATGAGAACCAGCCCCCCCGGGAGCTGGGAAACCCCCACTTCAACTGAAAGTGGTTGGTGTGAGGCCGGCCCCCTCACCTGTTAAAATAAATAGGTCCCGAAAAGCCACATGAGATCTCTTCGGGGATATAAAGTTACACTATATGTGTAGCTTAGTTGCGTTTAAGATCCTTCACGCACACATCAAAAAAATCTTTGCTTGGTATACAATAAATACGTTGGAGTAGACTGTAGAGTGCAGCTCTTACCAGCAATTAGTTTACTGTTAAAATCTCCCATCTTACATGCTGAGAGCTTTAGCCACCCTCAGTGTAATCTATAATCTAAGTTGCAAGGATATATATTCATTATTGTAAAGCTCTCAGATGTATGCCCACAAACCAACACGTGTAGTTCGCGATTACAAATCGCACGTTTAATAATAAAGAGCAATAACTCAAAAAACATGAATGTTGGGAAATCACGTTTGAAGTTCAGACAACCAGTACAACTTGTATGGGATGAAAAAGGCGGCCGATGTTTTATCTCGGTCATATTCGTCCAAATTGAACGGCTGTCGCATTCTACCTATTCTTCTCGCATTGTACTTGCGTTTTATTACAAAATCTCAATTTTTCCAATTTTCGAGTTATTTCTCTTTATTATTAAACGTGCGAAATGCTGAATGTGTACTTACAAATAAAATCCAAATCTCAAATGCACATAAGCCCCAACACTTTTGCCGACCTTCCCTGAAACAGGGGTGACATTGTCAAAGTGAACCATTTTTACAGTATGGGTGGTCAGCCTCTTACCAACCTATGAGTCAAGGAATAATGCCGACAGAATTTCAGTGACAGTTTTATTCAATGAACAAAAAAAAATATTTTGTCCTCATCCTAAGACGCTAAACACTTGTTATCTCTGTGTTTTTTTTATTCTGCGAACAATAAAGAAAAAACATCTAAGTATTTTGTTGTATCTTCCTTTGTACCGCTGATTGGACGGTATTTTCTTGGGAGCCGAGTGAAGCACTCTGTCTCCCTCTGTCTCGCACCAAAGGCATCGTTTCATCTCCTCTCGCCTGGCTTGCTTCGCTTCCACTATAATCACGGGATCGGTTTATATTTTATAGTCTGTATATCGGCTTACACTGAAGGTTGCCGAAGTTTTGCTGCTCGTGGAACCCTTCTCCTTCTTTCCGTGTCACTTGTATCAATGATCGGCGATCATCATGGCTACCCTTGGAAGAGCCCGGGCCAACATGTTGACCTGTGGATTTCTGGGACGGGAGGACTCTACACTATGTGAGTGTGGAGCTCAGCAAACTATGGAGCACCTGCGGTGTTGTCCCTCCTATCCGGCAAGCTGCTCCATGGATGATCTCTTTGCGGGAAACCAAAGAGCTGTAGACATTGCTCGTTACTGGGCCAATACGGTGTGAAGCTGGCACGAAGAAGAAGAAGAATTAAGGCTATTTAATTTTAGATGGTCTCGAAATAGAGACTTGGTGCTTTTATTAAACCATTGTCACAGGTTTTTCAGCCACGACTGATTGCTCTTTGAGTGATAGGTTGGTATGAGGCTGACCACCTATACTGTAAAAAATGGTTAATTTTGTCAATGTCACCCCTGTGTCAGGGAAGGTCGGCAAAACTTGTAGGGTTTATGTTCATTTGAGGTTTGTATTTTATTTGTAAGTACACATGCAGCATTTGTAAGCGCGGACTACACGTGTTTGTTTGTGGGCATACATTTGATATGAGCTTTAAATGTTTATATAATATCTTTGCAACTAAGATTCTAGATAGATAATAGATTATAGATGTTCTTCGACATCTTTGAGATCTTTTCTCTTAATATTTACCCTCTCTGATAAGATAAAGACGAGGTCGTATTTCTCATTTCTCAAAATGTGACCGGAGTACATCAGTTTTCTCTGCTTAATGGTTAGCAGAAGTTCCTTTATAGTACGCATACGTCGGAGGACTTCTTCATTGGTGACTTGATCACGCCAAGAGATTCGAAGCGTTTCTCGATATAGACACATCTTGAACGCTTCGATGCGTCTCTCCAGTGTCTGTGTGAGCGTCCATTTCTCCATACCATATAGGGAAGACATAGCACCTCAAAATTCGCTTCCGGAATTCGAAAAACCCTTAGGCTCGTTATTTTGAAGTTAAGTAAAGTAAAAAGTAAAAACAGCTTTGTTTACGATTACTTTGAGTATATTTTAACTCCACAACCGGTTTCGCAAACATCCGTTTGCATAATCAGGTGGTTAAATTAATACTTTTAAGATGAATGATTACAACGTGAATGCCTCTACAATCAATACAATACATAAAGTATGTTTCACAACTGTGAGTATTAAATGAAATCCACTCTTGCAGCACTCTTTCATACATTACGGGCCCTATTTTGAGGATCACTGGTTTAGGGTTTCATGTGATACAAGCATCAATATATTACTTACAAAAAAGATAAATAAAACATGAAAATTCCACAGAAAATACCTTCAGAGTAGTCAATTCAATATATAAAATCATACGATACGGGTTAACAATAAGTAACTTCTTAGAGCCGTTGGTTCTACAATGATAATACATGAGTGATTATTTGGTGAGCGCTTTTTTCGTGTGAATCTAATCTAATCTAATCTAATCTAAGTTGCAAAGATATATCTCATTTAAGATTCATATTAAATGCATTTCTACAAGCAGACACGCATAATTTCGCGCTAACACATGCCACATGTGGACCTACCTAATAAAAACCCAATCTGAAGTGAACATAAGCCCTGCAACTCTAGCCGACCTTCCCTGAAATAGGGGTGACATCGGCAAAGTGAACCATTTTCTACAGCATGAGTGGTCAGCCGCATAACAACCTATAAGTCAAGGAGCATACGCAATAAATTACATTTTGTAATGTGAATCTCCAATGTAACATATCTTTGCAACTTAGATTAGATTAGATTAGAAAGACCGGTCACTTAATGTCCATCCAGCCTTACAGAAAGTGGGGCTTGCTTGAGAATTGTCACTTTCTACAGTGAAGACCAAGCTTGCAGAGGGCTCTTGAGGTGTGATACAAACAAAAACAGCGCTCACCAAATAAATCATCCTAATATTATTATTATATGCTTGTACTCCTTGACTGATAGGTTGGTATGCGGCTGACCACCCATACTGTAAAAAATGGTTCACTAGGCCAATGTCACCCCTGCTTCAGGGAAGGTCGGCAAGAGTTGCAGGGCTTATGTTCATTTGAGATTGGGTTTTTTATATTGTAGGTCTACATGCGGCATGTGTAAGCGCGAAATTATGCATGTCTGCTAGTGGGAATGCATTTCTTTGCAGCTTAGATTTAGATTTAGATTTTAGATATTATAATGGCAAATATTGGAAACTGTAGATGGTATAGTTGAATAGGCTCACATGTAACATGCTTAGCAGGGAGAGTGCATAAAGATCTTTGTGTTTGTACATTAGATTACATGCCCTGAGGCCACTCACGGCACACGGAGCACATGCACCTCTTAAGGGCGCGTAGTGACACAGAACACAAGAGGGCAGCGTGACGTCACTTGAAAGCATTATAATGTTTTGTGTGGACTCAGAACAGGGCATGTTAAATGTTTAAACATAAAAAAAAAATAGAATTTGTAACGTCGTATAATTTTCATTCCTTGACTTATAGGTTGGTATGAGGCTGAACACGAATACTGTAAAAAAGTTTACTTTGCCAATGCTCCTCCTGTTTCAGGGAAGATTGGTGAGAGTTATAGGGCTTACGTTTATTTGAGGTTGGTTTTTTTATGTTGTACCTTCACATGCAGCATGTGTAAAACGTGAACTTACACGTGTCTGTCTCATACCAACCTATAAGTCAAGGAACTTTTGCTGTAAGTAAAATTCGTCTTATATGCAAGCGTTCATGAAGGGTCTAGAGCTTGCTATAGCTTGTCCAAACCTTTACCAATGACCGGTCACCAAAGGTCCATCCAGCCTTACAGCAACTTGGTCTTGCTTGAGAATTGGCGCTTTGTAGCGACGACGATCAAGCTCGTAAAAAGGTCGATAGCTCAATTGGTAGAATGCTTGCATTCCATGCCGAGAACAAGTGTTCGATCTCAAAGGTATACTAAGCCTTCACACGAAATGAGAACCAGCCCCCCCGGGAGCTAGGAAAACCCCACTTAAACTGAAAGTCGTTGGTGTGAGGCCGGCTTCCTTACCTGTAAAAATAAATAGGTCCCGAAGTGCCACATGCAACCCCTTTCGGGATAACGCAGGCAAGAAGTTACTCTATATATGTGTGGTTTTTTTTTATTAAGATTAAGGAAAAAATGTTTTTTAAGTCCTTGCAATCAATTGTAATCACCTTGTTTTTGTAAATGCATATTAAATAATATTATTTTCTAGTTTTAAATTATATCAAAGAAAAAAAAATGTCTTTTAATGTGCTAAATAATTAAAGATTCAGTAAAAAGGGTACCCTACTTACCTTCTATTTTAATTCCTCCTTTCAAGGAAATGTTTAAAACTTAATCCCCTTAATATCCCAGCCATCTTTGTGTGAGGTGCCTTTGTGATGACTCGTAGACCCGCTTGAGTTGTTTTGAATAGCATTTGCGGCACAGTCGTAGAGGCGAGGGATAAGGTAAATCCGTGTTCTCACCAGAAATCGTAGCGCGTCTGCCGTGACGTAGACATCACAAGGCTCTACGGCGTAGAACTATTTTGCCCTGAGACAATTTGTTCTTTGTAAAAATTGTAGAACTTGTAATTTTGAAGTGACGCCATTTTGATGTTCTTTAGACTTGTCCGTTGTCTAGTGCACAGAAAGCGCATAGCAAATCCATGGCTCATGCATCGCCCAAATGAATCTTCCATACAAAAACAACGACAACCAATGGATCAAATATTCTGTAAATAACACTGCGTGAACCATTAAGTTTTCAGTCTCACAACTCGCAAATAAGTTTCCCATATACACATATAGTGTAACTTCTTGCCTGCATTATTACCGAAGGGTTTCCATGTGGCGATTCGGGACCATTTTATTTTTACTGGTAAGGGTGCCAGCCTCAAGTCAATCCCTTCAGTTAAAGAAGGAGTTTCCCAGCTCTCGAGGAGGTTGGTTCTCATTTGTTAGGAAGGCTGAGTAATCCTTACTGATATTTTTTTTTTGGGCTTGAAAATGGACCGAAACGGGAGATTATTTTTAAAACCCTCGTTGGGGATCGAACCCTTGCAAGCGCTTTTTTTAGAATCGAACTCCAAAGTTAATTCCGTATATCGTCACCTTAAAGGTAAAACTGAATTAGTGTATATTCAATGATTTGAGAAGTCGTGGATAAAACGTTTTTTTGGGAATAACTTCTAATATGTAGTAAGTGAACTAATTAAAATAAAGTGCTTATGACTATTCCTTGACTTATAGGTTGATTTGAGGCTGACTACCCATTCTGTGAAAAATGTTTCACTTTTGCCAATGCCACCCCTGTTTCAGGAAGGCCGTCAAAAGTTGCAGGGCTTATGTTAGTACGCATGCAGCATTTGTAAGTGTACACTTACATGTGTCTTCTTGTGGGCATTAATTTGATATGAGCTTTGAATGTTAAAAAATATTTTCAACTTAGATCATAGAGTATTTTAGAGATTATACTTCTTATATGTAGTAAGTGATATAATTTTAAGGAGATCCTCATGAAAAACTTCTAAGCTGCAGGATTTTCACACATTGACGACCGAGAAAAGTATGGAGTGATCCGATTGTGAAAGAATAGGATGTTCAAAGAGAGGGTTCAAGAAGAAAATGCATGAAAAATGTAATGGATATGAATTTTTTTGATTTAGTTTTTTATGTCAATGTATATACATATTGTTATTTTATTGATTTTAAAAATGTAATTTGCCATGTATGTTCCTTGACTTATAGGTTGTTATGCGGCTGACCACCCATACTGTAAAAAATTGGTTCACTTTGCCAATGTCACCCCTGTTTCAGGGAAGGACGGCAAGAGTTGCAAGGCTTATGTTCATTTGAGATTGGGTTTTTATATTGTAGGTCCACATGCGGCATGTGTTAGCGCGAAATTATACATATCTGCTTGTGGGAATGCATTTAATATAAATCTTAAATGATATATATCTTTGCAGCTTAGATTAGATTAGATTAGATGAATGAATTGAAAGAAGTATGTAAGGATAGGAAAAAATGGAGGCAGCTCTGCAGAGGCTCTGGCCATCCCTAGCGGAATGGCGACAGAGTTACAGTTACAGTTTAGCGTTTCCTCTCGTAGAAAATAGGAAAAAGATTGCATTTATTTGAGAAACAGATGTAGGCTTCATATATCACCTATTAATTGTTACCTTTAAGGTGGCGATATATGCCATGTATAATTGTGTACACTGTGTGACTGAGACTCTGCCTTCCATCCCTCTCTCCCGTCTCTCTCCAGTCTGCACTAAGCGCCTCCACGCCCGGCTTACTGTGCTGTGAAATTCAGATAATTTATACCATTGACAATAGAAATGAGCGACACGTATTCCTGACTATTACTGTACAAGATTCAAGGGAAACACTCCGCTTTTAATCTAGCCGCCAATCTAGGGTATGCACATGAAATAGCAAGCTAGAGGAGCTTTCTATAATCTATAATCTAAGTTGCAAGGATATATTCATTTAAAGCTCTCAGATGTATGCCCACAAACCAACAAGTGTAGTTCGCGCTTACAAATGCTGAATGTGTACTTACAAATAAAATCCAAACCTCAAATGAACATAAGCCCCACAACTTTCATTAAAATTTAAGTGTTGTTGAGTATAATAATATATAATCTATTATCTAAGTTACAAAGATACAATCTAATCTAAGCTGCAAGGATATATACCATTTAAGATTTATATCAAATGCATTCCCACAAGCAGACATGTATAATTTCGCGCTAACACATGCCGCATGTGGACCTACATTATAAGAACCCATCTCAAATAAACATAAGCCCTGCAACTCTTGCCGTCCTTCCCTGAGACAGGGGTGACATTGGCAAAGTGAACCATTTTTTCACAGTATGGGTGGTCAGCCGCATACTATAACATTTAAAATAACATTTTGTATTGCTTGTGTATTAACACTGTGAAAATTCATATTCATTTTATTTTTTTTTTAGAATAAAATTTCAATGAAACGCTTATATACGAGTATTTACAACAATTGTTATTATTATTTTTTGTAATTTGTATAATTTCTTATTTTATTTCAATTAATATTTACGAACGTTTTCGATTTAAAATCATTGTCAGGTAATATACATTTAAAATTAATTTTAATTGCTGCGAAAAACGTATAAATACACGCTTACAAATGCTGCATGTGTATTTAAACACTTATATATCCAAACCTCAAATAGACATAAGCCCTACAACTTTTGCCGACCTTCCCTGAAACATTGGAGTGGCATCGGCAATAGTTATTTATGCCACTGCCTGGTAATGATGGTCTTTGTAACACGAGTGCTAGTTTGTGCCATGAGGCACAACACCTTCTCTCAGGGGTCAGTCTCCCCTCCACTGACCCACGCCCTTATTTCCATCACATCCGGGGATGTGTCACAGGACTCGCATGCAAAAGTTATGTGAGATGCGAGTGGCAGAAGGCCCTCCCGTGAAGCTACACTTTCCCAAGTGTTTACACAAAGCAAAGGAGGCTCAGAAATCACTGAAAGATTATAGCCGTGAGGGTTTAGGGCTCGAAGATTTTAAATTTACAAACAAAAATGCAAAGTGATACTGAGCGTCTTAATTCGGCTGTGCCATGAGGCACAGCCAAATGGCACAATAGACCGCAAGAGTGTTACAAGAGCATTACGCAACGGGCTGTGGAAATGTATAGCATTGTGATTTCGTTAGCCGTTTTGTATTTAATAAATTACCAAATGGGAGCAGAAAAAGTAAATTATTACAGTATGGATGGTCAGCCTCAGAAAAAAATCCACAGCAGAACACTACACGTTTTTATGATTTTTCTAATCTAGGGCATAATGTTCGTCAGATTTTCAGTTATCTAGGAAAGTGAATGTTCTCCTAGTCAGTATCGACTTTCACTTGGTACACAGTTGAGTTACAAATGATTTGTACTGTATGTGATGGCGGCATTGTATGTGTGTGTGTCTCACACGTCAGGCTCAACCTTCATCAGCATATTTCAACAAACATTAATCATATCCAATTTCACTCCAACTTGAATAACAATAATTACTATTTGCCTGATACGCTACTGCTATATTTGTATATTCTAGGATGTTTAAGAGGAAAAAGAAGGAAGGCACGAATGAGAAAAATATGGAGTGATCAGATTGAGGAGACTGTGAAAGAATGGGATGAACAAAGTGAGCGTGAAACCCGAAAGATTATGAAAAAGGTGATGGATATAAATGAATTGAAAGAGGTATGTATGATGTGGTGTGTGCTTGAGAGGTATGGTGTGAACAAAGCACTTCTGAACGCGATACGCGCCATCTATCTTAATAGCAGGGCGTGTGTCAGGGTGGATGGAGAATACAGCGAGTATTTTAATGTGTACAAGGGTGTGAGACAGGGTTGCATAAAGAGCCCATGGTTATTCAATATAATCATGGATCATTGTGTTAAACAAGCGAATCTGGAAGGGCATGGCATACAGATTGGAAAGAGAAAAGTCGGAGTTCTGCTTTATGCTGATGACGCAGTATTAATTGCTGATCCAGCAGCGGAACTTCAGGCAACGCTCTCTAGTCTGAACCATGCTCTGTGTGTGAACAAGTTGAAAATTAATGCAAGTAAGACGAAAGTACTGATTTTTGACAGAATGGATGAAAATGAAGAATGCACGCTCATGTTGAATGGTACGAAAGTTGAAATTGTGGATGAATTTAGATACTTGGGAAGTATGTTTGAGAAGAATGGAAAGATGACAAGAGAACTTGAGAATAGGATGTGTAAGGGCAAGCAAGTGGTCGGTGCAATAGGAAGAATAGCAAAGAACAAGCGATTGACGATGGATCTGAGAATGGCGGTACACAATGGCATATTGTTACCGACTTTGATGTATGGAAGTGAAGCATGGACAGTGAATGATAGCGAAATGAGTAAAGTATGTACGGTGGAAATGAAGCATTTGAGAAGCATGACAGGAAAAACTCTGAGGGATAGAGTTAGGAATGAATGGGTAAAAAAAGAATGTAATTTGAAAGAGGATGTGAAAGTTAAGGTACAAAAGAATGTGATGAGATGGTTTGGGCATGTGGAAAGAATGAACGATGATAGACTGACAAAGTATGTATACAAAGAAAGTGTGAAAGGAAAAAGAGGGAAGGGACGACCGAGAAAAGTATGGAGTGATCAGATTGAGGAGATTGTGAAAGGGATATACAAAGTGAGCGTAAAAGAAGAAAATGCATGAAAAAGGTGATGGATATGAATGAATTGAAAGAGGTATGTAAGGATAGGAAAAAATGGAGGCAACTCTGCAGAGGCTCTGGCCACCCCTAGCGGAATGGCGACAGAGTTACAGTGACAGTTAGAGTACAGTATGTCAAGATAGAAAGAAATGGAGGCAGCTCTGCAGAGGCTCTGGCCACCCCTAGTGGAATGGCAACAGAGTTACACAGTATGTGTATCTTCATTTCGACAGGTCCGTAGTCTAGTGGTGAACACCACTTCTGATTCGTAAATGGAAGGTTGTGGGTTCGAATTCCAGCGGAGCACAAAAAAAAACACCATTGAAATTTTCAATTATTATCTTCGCTGGGTGAAAAAGTCGCATATACCTTTAAAAAGGCCGGTCACCAAAGGTCCATCCAGACTTATAGCAACTGGATCTTGCTTGATAATGGGCGCTTTCTACAGCGACGACCGAGCTAGCAGAGGGCTCTTGAGGTGTGATACACACAAAAACAGCGCTCACCAAATAAATCATGCTAATATTATATTATTATTATGTATATCTTAATTGTGTTTTGCTCGCAGAGGGCTCTTGAGGTGTGAAACACGCAAAAACAGCGCTCACCAAATCTAAATCTAAGCTGCAAAGATATGTATCATTTGAGATTCATATTAAATGCATTCTCACAAGCAGACATGCATAATTTCGCGCTTACACATGCTGCATGTGGACCTACAATATAAAAACCCCAATCTCAAATGAACATAAGCCCTGCAACTCTTGCCGACCTTCCCTGAAGCAGGGGTGACATTGGCAAAGTGAACCATTTTTTACAGTATGGGTGGTCAGCCGCATACCAACCTATCAGTCAAGGAGTACAAGCAATTAATACAATCAAATATATAAAACAAATAAATTCTAAGCAATTCAACAGTAAGAAATTAAAAAACTACAACACATATTTTTTTAATTTAAAAGCCTCAGCTTTAACCGCCAGCATTACAGATTCACCGCCATTTCTTTCGATCCTTGCATACTTCTTTCATTTCATCCAGAGCCATAACCTTTTTTATACAAGCTCTCCTTTTATTATGACTGGATATCCCATTCATTCGCTATTTCGAAAATTTGGTCCATCCATACCTTTTTCGGTCTTCCTCTTCCACGACATCCATCAATTCTCGCAGCATATACTTTCTTCGTCAGTCTTTCCTCATTCATTCTCTCCAAATGTCCAAACCATCTAAGCATACTTCTTTTAATCTTTACTTTCACACTTTCTCTCACACCACATTCCTCTCTAACAAAATCATTCCTTACCCTATCACTCCGTCTTTTCCCAATCATACTTCTTAAGTAAAAATAAATAAATCCTCCTAATATTTTACTATTATTACGCGTAGCTTAGTTGCGTTTTAGACCTTACATTTCTTTGAAATAAAACTTCAATCCGGCCGAATAAATTTCCAAAAGCTCCTTTTCACGTTCGTGTACGGTTTCATTCGCAACTTTGCAAAACTACTCGCTGAAACAAAAAAACAAACTTTCCTCGGAGCTTAGTCCGTCAGCCTTGAGAGTGGAGGGGAGAATTTGAATGTATGGCCGCTGGGGTCGCAACCCTGCACACGAGACCCTAACAGCTCAGCTCTGACCTCCTTACACCCCTCCGGGAATCGAGCCCAACCGTGCCAGTTTTCGAATCGCGCTTATTTCAGTGATTACAGCCGTATTCACTTTTTTTTCAGTACACAAACCTAAATTAACATAAGGTTTGCAACTTTTACCGAACTTACCTGAAACAAGGGTTACAACGCAAAGTGAACCATTTTGTACAGTATGGGTGGTATGTTCATTTGAGGTTTGATTTAATATTTTGAAAGTACACATTCAGAATTTATAAGCGCGAACTTTTACTAAAATGTAATGAATTGTTTGTATTCCTTGACTTATAGGTTGGTATGAGGCTGACCACTATAGGTACGGTAAAAAATGTTGTCTTTCCCAATTTCCCCCCTGTTTCAGGGAAGATCGGCAAAAGTTGCAGGGCGTATGTTCATTTGAAGTTTGGTTTTAATTTCAAAGTACACATACAGCGTTTGTAAGCGCGAACTTGCATTTGATATTATGAATTTTGAATGCTAATATATCTTCGCAACTTGGACCATTTTTTTTTTAATAAGTTGCAAATACTCGTATATATTGACATTTCAAGCTCATATCAAATGCTTGCCCACAAACAAACACGTGTAGTTCGCGCTTACAAATGCTGATTGTGTGCATACACATAAAATCCAAACCTCAAATGAACATAAGCCCTACAACTTTTGCCGACCTTCCCTGACACAGGGGTGACATTGGCAAAGTGAACCATTTATTTATAGTGTGGTTGGTCAGCCTCATAGCAACCTTTAACTCAAAGAATTATTTCATTACAATATTTGATAATAATATAATTGCGTTTTCCATTTCTATCGCTAAAGGAATTCACAAAAACTATTCATACCTATTTTCTGTTTGCAAGTCTGTTAGAATCGGGAATTTTTAACCGAAACAAAAATGAAATCTTCCGTCAGATCAATAATACAAGCACAAGAGAGTGTGTATCGAACAAATATGTCGTGTGTTGTGCTGGGGCAGAGTAGAGATGTTTTGGATATGAAGCTTCGGATATGGATATAAAGCGCAACTAAGCCACACATATAGTGTAACTTTTTGCCTGCGTTATCCTCGAAGGTGTCGTATGGGGCGATTCGGGACCTATTTATTGTTACAGGTAAGGGGGCCGGCCTCACACCAACCACTTTAAGTTGAAACGGGGGTTTCCCAGCTCCCTAGGGGCTGGTTTTCATTTCTTGTGAAGGCTGAGTAAACCTTGAGATCGAACCCTTGCTCTCGGCATGGAATGCAAGCATTCTACCAATTGAGCTATCGACCTTTTTACGAGCTTGGTTGTCGTCGCTACAAAGCGCCAATTCTCAAGAAAGACCCAGGATATGGATAAGAATATTGCAATTACATTATTTCTGTTACGGATATGGATATTGAATTAGTACGGATATCCGCTAGCTTCGGATAGTTTCTAATCTAATCTAATCTAAGTTGCAAAGATATGTAACATTGGAGATTCACACAATTCAAAAGTGCAAACTACACATGTTTGTTTGTGAGCTTTAAATGTTAATATATTTTTGCAAGTTAGATTATAGGTCCTAAACTTACATTTCGGTTTTGGTTATGGATACGAATATTTTTTTTTAAATTTTGGATATCCGATAGTTTTGGATACGGATAAGGATATCCATAACATCCGTGGGGCAGAACAGACCCCAGATAATCCACTTAGACCTCCGAGACTTGGACGGGGGCCAAGCGAGCGCGTTTCGGGGGCAATTGATTTTTAGTTCTCGCCGCTAAAACATCGGGATATGCATTCAGTTATAATATGTGTGGAGACAAAACTTGGTATGGCGCTGACCACATATACTGTAAATAATGGATAACTGAGCCAATGTCACCCTTGATTTTAATCTTTTCGGAAGTAACGCGAAGAAATTTAAAATATGTTCGTTGACTTACCGATGGGTTGGTATGAAGCTGACCACTCATCTGTAAAAATGGTTCACTCTTCCACCAATGTCAACCTATTTCAGGGAAGGTTGGCAAGAGTTGCAGAGCCTATGTTCACTTGAAGCTTGGATTTTAATTTGTTTGTACACATGTGGCATGTGTCAGCGCGAAATGATAAAGGTCTGTTTATGGTAACGCATGTTATTTGAATACTTATCGTAAACATATAATATTTGCAACTTATATCATAGATACATTTGTAAAAGAAATACAAAAATTAAGCTCCTTTAATACCTGCGTGCTGTTCTGGCTAGTCGCTGAACGTTTGTTTGGCTATTGCAGTTTTTGACATACCTTATACGCGTGTTTTGAAAAAAAAAATTTAAAACAATAATCGCGATTGTTGCATATTTATTATTTCAGGCAAGATAGTTTAAATGTAAAAAATACTCGTATATAGTTGATTTCCATATATGTGTCTAAATTCCATTACAATAAATACTAAATTGTTCGTGTCGTGTATTGTTCATTAGAAAATATTTTTTCTTGAAAAATATTTCCTTGATATGCGGCTAACCAGCCATGCTGTAGAAAATGGTTCGCTTTGCCAATATCACCCCTATTTCAGGGTATGTCGGCAAAAGTTGCAGGGTGTATGCCCATTTGAGATTTGGGTTTTTATATTGTAGGTTCACATACGGCATGTGAAAGTGCGAACTTGTACAGGTCTGCTTGTGAGAATGCATATAATGTGAATCCCCAATGTTACATAGCTTTGCAACTAAGCTTAGAATATATTTATTATGGTTTGTGTATTAACACTGTGAAAATTCATGTTGATTGATTTTATGTTTTAAAAAAAAAGCTAATTTCTGATTAAAACATTGTTTTATTTTCACACACGATATTGATTTATTTGAATTATAGTTTACAAACGTTTCCGACCTCTATGGTCATCTTCAGGTAGGATAACAATCATTACAAAAATGGATTAGATTAGATTAAATTAGAAAAAATCTGACCTTAAACATACAGTACGTAGAGGTATCTGTCACTGTGTTGTATGTATTTATCCATCTAAAATTAAATTTCACATGATTCTCTTGATCCTCTCATTCTGGGTCTCGAGTGGTTCCTTTGAAGCAGCTTTGTGTGACGCCATGCTTTTAATCTGGTCGACCTCAGACCTCAGACCTCAGTACTAAGGAGGGTCTACGCTTACATCATAATCAAAACGCAATCAATCTCAAAATAGATCGCGGTATTAAAAGTCACGCATGTGGAAATAATGGATTAATATAAGATTATAATGTATACACTTATCAGTACCCTGAGTACGATTTGCAAAACTTGAGTAAAGTAAAGTATTAAAGAATGGTTTTCCCCAAAATCTGCCGTTTTTGTTTGTTTGAACTTGATTTTGTGTAAGAAACAAAAAACGGCAGATTTTAGGGAAAATCACTCTTTAGTACATTCCGTAAACTTTACTTTTCTCAAGTTTTGCAACTCGTACTAAGGCTCCTGTTATCTCTAATCAAAGTTGCAAAGATATATTGCCAGCTTAAAAGTAAAACGGTGTAATTTTTTTCAGGTTTAAGTTTGATGGTCCAATTTATTTGGTGTACAATTACACACATTTTAAAATCAAAATGTCCGACGACTCACAAACGCATTTTGGCGTACTCCCTTACTCAAACAAAACATTACATATTTTCAATTTACATCGTAGTTCAAATCTATAATCTATGTTGCAAAGACATATTACATTTAAGATTCATATTAAATGCATTCCCATAAGCAGACTGGTATAAGTTCGCGCTCACACATGTCGCAAGTGTATCTACAATATAAAAACCCTAATCTCAAATAAACGCAAGCGCTGCAACTCTTGCTGACCTTGCCTGAAACAGGGGTGACATTGGGACAAAGTGAATAATTTTTTTACAGTATCGGTGGTCAGCCTCATACCAACTTATAAGTACCAATTATTTACGGTTAACTTTTTAAAACAAATCACTAAGTAAAAGCAATAAAAGAAAAATCTACACAACAACTATGAAAACTGAGAAACTTAATTTTTCAAGCCTTAGCCTTAACCGCCAGCATTACTGATCAACCTCCATTTTTTTCGGTCCTTACATAGCATTCTTTCGTTTTATCCAGAGCCACAACCTTAGTCATACAAGTTCTTCTTTTATTTTGACTCTGGACGTATACTTTCTTCGTCAGTCTGTCATAACTTATTATTACTCAGTATAAATATATTTACACTGAGTAATTATTAATCAAATAAACATTAAGCGTAGAACTTTTGAATCAGGGGCTACATTGCAACTCCTGCCGCCTTTCCCTGCCACCGGGTGATGCATTGGCAAAAGTGAACCTTTTTTACAGTATGGGTGATCAGCCTCATACCAACCTATAAGTCAAGGGATCAGTCATGACATTATTAATTTAGATCTTTCCTAATTTTGCATCGAGCATCTATTAAGAAAAAGGTTCTGATTTATGTGAGAAAAAAGTACAAAATCAACAAGAAAATCGCTGCACAGAAAAGAGAAGAAAAACCAATCTATACAGTGAGCCTTTTTTCCAATTTCTTTCTTTTTTTCGTTTCGCAAATCTGTTGACGATTACCATTCCTATCGGGGTCCCTGAGTTTCACTGCTGGGACCTCTAGCTTTCACAAATTTCTCTTTTGTGCCACTTAATGAAAAGCTTGGCCCATTTTAATTTGAACCGAATGCTTGCCGCATTGTGAGCCCAAGCAACACCCACGCGCAAAGTCAGGCCTTGTCGGTGAGTGTATCCAAATGATGGATGAAAATGGGAACGTAAAATTGTGGCTGAAAAGGCAGTGGGAAATGGTGATTGAAAAAGGTAATCTAATAACGGTGGGAAAATGGTGACTGAAATAGATTAATTATCTAATGATGGTGTCTGAAAAAGTGAATGTGAGCATGGTGACTAAAAAAGGCAGGGGTAAATGGTGACTGAAAAAGATAATCATCAATCCAAAAAGTTTCAATTGTAAAATAGTTATTGAAAAAGGTACTGTTATAATGATGAATAAAAAAGAAATGTGAAAATTGTGAATGAAAAAAAAACAACGTTAAAATGGTGACTGAAAAAGCAAGGCGTGAATGGTATTTTAAATAAACATTTGGAAAATGGTGACTGAAAAAGTCAAAAAAGAATAGTGACTGAAAGAAAAATGTATACACCATTGATTTTATTGAAAAATGTTTTGCGAAAATAGTTTTATATGATTTAAATCTAAATTCAATCTAAATCTAAGCTGCAAAGATATGTATCATTTGAGATTCATATTAAATGCATTCCCACAAGCAGACACGCATAATTTCGCGCTCACACATGCCGCATGTGGACCTAGAGTATAAAAACCAAATCTCAAATAAACATAAGCCCTGCAACTCTTGCCGACCTTCCCTGAAACAGGGGTGACATTGGCAAAGTGAACCATTTTTTACAGTATGGGTGGTCAACCTCATACCAATCTATAAGTCAAGGAATTAAATTCAGTTATAACCCAAAATCAAACAAATCAACACATATTTAAGAAAACCAACGGATTTCCGCTTCGTGAGCTGCCCGCTAGGGTTGCTATATTTAAATATTGAGCCTTTTTTGCAGTAGGTGTCGATCGCACCACATTTCCTCTGTTATTTGAATGTGGCAAGCCTGCCGCACTTGGGCCTTTTATTGTGCGCCGCACACTCGACCGATACCCACTAAACGAAAGGCCAGTCCACTCTAACTGGGCAAAGTTGCCTTTTGTCTGCGTCAGACTAATGGCAGATCGATTTCGCCCATCTGCCTTGTATTCACCATACTAAATGAGTTGAGCAGAATCAAAAAAGTGCTATAAACGTTTTTTTCCTAGAATGAGTGATTCCTTGACTTATAGGTTGGTATGAGGCTGACCACTCATACTGTAAAAAATGTTTCTTTTTTGCCAATGTTCAGGGAAGGTTGGTTGGTTCATGTTCATTTGACGTTTGTTTTTAATTTATAAGTACACATTTAGCATTTGTAAGCGCGAACTTACACGTGTCTGTTTGTGGGAACGCATTTGATTTGAATTTTGTTTTTGATAATATATTATAGAGGAATGGTTGACTTTTGCCGATGTCACCCCTGTTTCAGAGAGGGCAGGTGTTGAAAATATTTATGTTCATGTGAGGTTTGGTCTATTTGTATGCACACATGCAGCATGCGAACTTACACATATCTGCTTGTGGACATGCATTAAATATGAGCCTTAAATGTCAAGATATCTTCGCAAATTATCTAAGATGGACAAATAAACTATTATAGCTCCTAAGCAATTTAATCCAAACAGTTAATTAATCATTACTAAAAATCCATTTTAAAATTCTTTAAAATAACGTTAGATGAACGATAGAACGTTGAGATAGTGAAAGAATGGGATATACAAAGTGAGCGTAAAAGAAGAAAATGCATGAAAAAGGTGATGGATATGAACGAATTGAAAGAGGTATGTAAAGATAGGAAAAAATGGAGGCAGCTCTTCAGAGGCTCTGGCCACCCCTATCAGAATGGCGACAGAGTTACAGTTACAGTACAGTTACAGTTACAGTTACATAAGTACTGGAGATGAAATAAATGCTCAACTTTTGATAATAAAAAATATGTTCTTTCTGAATTGTTATACTTCTCATCAAAATTAATTTCTTATGTGTAAATACACATACTCTAAACACTTTACATGAATTTCAACTCCACAAATGCACAAAATTAAGGAAGTATATTAAATTTTATCAATCATACTAAAGAAGCATAAATTTCTTGAATACAGCCTCCAAAATACACATGTTAATGAAATGTTTCTTTGGAATGTGTGGAGTTTCCCATTTCACAAAATTAATAACATTTGTTTAACGACTTGTTGATGTATAAAACCAGGTTTATTAACTTCCACACCTGCTCCCCTTTACGTTTAAACTCAACAAAAATGTTTCTCCAATAATTAATAAAAAATAAAACGCTCACCAGAGGCGTTGTTTTAATTTAGATACGTTTTTGCTAGATCGCAATGTTTGAATTTGAGTGTGAAGTTGTACACTCGGTGAATTGCTTTTGCCAGTTATTATTTATACTAACGCATTAATACTGGTTGGTGATACACGAATGTTCAGCTGCTATAAAATAAAAACAAAAGTAATGAACACATAAACACCAGTGAGTGTGTGCTTATCTTTGTTAGAACATTAATTTAAGTACATTAAAAAAATGTTTTATCTAAGTTCAAATAGATCCCGAACCGCCAAATACGACTCCTTCAGGGATAACGCGGGCAAGAAGTAGTGACACTATATGTGTAGTTTAGTTGCGTTTAGTTGCAAAGACATAATGTGTTACTGTAACTGTTACTGTATCCTACCGCCGTTCCACTAGGTGTGGCCGGTACCTTCGCAGATGCGTCTCAACTTTTTTCTGTTTTTGTATACTACTTTTAACTTTTCAACTTTCTTCATTGATGACCGGTCCGTAGCTCAGTGGTAACACTGCAGACTCTGAATGGGAAGGTTGTGGGTTCGATTCCCGGCGGAGCACAAAAAATATACCATTTAAATTTTCAAATTTGCTCTTCGCCGGGTTGAAAAATTCATAAAACCTTTACCAATGATCGGTCACCAAAAGTCCATCCAGCCTTACAGCAAGTCTTGCTTGAGAATTGGCGCTTTGTAGCGACGACGATCAAGCTCGTAAAAAGGTCGATAGCTCAATTGGTAGAATGCTTGCATTCCATGCCGAGAGCAAGGGTTCGATCTCAAAGGCTTACTCAGCCTTCACAAGAAATGAGAACCAGCCCCCCCGGGAGCTGGGAAACCCCCACTTCAACTGAAAGTGGTTGGTGTGAGGCCGGCCCCCTTACCTGTAAAAATAAATAGGTCCCGAAGCGCCACATGCGACCCCTCCGGGGATAACGCAGGCAAGAAGTTACACTATAAGTGTAGCTTAGTTGCGTTTTTTTTTTTTTGCGTTTCATTTATTATCTGAGAAATGCGAGTTGGCTTCATATGTCACTTATTTATTTTTACCGTTAAGGTATCGAAACGCTACGCGTCTACTTGCAAATGAAAATAAAAACCTCATATGAACATAACCCCTGCAACTTTTGCCGGCAACGCCTTTTATTTTCTGTCTTATCTTCAGCCCATATATAAAAAAAAAAACAGATTGTTACATACATATGTACATTAAACTTTGTATTACCAGTTATTTTATTACTCGGATAACATTTCATTAGAAATAAACCTCCTTGGAAATAAAAAAGATAAACTTGATATTTTTTTGTACGTAATACTCAGATTAATGGACCATAAAAAATGGCGTCGTCTTTGTTTCCTTCTGAATTTAAGGAGTGTTGAATGGTATCACTACATTCCACTGGCGTATAGTGATTAATGCTTAGACGGAAAACCTCTTAGAAAAAAAACTTATTTTTAATTATCTTATATTAATAGTAAGCTACACATGTGTTGTATCTTCTTGCCGCGTACTTCCCGAAGGGGCTTCATGTAAAAAGTGAAACCTTTTTACTTTTACTGGCAAGGGGGCTGGCCTTACGCCAACATTTCGAAAGCGTAAATAATTTTTCTCTTTTCTGCTACATTTATGGTCCATGTCTCAGCAGCATAGAGAAAAATAGAGTGAACCAGACTCCTGACAAGCTTTATCTTGGTGTTGTTACTCACACCCCGGTCTTTCAATACTATGTCGAGCTAAGACAATAGACATGGTATTTTTGGCGATACAATGCCTGCTAAAGAGGATCGTAAAAACCTCTTCTATTATTTTTATTTTTTAAATTCACTCGTGCTCAAATCCCACCGAGGGTGTTAGTAATGATTTCCGGTTTCGGTGCTTATTTCAAACTCAATATAAATACCGGCAAGGCTCCTTGACTGATAGGTTGGTACGAGGCTGACCACCCGTGCTGTAAAAATCGGTTCACTTTTGCCAATGCCACCCCGGTTCAGGGAACGGCGGCAGGAGTTGCAAGGTTTATGTCCATGTGAGGTTTTCTTTATTTGTATGCACACATGCAGAATGTGTAGGCGCGAACCTACATGTGCCTGTCTGTAGGCATGCGTTTCATATGAGCCTTAAATGCTTACATATCCTTGCAGCTTAGATTATAGATTATAGATTTACTCGACCTTCACATTAATTAGAACCAGCCCTCTCGGGAGCTGGGAAACCGTCACTTCAACTGATTTTTTTTTTAAATTAGAATTTGGTACTTGTTTTTAATATTAATTCATATTATTATTTGTTAATTTCTAAAACATAATTTGTTAATTATAGTTTAGTTTGCGACTGACCACCCATGCTGTAGAAAATGGTTCACTTTGCTAATGTCACCCCTGTTTCAGGGAAGGTCGGCAAGAGCAGAAGGGTGTATGTTTATTTGAGATTTGGGTTTTTCATATTGTAAGTCCACACGCGGCATGTTTAAGCGAACTGATACGTATCTGCTTGTGAAAATGCATTTAATGTGAATCCTTAATGTAACATATCTTTGCAACTTTGATTAGATTAGGTAAGGGGGCCGTCCTTACGTCAACCCCTTCAGCTAAAGAAGGAGTTTTGCAGGCAAGAAGTTACACTATATGTGTAGCTTAGTTGCGTTGCGTTGCGAGGTGGATAATGTCACACCGTCACTGAACTACCAGCACATGTAATGTCTATGTGCTTTATTGACTTGATTTGATGGAGGTGGGTTGCCACTGCGAGCGTCGTAAAAGCAACGAAGCAGAATCGTGTCTGTGATATTGGACGCGGGATTTCAAATGATGCGATCGGAAGGATGATGTAAAACGAACTGCTGGGTTAGACGTTTTATAGAAAATCCATATTATAAGCCATACTATTTTCTATAACTGCATTCTATATTGCATCGGTTTGTGGTTGGTATGTGGCTGACCACCCATGCTGTAGAAAATGGTTCACTTTGTCAATATCCCCCTGTTTCAGGAAAGGTCGGCAAGAGTTGCTGGGTGTATGTTCATTTGAAATTAGGGTTTTTATGTTGTTTCTTGACTTAAAAGTTGGTATGTGGATGACATCCTATACTCTAGAAAATGATTTGCTTTACAAATGTTACCTTTATTTCAAGGAAAGTCGGCAAAAGTTGCTGGGATCATGTTCATTTAAGGTTCAGACTTTAATTTGTAAGTATACGTGCAGTATTAGTAAGCGCAAAATTACACGTATCTGTGTGTGGGCATGCATTTAATAACAATTTTAATGTTAAAATATCTTTGCAACTTAGATTAAGGATTATAAATTATAGTGTAGTATACATTTTTCTTCAAGCTTATTTAACAGTATGATGAAATCTTTAGAGCCTACATCTTTCATAAATATTCAAATTTATAATGTAGATTTAATGTTTTTTTCATGTTAATAAGTAATTAAACCACAAATAAAATCTTCTCACAGAAAGTCAAGGCTACGCAGATAAAAGTTTCTTTGTTTTAATTGTTAAAGAGCGGAATTAATTTGCTTGGCGTAGCAAGTGGAAGACCTCTACGCCGCCGTGATTAAGTTCTACGACTTTAGCGATTTCCTCCACGTAGCGCGCACAAACAGTCACAGATTACGTACAGCCAAGCGGTCTACGAGGTATTTAGTTGAAAAGAAAAATAGTATATTGGACTGATGGAAAAAACAAGGATAGAAAGAAAATCAGGAAAAGTAAAAAAAAAAATACATGCCGTCGTAGCAAACTCTATCTATCGTGGCATTTGTTAAAAAAAAAAACTACTCATGTTTTGTGACTTCCTGCCGCATTTCTTGAGGTGAGGGTTTTTCAACTACCGAGGTAGCTGATACTCATTTCTTGTAAAAGCTGAGTAAGCCCTGCCAGTATTTCTTCTCCTTTCTTCTTCTTTAGCCTTTCTCAGTCCACTCCTGGACGAAGACCTACTCCAATACTCTTCATATCTGTCTATTGGCTGCTGTGTTCAGCCATCCTCTGCCTGCAGTTCTCTTGATGTCATCTAGACACCTCAGTTGGGATCTCCCCGTTTACCATGTGGACATCTTGGATCGACACTAGACAATTCTTTTCGACCATTTGTCATGGTCCTGCCTTGCGTTGTGACCAACCTAGCGCCACTTAAAGCAGGCCACTCGCTTAATGACATTAGTGATACCAGCGCGTCTACAGATCTCCTGGTTTAGAACCCTGTCTCTGAGGCTGATTACCAGCATCTTCCTTTCAATGGCTCTTTGGCACGTCCTCAATCTGTTCTTAAGAACAGACATCATAATACAAGCTTTCTTTCATATCTTTCACATCATAATACAAATTCTTAAGAACTTAAGAACATCATTATACAAGCTGCAAAGATGTATTACATTCAAGATTCATATTAAATGCACCCCCATAAGCAGACACGTATAAGTTCATGCTTACAAATGCCACATGTTGAACTAGGTACAATATAAAATCCCAAATCTCAAATTATCGGTTGCCGACCTTCCCTGAGACAGGTGTGACATTGGCAAAGTGAATCATTATTTAAGGTATGGGTGGTCAGCCTCATCTTCTTTCTTCTTCTTCTTTAGCCCATTTCCGTCCACTCCTGGACGAAGGCCTCCTCCATCTGTTTCCATATCGACCTGTCTTGTGCAATCTGCGTCCAGGTCGCGCCAGCATGCCGGTCCAGGTCATCCTTCCATCTCAACTGTGGTCGCCCTACACTTCTCTTCGTCGTTCGAGGTCTCCAAGTCAGCATTCTTTTTGTCCATTTGTCATCCGGACTTCTGGCTACATGTCCCGCCCACTGCCATTTCTGAGTCATTACACGGTGGATTATGTCAGTGACCTTTGTATTTTCTCTCACCGTTTCATTTCTGACTCTATCTCTAAGGGAGAGTCCTAACATGGCTCTTTTCATGGCTCTTTGGGTCGTTCTTAACTTCTCGGCACTTTGTTTTGTGAGCATTACTGTTTCTAGGCCATATGTAGCTACTGGCAACACACATAGTTCATACACCTTCTTTTTCAGGTTTATGGGTATTTTCCGGTTTTTTAAAATATATCCCATTTTTCCGAATGCAGCTCAGCTTAATCCAACCCTTCTTCTAAGCTCAGCAGTCTGGTTTTTCTTATCTATTCGGATACTGTGACCTAGGTATATGTATTCTTGGACATCCTCGATACTGCTGCCCTCAATCCTAATTTGAAAGTTTTGTGTGCCCATTACTTTGGTTTTTGCCAGGTTCATACTCAGTCCTACATCTTTAGAGGCCTCGTTCAGTTCCTGTAGCATTTCGGCTAACTCTTCTTGATTGTTACTCATAACAATGATATCGTCAGCAAATCGTAAATGGCTTAGGTATTTTCCATCTATGAGTACTCCTTTGTTTTCCCAACTAAGCTTTTTGAAAATGTATTCCAATGCCAGTGTAAACAGTTTCGGGGATATTGTGTCACCTTGTCGGATTCCTCTTTTAACTTGTATTTTATCCGTCGACCAGTCCTCATTGAATTTTACCTGTAAGGTTGCATTTTGGTATAGGTTTTTTATTAGAGCTGTATACCTCGAGTCAATGCGTGCTTGATCCATTGCTGCCAGTATGACCCATGTTTCGATGGAATCAAAAGCTTTTTGGTAGTCGACATAACCTAAGCATAGTGGTACATTATATTCTGTACACTTCTCTATTAATGATCGAACAGTATGTATATGGTCGGTGGTACTGTATCCTTTTCGGAATCCTGCCTGTTCCACTGGTTGGTAAAAGTCAAATTTGTTTGTCAAACGTTTTGTGATAATTTTTGTTAGTAACTTGTACAAAACACTGAGTAGACTTATTGTTTTATAATTTTCAACGCTCTTAGGGTCTCCTTTCTTGAAGAGTATTTTAACCTCCGCATTTTGCCATGTCTCCGGTATCTTCTCTTCGTCTAGGCATTTGTTCAACAGAACACACAAGGCGTCTTCCAGATAATTTCCGCCATATTTTAACATTTATGCAGTAATTCTGTCCTCACCTGGGCTTTTCCGGTTTTTGAGCTCCTTCAGTGCGGCTCTGACTTCAGATCTGTTTATTTCTGGGATTTCTTCTGACCCCACATTCAATACTGTTCGATTACTTTGTGTTCTCAGCTGCCAAGGTGTTGGAATGTGTTGGTCATACAGATTTTCATAGAATTTTTGTATGATGTTTACAATGCCTTCTTTCTCGTACATTAATATTCCTTGGTCATTTCTCATGCAAGTAATTCTTTCTGTGCCTTTACTGAGCTTTTAGCGTAAAACTTTCATATTCATGTTGTCTTCTATGGCTTGTTTTATCTGTTGGCAATTGAATGCTCTGGTATCTTTTCTAATTGCCTTTTTGACAAGCTTATTGATTTCCTCAGCCTCATACCGAACCATAAATCAAGAAAAAATAACAATAAAATGAATTTCTAAATATTTGATTCATTTTATCAATCTCGTTTCACGATCGTCTTGTTGGGTATACTCGTAGTTGCCCACCATTTGATATTTTCCATCACGTCCGAGCTGCGAACGTATTCTTTGGAAATTAATCAACGTTGGCAAATAGAATTTGAGAGGGGGTGGGGGGGGTTGGATGATTCCCCCTTTCCCCTCAGAGTCAGGGGTCCCCCTGAGTGGAGGATCTTTACCAACGTCCCCCTCAGGGTAGGATCTCAAGTTACACTCAAGTGAGTGAGAGTTTCGGGGATTTTTCAAGTTGCTCTGGACGAAGACTTATACATGGGAGACTTGATCGTCTGTTGTACTCGTTACGGAATAAAATCAAATTAAAAATCACCTCCAATACTTCGCAACACAATAAATCACACACAATATTATACACACTGTGACGGACTAAGGATTTGAAGTACCTAAGCGGACCTGAACATGTACGCTGGTGTGTAGAAATGTAACAATCTGGCTCTAGTGTGATGGTAGTAGTAAGGCACTAAGAACGGTGGTCTGGTTTGAGCGAGTGATCGAATGATCTGGAACATGCAAGATTGGTCCCTTTTGTACCTATATATACGGACTGAAAAGAGGATCAGTGGATTTGTTGTATTCAACATTTAGACGTGAATACCATAAACGCAGAGATTAGCAATTATTATAAATTGTGAACCAAACCGTGTTCAAAAAATTCTAAATAATTGCAGTTTAATTTAAAAAAAAAACCACGGAAAATTGTAGCAATACGTTATTCGTCCTTTTTTATTAGGTTTGTGAAGAGAAATGCAATTAATTGTAGAAATATTATTTAAATATTATTAAATATAATTTATTGTTTATTTTAGTTTACATGTAGGTTGGTATGCGGCTGACCACGCATGCTGTGGCAAATGGTTCACTTTGCCAATGTAGCCCCTGTTTTAGGGAAGGTTTCAGAAATTTATGTTGAACCAGAGTCAAAGTTATTGTCGATAGGATAAGGTGCTGGTGAGGTTTAATCGTGCAATTGCTCCACTAAAGAAAATTCGACTTTTGATATATTCTGTTTTTTTTTTGGGTTATTGGTAGGAATGAATGAGTTAATGGAAAATACAACCTGAAAAAGGATGTGATGATGATGGTTTCGACATTTAAAAAGCATGCATGATAAATGACTGACAATTTTTAGGTTTATAAAAAGACTGAGAAGAGTATGGCTTGATCCTATTAGTTAAATTGTGTAAGAATGCCATGAATATTTTTTGTCAGCTACCTTCAATTTTTAACCTATTTGTAAGATTTATTTAGGATTAATGCACTTTACTGAATATGTATCCATTTCTCTTGTTTTTATAATTGTGTCTGTATCTGTTTTTTCTCATCAATAGAATATAATAAAAAATAAAATAAGAATACAAAAATAATGTTAAAGAAGAAAATCTATGAAAAAGTGATGGATATGAATGAGTTGAACCACCCCTAGCAAAATGATGACACAGTCACAGTTAAAACAAACGTACAGCTTTGGCCCATCGAACCTTATGAACTCGGCATAAATTCCAAAGACAAAAAAAATGTGACGTCATACTAGGCTGGATTGCAAAGGAAAAGGCAAACATTTTTTTGGTTATTAGATACTAAGGACCCTCATCGCATAAACCTCGGACGTTTTCCCACTCAGAAAAAATATATAATTTTGAATTTCGTACCAACGCAACTAAAACGCAACTAAGCTACACATATAGTGTAACTTCTTGCCGCGTTATCCCCGAAGGGGTCGCACGTGGCGAGTTGAACCTATTTATGTTTACAGGTATGGGGGCCGGCCTTACGCGAACCACTTCAGTTGAAGTGGAGGTTTCCCAGCTCCCGAGAGTGCTGGTACTCATTTCTAGTGAAGGCTGAGTAAACCTTGCCGGTATTTTATTTTGGGGTTTGAAATAAACACCGTAACGGGAAATCATTTCTGACACCCTCGGTGGGATTCGAACCCGAGCTTTCGGCATGGAATGCAAGCACTCTACCACCTGAGCTATCGACCAAACTGTAACTGTAACTGTAACTGTAACTCTGTCGCCATTCCGCTAGGGGTGGCCAGAGCCTCTGCAGAGTTGCCTCCATTTTTTCCTATCCTTACATACCTCCTTCAATTCATTCATATCCATCACCTTTTTCATGCATTTTCTTCTTTTACGCTCACTTTGTATATCCCATTCTTTCACAATCTCCTCAATCTGATCACTCCATACTTTTCTCGGTCGTCCCTTCCCTCTTTTTCCTTTCACACTTTCTTTGTATACATACTTTGTCAGTCTATCATCATTCATTCTTTCCACATGTCCAAGCCATCTCATCACATTCTTTTGTACCTTAACTTTCACATCCTCTTTCAAATTACATTCTTTTTTTACCCATTCATTCCTAACTCTATCCCTCAGAGTTTTTCCTGTCATGCTTCTCAAATGCTTCATTTCCACCGTACATACTTTACTCATTTCGCTATCGTTCACTGTCCATGCTACACTTCCATACAACAAAGTCGGTAACAATATGTTAACAAGTTAATGGTAAATTATTTATAGTTGTAACATCATGTAATGTTTGTTTTTCTTGTATTGTTTCAGGTAGGTGATTTTTTAAAAAAAAAAAAGAAGTATTTCGGTTCAACAGTCGAAGGACTTTACCAATGTGTAAGTTAACAAAATATTTTACATATTTTACATATAAAGTACATAGCTACCAAATGCTCCTTAACTTATCAAACGCAAAAACATAAAAAATACAATTAAGGAGATGTCAAATTATGTTAACGAACTGACAGCCATCAAGATTGTTCATTTTTAATAATTAATCATTATTTATTACATCAGTTCCTTGATTAATAGGTTCGTATGATAGCTCAGTTGGTAGAGTGCTTGCATTCTACCCCGTGAGCTCGGGTTCGAATCCCACCGAGGAGGGTGTCAGAAATGATTTCCAATTTCGGTGTGTATTTCAAACCCCATAATATAAATACCGGCGAGGTTTACTCAGCCTTTACAAGAAATGAGTACCAGCCCCCTCGGGAGCTGGGAAATTCCCACTTCAACTGAAGTGGTTGGCGTAAGGCCGGCCCCCTTACCTGTAAAAATAAATAGGTTCAACTCGCCACATGCGACTCCTTCGGGGATAACGCGGCAAGAAGTTACACTATATGTGTAGCTTAGTTGTTGTTTTGTTTTGTATGAAGTTGACTCCCCAT
Source organism: Agapetus fuscipes (assembly GCA_951799405.1). Lineage (NCBI taxonomy): Eukaryota > Metazoa > Arthropoda > Insecta > Trichoptera > Glossosomatidae > Agapetus > Agapetus fuscipes. Next base: position 16,572,523 of record OX637349.1, on the reverse strand, counting down.
GCTGTAGAAACTTGGTTCGCTTTTGCGAATGCCACCCCGATTTCAAGGGAAAGGCAGCAAAAGTTGAAAAAAATATGTTCATGTGAGGTTTGTTTTTTTTTCGTATGTACATATTCCTTAACATATAGGTTGGAATGAAGTTGACCACCCGTAGGTACTGTAAAAAAGTGGTTCACTTTGCAAATGTCACCCGTGTTCCAGGGAAGGTCGCCAAGAAGTAATTCCACGTGCAGCATGTTTAAGCGCAAACTTATACGTGTCTGCTTGTGAAAATGCATAGTTTAATGTGAATCCTTAATGTTACATACATTTGCAACTTAGATTAGATTAGACACAGAAATTTCTTTATAAACTACATCCGACAGCTCGCCGTGTAAAATATGGGGTTGTTTAAAATTCTCCCTCCCCCCCCCCCTCCTGATTCCCCCGCTTCACACCCCACGTCTCCCCTATCCTCTTAACTCCCCTGGGGAGATTTTTTCCTGTCTGGATATCAGCGCGTCCGTTATTGATGGTCTACTCCTAGGGATCCGACAAAGCTTATACAACGTACATGTCTAAGTGAGACCGATCTATAGACTCAAATCTGTTCTAAAATTATAAACACAAAACCGCGCAGTAGACAAGAAAAGGTTTATTATTGTGTCGTCGAAATCGTATCCAACGTCATCAGGGCTGGAAGTCTAATCCCCACGGTAATTTTTACCTACCGAATATCGGTAATATTTGTTTAAATACTAATCAGCTGTTGACTTGCAGCCATCTTGGATTTACAGGTCTTCATACAAATATTACCGATATTCGGTTGGTAAGAATTACCGTGGTGAATTACTTTTTTTTTTTTTTTTTATACTTAAATGTTATTTATTACTCGTATTCCTTGACTTATAGGTTGGTATGAGGCTGACCACCCATACTGTAAAAAATGGTTCACTTTGCCAATGTCACCCCTGTTTCAGGGAATGTCGGCAAGAGTTGCAGGGCTTATGTTCATTTGAGGTTTGGATTTTATTTGTAAGTACACAATCAGCATTTGTAAGCGCGAACTACACGTGCTTGTTTGTGGGCATACATCTGAGAGCTTTGAATGAATATATCCTTTGCAACTTAGATTATAGATTATAGATGAGTCTTCGAGCCCAGGAGACAAATAAACAAAACTTCACATGAACCTTGCAACTCTTGCCACCTTTTCCCTGAAACCGGGGTCGAATCTGTCCGTCTGTCAATCCGTATGTATGTATTGTTACGAAATTATGAGCCAAATTACGTGGCTTGCTTATGTGTGTGTGTCCGCCTCTAGTATAGTCTACTGTGAGTTTGAATGTGTGCGTGTGCCCAGGCACGTAGTTGTAACTAGAATAATATGAAACAATACAAAAGTGTGTGGTTCACTATAAAAGGGTCTGGAATATTCAAGAGGCGTCCGTTTAGACGCTATATATTTGGACCGCAATTGTGTGCAAGAGCAGTGTCGATTGAAACACTGAGCCGTGAAGTCGATAAACCAAGAGTCAGATATCAGTACATTGTAAACTGACATTGTGTTAAATAAATCTTGACAAATAAATTGCGGCTTAATTACAAGAACCCAACTAAATTCATAACAGTATGTATGTTTAATCTGATCTAATCTAATCTAAGTTGCAAAATATAAGTAACATTAGAGACTTACATTCTATGCATTTTCACACAACAGATATGTTTAAGTTCGCGCTTAAGCCCCAGCCGAAAATACTGATTTTACGTAGAGACACTTAATATTGAATTAAAGATATTGCCAACCACAGTCCGCTCGTCCCTACCTACTCAAGCATTTAATTCAATACAACTTTTAACTGCCGTCATTATAAAATATGTACATTGCCTAAGAGCATCACGTCATTCCTGCCGGCACTAAGAACGCTATGCAAATGGTGTTTGTGCGGATAAGAGAAGGAACGAGCGTTTTCTTTTTCTTTGGGATAAATTGAATTCAGCTGCTCGGGCCGAGACTGCCTAAGTAAAATTAACAAGACGTCGAGTCCTAATTTATCTTTTAAAATTAACTTTACTTTGTTTTAACGTATAAACTAGATTCCGCAGTCGGAGAAAGTCCAATATGCTTTGCAGTACGGTAAATATATTAAACTTTACTGCCTCAAAGTTTTATAATCTTGTTTAATTTTTAATTAAGATTCCATTTGAGAAACCTGCATAATATATAGGTACATGTTGTGACCGGTCCGTAATCCAGTGGTAGCACTTCGGACTCGTAAATGGAAGGTCGTGGGTTCAAATCCCGGCGGAGCACAAAAAATATACCATTTATATTTTCAAATTGGCTCTTGGCTGGGTTGAAAAATTCATAAACCTTTACCAAAGACCGGTCACTGAAAGGTCCATCCAACCTTACAACAACTGGGTTTTGCTTGAGAATTGGTGCTTTCTACAGTGACGACCAAGCTCGCAGAGGGCTCTTGAGGTGTGATACACACAAAAACAGCGCTCACCAAATAACTCAGCTTAATTTAATTAATATGTTCGTAGATAATATCGTTATGTTTTTCACAATTTACAACAGTTGATAATCTCTGCTTATTGGTCTTAACGGCAAAATGCTTGGAGCGACTAATCAACTGATGCCCCATTGCAGTCCATATTTATAGGTACAAAAGGGATCAGTCTTGCATATTCCAGATCATTCGATCTCTCGATCATAATAGACCACCGTTCTATGTAACTTAGTACCTACAACCAGCATATTATTTTACATAGTCGATGTTATAGCCGAGGGGGCCAAGTGGGCTGATCTTTCTAACGTATTTGGAATAGAATAACAATGGTTCGATTCCTGCTTGGGTCATTTGACCATAACTTTGACCCTAGTTCAACAGATGTAATTGGGTAATTATTTATTAATAATTCATTAAAATAAACATCAATGAATTATTAATAAATAAAGATGATATAAATACCTGTTTCTGGCCAGGCAGAATAGGTTGGTGAATTGCATTCCCCTTCACAAATATATTTAAAAATATGTATATTAGAGCCAGATTGTTCTACACACTATGTGTGTATACAAGCGCACGTAAGTACTCCAAGTTCGTAAGAATAGATGTACTAAAATATCACCTGACAAAAATGAAAGTATGGTAGAATAATGATAATTTAATGATTTGAAAGCTTCCATTGGTCGTTAACTCTGCTTCGTTAATTATCTAATACCCACTCCCTTGTGATTAATGATAAAACCTTCCTCTCGAGTGTCGTAGCATTCCGGGCTACATACTCGCGTGAAAATTCACTCTCACGCTTGACTTTCGAGTTTTTTCTCACTACTACTAAAGAAAGTCAATGTGTATTGTTTATACTAGGGGTATAAATGTCATTTATTGTGTATGATCCTTGACTTATAGGTTGACATGTGGCTGAACATCCATGCTGTAGAAAATGGTTCACTTTGCCAATATCACTCCTGTTTTAGGGAAGGTCGGCAGGAGTTACAGGGTGTATGTCCATTTGAGATTTGCTTTTTATGTTGTACGTTCACATGCGGCGCGCGAACTTGTACGTGTCTGCTTGTTAGAATAGATGTAATGTGAATCCTCAAGGTTACATATCTTTGCAACTTAGATTAGATTAGATTAAATTAGGGGCACTTGTTCTGTAAGAACTGCAGTGAGAACAAGATTATCTCCATCATCATACTTCAAGCTGAAGAAGCCCATCGTAAAAATGGGCAAAACCTCCGAAAGCTCCAGCTCCCATAGAACACGGCAAGAGATCCCGGAAAACATCACTCCAGCATCATCAGCCAGCCCTGTAAGCCTAAAACTCTTATTCTAATCTAATCTAATCTAATCTAATCTAAGCTGCAAAGATATATATCATTTAAGTTTTATATTAAATGCATTCCCACAAGCAGATATGTATAATTTCGCGCTTATTTATTCAAGTTAAAAATATCTGAGGTGTGTTGTCCGGTCGATAGCTCAGGTGGTAGAGTGCTTGCATTTCATGCCGAAAGCTCGGATTCGAATCCCACCGAAGGTGACAGAAATAATGTCCCGTTTCAGTGTTTATTTCAAACACAAAAAAAAAATACCGGCAAGGTTTACTCAGCCTTCACAAGAAATGAGTACCAGCACTCTCGGGAACTGGGAAACCTCCACTTCTACTGAAGTGGTTGGCGTAAGGCCGGCCCACTTACCTGTAAAAATAAATAGGTTCAACTCGCCACATGCGACCCCTTCGGGGATACCGCGGCAAGAAGTTACACTATATGTGTAGCTTAGTTGCTTTGCTTTGCTTTGAGGTGAAATATGTAAATGCTCGCAATGCAAAAAATAGGTAGGTACCTAAACGCAAAACGTAACTAAGCTACACATATAGTGTATCTTTTTGCCGCGTCATCCCCGGAAGACTCGCATGTGGCGAGTGGAACCTAAGGGGGCCGGCCTTACGCCAACCACTTCAGTTTAAGTGGGGGTTTCCCAGCTCCCGAAAATGCTGGAACTAATTTCTTGTGAAGGCTGAGTAAGCCTTGCCGGTATTTTATTTTGGGGTTTTTGAAAGAAACACCGAAATGGGAAATCATTTCTGACACCCTCGCCTCGTTGAGATTCGAACCCGAGCTCACGTCGGGGAATGAAAGCACTATACCAACCAGTGGCGAAGGGTGCTATACAAGCCAGATTCCATCGGTTTCCTGTTTAAAATGAGGCAAAAATGATAATAAAGTAGACTGCATGGTTGCAATGGGGGAAAAATACGTATTTTTTCTTTGGTTTTAAATGTATTTTTTCACTTTGTGCCATATTTTTTAACTACTTTGTTACATCATTTTAAAAGGGAAGCCGATGGGAACCGGCTTGTATGGCACCCTTTGCCACTGAATTACCAACTGAGCTATCGACTGGACTAACATAACCTAACATCAATTCATTTGTAGAGAGGCTTCGCAGACTCTAACACAGACAACCCATAACACACAATCACGTATTCGCAGCAGTATATATATATTACAATATATCTCGAGTCTCCTCCACCGCCCACTCCTGTCACAATTTGGTGATAAATTTAAAAATGTTCCAACTTTTGACGCGAAAAGTTTTTTAGTTAATTTGTCATCCAGCAAGAGCCTGAGAGTGAAGGTTGGCTGCGACCCTGTAGACTTTAAATTTGTTTAATGTTATTATTATAATCAGCGAATGAATGGTTCTTTGACTAAAATGTTGTTAAAACGCTGACCACTATACTATTAGCACTTGGTTAACTTTTGTTAAATTATTACATAAATAAATATTATTATATGACTTTTTAAAGTTTGTGTATTCACACAGTGAAAATGCATTTTTATACGAAATTACAAAAATTAATAAAATACACAGAGTTTTATTTTCACAAATTGAGTATTTAATATATAAGAGTATACTCGTGATAATGACGTGAATAAGTCGAAAGTACTTGAGGGGAAATTCAATACTCAATTTGTGAAAATAAAACTCTGTGTTTTATTTTTTTATTTTTATAATTTCTTATAAATATTATTATATTATGTCATAATAAAAGGAGAGCTTGTATGAAAAAGGTTATGACTCTGGATGAAATGAAAGAAGTATGTAAGGACCGAAAAAAATGGCGACTGATCTGTAATGTAGGCGGCTAAGGCCAAGAACAAATTTTCATTTTTATAAATGTTTTGTAGACTTTTTAGTGTTTGTTTGTTTGTATAACTGGATGTAATTAACTGCTTGTACTCCTTGACTTAAAGGTTGGTATGAGGCTGACCACCAATAATATAAAAATTGGTTCACTTTGCCAATGTCACCCCTGTTTCAGGGAAGGACGGCAAGAGTTGCAAGGCTTATGTTCATTTGAGATTGGGTTTTTATATTGTAGGTCCACATGCGGCATGTGTTAGCGCGAAATTATACATATCTGCTTGTGGGAATGCATTTAGTATAAATCTTAAATGATATATATCTTTGCAGCTTAGATTAGGTTAGATTAGAATGAATAGTTCTTTGACTAAAATGTTGTTAAGATGCTGATCCACCATACTGTTAGCACTTGGTTAACTTTGTAAAATTATTAAAATAAATTAAATAAATATGTAAAAAAAAAAAAAAAAAATTTAAGAGCACCTAAATTAAAATTGTTGTTTTATTTCACTTTGAGTATTTATTTTTGAAGATCATTCTTCATCCTCTGTTTCTTTTATATGTAGGTACATAATGTTTTTAAAAATAAATACTCACAGTGGAATAAAACAAAGTTTTTCATTTAAGCGTTCTGAATTTTTTTTTTTTTTTTTTTAATCAAATATTTAAAATGGAATTCCATTGCGTTTCACCAAAACCATTTAAAAAAATTAAATTAAATAGCTTGATATTTGTACGAATCTTTCATGGAGAATCTCAGTGTTCTCGACGTGTCGTTGGCTTCTTATCCAACATCAACAGGAGACACATCCTTACAGCCATGTGTATAATTAGTGTGGGTGTCTGGAGTCTGCTGGTGCATACTTAAGCAAACTGTTGTGTATAGAAAAATCCAGACACGCTGTAGTGAAGTTTTCACCGTTCTTCAGCACTTGTAAATAAGCTGGGTTTTACTTAAAGCATGATAGCATTTACTGGTCTCAATGAGATATTCACTTTTTCTATCTTAAATAAATCTTACAACTCCTGCCACCTTCACATAAAACAAGGTTGGCATTTTCAAAAGTGACTCGTGTTTTTACAGCATGGGAGGTCAGCTTTATGCAAGAAAAATTATACTTAATTCCCAGTAAGTATACTTTTATGATTTACCCGGATTTTATTGAATCCAAACTGCGTTGATTTATTTTATGCAATTTATTTCAGTTTGGTTCGGATACTGAGTCGCTTTACACTTGCACAATCCAACGTTCGGCTGACTGATCCAGCTACAGAGTGTTTTGGTTCTTATTTTATATTAAGTATAAATATCATTCTCGAAACATAGAGAATTGCTACTCGCTAGATTTTGCCATAACATTCTACGTCATACTTAAGCAATTTCGAAGAAATTAGTATCTTTATGAGTGCCTAGAATCCACATATTTCTAGAGACACTTTACAGACTTTATTATTAACTCACACAGACAAACACAACACACAACTACATAATGTTACGATTTTTCTGAGGTTTTCTTTTAATTAAATTGCAATTATTTATTTTAAAAGAATTTATTTTACAAGGTTTGGTTCACTATTTAAAACAATTGATAAACTTTGATTATTGATCTTCACGGCAAAATGCTTGGAGCTACTAATCGCTCCCCGCGCCATTGCAGTCCTTCTTATATATAGGTACAAAAAAGATCTTTCTCGCATATTCCAGATCATTCTTTGTTTTCTCGCTCACACCAGAACGTCATTCTACGCACTACCACCATCATGGACTACTCCCAGATGGTTCTACCCACACTATCGTACATGTATAGGTGCGCGTAGGTACTTTGATTTCAGAGATCGTAACAATACTTTTCGTAACAGTATTTAAAAAAAATTACAGAAGAAAATATGAAAATGGTAGAAAGGGTTTTCAGAAAAAAGGAAATTCACAAAAAAAATACTATGTAAATTTGGAGTAATTTCATTTTACATATTCATCAAATTTTTAAGCCCGTCGATTAAATGCCCATCTAAGTATGCTCAAGAGTTGATATTCTCTCTGAAAGAGAAGCAGATAGCCGGAAAGTAATTAGAAACAAGAAGAAAAATTAAAACACTTGAATTTAGGACGCCACTAAAAAACCAACTGAGCTATCGAACGGACGCATATTTAAATATTAACAACAACAAAAATCAACATGATTTTTTTCCAAAACGTTGCTGTAATTTGAGATTGTAGAAAGCATCGCAATATGAAGTGTTATTTATTCCTGATAAATTAACTTCAAAGAATAAAAGTAACAATTTTTACATATGCATTAAAAAGTATCTCATTGTTTAATCTAATCTAATCTAAGTTTCAAAATATAAAAAAACATAAGAGATTCACATTATATGCATTTTCACAAAACAGACATGCTTAAGCTCGCGCTTAAACATGCCGCATGTAGTCTTACAATATAAAAACCCGAAGCTCAAATGAACATACACCCTGCAACTCCTGCCGTCCTTCCCTGAAACAGGGGTGACATTGGCAAAGTTAACCATTTTTTACAGTACGGGCGGTCAGCCGCATACCAACCTATAAGTCAAGGAACATACACAACAAATTATTTAAAATCAACAAATTCTAATATATATGGACATCAAAAACTAACAGAAAAAAAAAAATAATAAAAACCCTAACCGCCAACATCACAGATTAACCGCCATTTCTGTCTGTTCTTACACACTTCTTTCATTTCCTCTAGAGTCATTATAAAATAATATAATTAAAAACTTATCTACTTATAAAACAAAAAATAAAGATTAAACGTTGGGATTAAAAAAAACATTTTTTAAGAAAAATGAACCAGCACCCTTTGTATTAACTCCCTTTTTACTTTAAAAAGTTACCATCGCAAACTTCCCATCCACCTTCACAGGGTATAAAGCTCTCCTTTACCTCTGGTTCCTGTGGGAAGAGGTTATCTGTTGAGAAGGTCGCGAGGGGGAGTTGGGAGGCAACTTGGGGCAGGGGGGGGAGGTCCGATGGGGGAGACGCGGCGGCGCACTCGATACTTCCGCGCATCGAGCCTTCCAGGGGAAGCGTTGTGGGGGGGGGGGGGGGGGCTAGCATGGGAGCTTGCGGAGCACGGGGGAGTTGGCGGAGCGGGGGGGAGTTGGCAGAACGGGGGGAGGGTTTGGAAAGCGTTTGGGGGGGAGAGGGGAGCGCCCGGGCCTCGCTCAGCTGGCCTGGGAAACGTTTTTTATTTTTCGCATTTTCCGACGCCGTTCTCACCGATGTTTTTTCTCGTGCCGATTTTTTTCTTCGACTCGTAGATTAACGATGCAATCGATAAGCCTACATCTCCCTATATTGTAGAGATACACAAGTAGAATTTCATGTTTTTATACTCGAAACTATATATTTTTTTAAATGTTTCAGCAGAAACTTTGTAGAGCTCCATTTTAATTTAAAAAAAATAAACCAATCTTTGTTTTATTCTACTATGTTTTAATTTGGATTTGTTAAAAAAACAAACCAGTTACTCTGAAGATGGCCTAGAGGCCGAAACCGGTCAACTCACTTATTTTGGTTTGTTTTTTAACAAATCCAAATAAAAACATGGTGGAATAAAACAAAGTTTTGTTTCATTTTTTTAAATGAAACTATATGTAATTTTTTCAAATTATTTAGATCTTCCCTGAAACGGGGATGACATTGTCAAAGTGCACCATTTTTTACAGTATTGGTGGTCAACTTAATGCCAACCTATAAGTACTGCTACTCCTGAAACTGAATTGTAGCAAAATTGAATTATAAAGAAATGAATATTCAACAAAGTTACTGCCGAATATCTAGATAGTTTTCATTTTATTCATTTTCTGTTTTTCATTAGTACAAATATGTAATTTATGAGAAAGGAAAAAAATAAGTATATATTTTTTTTATAGTATATTTTCTATTTATATATTTATCAGTGAGATCCTAACATTGAACATGGACATTGCCATCCCGTTTCGCAAAGAGGTGGCAGGAGTGGTAAATTTTATATTCATGCAACATTTGTAAGCGATTAGAACTTACAGGCGCCAGCTCCCTGGACGTACCTCACATCTTGTGGCACTGTCTATTGCAACACTCAGTACCCGTAGTACGAGTTTTTTTCACAAAACTCGAAGTTTTGAGTATTCGAGAAAAATGTATGTAAAGTTGAAAAGCACCTCTGGCGAAACAAGTTTCGAAGTTCACATACATTTTTCTCGAATACTCAATACTTCGAGTTTTGTGAAAAAAACTCGTACTACGGGTACTGATCGAGTTGCGCTCCTTGCTGCAGTACGGCCGGCCATTGGCCCAGTCGGTTACGCAGACTTTGTTGCTACCAAATCAAAATTCTCCACCATTTATGTTATTTTACGAAATTAACTGTATTTTTGTTTGTAACTAAATAAAAGTAAATAAAGTGGAACTGAACAGGGTTTGTTTTCAGTTTTTAATAATTAAACTATTTTAATGTTTAAGTAAGTGCATGTTGAAGTTAACTATGTATACAACACAGTTTATATTTTTAAGTAAAGTTATTAATGTACAGTGGAACCTCTTACAACGAGCATAATTTGTTCCAGAATCTCGCTCCTTATGTGAAACAATCAAGCGAAACTAATTTTCCCATATAAATCAATGTAAAATATGATAATGCATTCCATGCGTTTTTTTTTAAACGTTTATTCAAATAAAATTACAAGCTTATAAATTGTTAATGATCATAACAACCTGGATAAAAATATTTGTAAAAATCAAAACTACCTTATTATGTATTAATTTATTACAAACTATTCATTATTTTTTACTAGAAAGCTGTCTAAAGATATTTTTTTAGCCGACTCTTTAAAATTGGTGAAAATGTGACACAGCATTATCACTGAATAAATTATATTTGTTAGGGTTTGGTGGTTCACACTGTGAAAGTCCATTGTATCAATTTGTTGCATTCATAGCAAAAGAAAATATGAAAGAAGTATGCAAGGACAGGAAGGAGTGGCGGCTAATCTGCAATGCTGGTTTGTAATGTTAGTTTATTAGTTTTGCTACATTTTTTGCCTAAGAATTTTTTGACTTTTTTGTATAGATTTATTTTTAAGGTTTTGTTGTTGTTACTTAAATGTTATTTATTACTCGTATTCCTTGACTTATAGGTTGGTATGAGGCTGACCACCCATACTGTAAAAAATGGTTCACTTTGCCAATGTCACCCCTGTTTCAGGGAATGTCGGCAAGAGTTGCTGGGCTTATGTTCATTTGAGGTTTGGATTTTATTTGTAAGTACACAATCAGCATTTGTAAGCGCGAACTACATGTGTTTGTTTGTGGGCATACATCTGAGAGCTTTGAATGAATATATCCTTGCAACTTAGATTATTATTATTATTGAACTGTCATGACCGGTCCGTAGTTCAGTGTTAACACTTCGGACTCTGAATGCAAGGTTGTGGGTTCGAATCCCGGCGGAGCACAAAAAATATACCATTTATATTTTCAAATTTTCTCTTCGCTGGGTTAAAAAATTCATTAACCTTTACCAATGACCGGTCACCAAAGGTCCCTCCAGCCTTATAGCAACTGGGTCTTGCTTGAGAATTGGCGCTTTGTAGCGACGATGACCATGCTCGTAAAAAGGTCGATAGCTCAATTGGTAGAATGCTTGCATCCCATGCCGAAAGCAAGGGTTCGATCTCAAGGTTTACTCAGCCTTTACAAGAAATGTGAACCAGCTCCCTTGGGAGCTGGAAAACCCCCACTTCAACTGAATGTGGTTGGAGTGAGGCCAGCCCCCTTCCACGTAAAAATAAATAGGGTTGAATCGCCATATGCGACCCCTTCGTGGATAACGCAGGCAAGAAGTTACATTATATGTGTAGCTTAGTTTCATTTTTTTTGTTGCGAGATAAGACAAAGAAGCAATAAGTGTACGGCAAGTCAAGGATAATAATGGACTATGAGAAAAAAATCAAAGAAAAAATAAATGAGGTATTTATTTTCGTTAAACAAATAAAGCTTCATGTAAATAAAAATATCGATACCTTAAAGGTAAAACTGAATAGCAACTAAGCTACACGTATAGTGCAACTCCTTTCCGCGTTATCCCCGAAGGGGTCGCATGTAGCGAGTTGAACCTATTTATTTTACAGGTAAGAGGGCCGGCCTTACGCCAACCAGACACCCTCGGTGGCATTCAAACTCGAGCTCACGGCATGGAATGCAAACACTCTACCAACTGAGCTATCGACCGGACTAATGTATGTTTTATTGAATAAAAAAGAAATGCGTTCTTCTTAGTTACCAATTGAGTGAAGTGCTTTTTAATGAAGCTTAAATAAACCAGAATGTAAAATACAATAAACAATTAATCACATATTATCTATAGTATAAGTTGCAAAGATGAATTGAATTTAAGATTCATAGTACATGCATTTTCACAAGTAGGGACGTGTTACTTCGCGCCTACACATCCTGCATGTGGACTTACATCAATAAAACCTAATTACAAAAGGGCAAAAGTCCTGAAACTCTAGTCAACTGTCCCTAAAACAAGGGTGACATTTGCAAAGTAAACTATTTTTTACATTATGTGTCGACAGCCTCACACCAACATATAACGCAAGAAACAAGAATGATACCATCATGAAAATAAAATATAAAATTCCTCGTTGAATTTATATGGTTTTGTTCTCAAACAGCAAAACCACAGCTCATCCGCAGCTTACAGTGAATTTTCAACACAACAAAATCAATGATCCATCGATCAGCTATGGAGCAAATTCTGTGTGCATGGCCCTGTTAAAATTTAAATGGTCCAGTATGGTTTGTTTCTTTAGGAACTGCCACTACTTAGCTGCACATATAGTGTAACTTCGTGCCGCGTTTCCTCGCGAAGGACTCGCATGTGGCGAATTGAACATATTTATTTTTACAGGTAAGGGGCCAGCCTTACGCCAACCACTTCAGTTAATGTGGGAGTTTCCCAACTCCCGAGTAGGTGGGGGCTCATTTATTGTGAAGACTGAGCAAATCAAAACGATAAATAATTTCTGGCATCCTTAGTGGGATTCGAACCAGAGCTCTCTACATGGAATGCAAGCACTCTACCAACTGAGCTATCGACCTCAGAAGAAATCACACACAAATACAAAATAATACTGTACCCTTAGTACGAGTTGTAAAACTTGAGTAACGTAAAGTTTACGGCAATTATTAAACCGTGATTTCCCCCAAAATCTGCCGTTTTTGTTTGTTTAAACTTGATTTTCTTCATCACTCTTTTGCTAAGACCATAAAGTGTAAGAAACAAAAACGGTAGATTTTGGTAAAAATCACTCTTAAATAATTTCCGTAAACTTTACTTTTCTCAAGTTTTGCAACTCGTACTAAGGGTACTGGTATAAATTGTAAAAAATATTAATTGTTGTGAAATAATTTTAAATCTGAATTTCTTGAATATTAAAACGTATTTAGAACGTATATAGAAGTATTTAAAACGTATTATGCGGCTGACCACCCATGCTGTAAAAATGGTTCACTTTGCCAATGTCACCCCTGTCTCAGGGAAGGACGGCAAGAGTTGCAGGGTGTATGTCCATTTGAGATTTGATTTTTATGTTGTAGGTTCACATGAGGCATGTGCAAGCGCGAACTTGTACGTGTCTGGTTGTGAGAATGCATGTAATGTGAATCTTCAATGTAACATATCCTTGCAACTTAGATTAGATTAGATTAGATTTAGATATGGGTACGTCAAAATTATTTTATCTTTCTCAAAAAATATTTTGTGTTTATTTAACCTACATATTATGTAAATAACTAAGCTATCAACCGTACTTCTTATTTTTTAATATAACTTGTAGTTCTTTACACGAAAAGGTGCGTCTTTAGTGCTCTGTTTGTAGGACAGGAATACGGGTGGTATCAGCGGTAAGTTTGTGAGTGCGGTCCGTTTGTGCTAACAGAGATACAACCAATGTACAACCATATAGGCACTAGTCGTTAGAGTGTTGTAGCGAGTTTTGCAAACAAACAAAGCTTTCTGTTTATGGTACATACAGGGCTTCGAAACTAAAGTGCTTTCTAACATTAGAACTAAATAGGAGAGCGAAAATAAACCTCATCGTTCCGTCGGATTCCTTTCAAACCTGAATACTAGTGTATTATCCATACAAGCCTTTTTATCTTTCAAATATTTTAGGTATTAAATCGCCATCTTAAAGGTTAAACAAAATAAGCGCTCTTATCTTATCTTATCTAAGTTGCAAAGATATTTTACATTAGGGATTCCCATTATTTCCATTTTGACAAGCAGAAACGTGCAAGTGCGCGCTTGCACATGCTGCATGTGAACCTAAAACATAAAAAAACAGAATCTCAAATGGACATACACCCTGCAACTCTTGCCGTCCTTCCGTGAAACAGTGGTGGCATTGGCAAAGTAAACCATTTTTTACAGCTTGGGTGGTCAGCCGCATACCAACCTAAAAGTTAAGGAACAATTTATTCACTGATTTGAAAAATCGTGGTTGAAACATTTTATTGTAATTATATTTATATTTATTTATAGATTGATTAGATTAGATTATATATTTTATATTTTATTTAAAAAAATACTCATGACAAACTTCTAAACTACAGATTTTTTTTAGTGTTTTCTCTCTTAGAAAATAGGAAAAAAGGTGCATTTACCTGAGAAACCCATGTTAGCTTAATATGTCACTTACTCAGTTTTACTTTTACGGTGTCGAAATATTTTACACACATCGTTTGAATGTAAAATAAAATTATACATCTACAAAATTGGTTAAATCTGCAAAATAATAATTCCAAGAGTAGGTATACAAATGTAGGCATAAGATTAAAGTAGCGATTCTCCATGATTCGAGAATTATCTTTATTTGTACTATAAATTAAGGACCGATATTCCATGTAGCTTCAAAAATATCTCAGAAGTTAAACTATGCTATGGAAATGTAACTCTGAATAAATTGTTTGAAATAAATAAACCACAGTGTTCAATAAAAACGAAATTATTTTGACGAACCTTTTTCAATCTGATCCGAGTCAACCCGGTTTCAGGGAAGGTCGGCAAGAGTTGCAGGGCCTATGTTCATTTGAGATTGGGTTTTATATTGTAGGTTCACATGCGGTATGTTTAAGCGCGAACTGAAACGTGTCTGCTTGTGGGAATACGTTTAATATAAATCTTAAATGTAATATATCTTTGCAACTTAGATTATAGAAGGTCCGAGTCCATTTAAAAGTGCACGAAAAAAAAAAATCGGTAATTTTTTTTATTTTTTTTTAAGTATCAAAAAATCCAACACATATACTTTTAGTATTTAAAATATGGAGAAATAAACTAAATATGAGAAAATTAAACTTGTTTATCAATTGGCATGTAAGTTGTGTAATTTAAATAAAGAAATGAAAAAAAAATATTACTTTTGTCTTATGAACTTCAGAACTTTATTACTTATGTATAAACTAAATTTTTCATTTTTTTTTTTTTTTTACTCAATAATATGTTTATCGTTTTACTGATTTTTTTATCTTTTTGTTTCATTTTATTTTTGTTTTTATTTTTCTTTCTCTCACCAAATTTTTCAACAGTTATTATAATATATGAACTAAATTTTATCTCTTTTCTATATAAGTTCTGTTTTTCCTTTTTCTGTATATATCGTAATTCAAAATTTCTACTTTTACTTTTATCATACTTGTATACCCACGCACAGGCTATGCCTATGTGGGTTTCTCTTTTAAGTTTTTTTTAAATGTATATTTTTATCTGTATTTTTGAAGGGGAATGGAATTAAAAAATAAAAATATTTTTTTTTACTTTTTTTCTTTCATTGAATTTCACAAAATGTACTTTCCTTAAGTTTCAGGTTGTTATGAACCTAACTACCCACTCTGTAAAGAATTATTCCCTGTGTTAACTTCACCTCTGATTCAGAGAAGGTCGGCAAAAGTTGCAGGGCTTACATAATATCGACGGTTAAAAGGAAGTAGGGCGGGCATTAGCGACGTTTTGGTCACAATTGAGTTATGAATGCTATCCTACTTGTAATTTTCCGCTCTTTCTAATGCGCCAACTTCCATAGCTCTACAATGATTTTTTTTGTTGTTGTTTATGCCCAAGCAAACAATTGCGTTTTCAAAGTATGGTTTTGATGTAACCGACCAGATTTTGTCCTTCTTTGTCTTGAAGGCGCTTGTGACAAGAAATCGTAAAATATCGTAAAACCACATTAATAGGAATTTTAGAGCTGTTTTGATTTTAGCGATATGTTAAAAAGTAAAAAAGTTATGCCATTTTTCTGCAATCTCAAACTTTATACTGCTCTCCTGAACAATTTAGTTTATGTCACTTATGCGCTACTTTCCTTTAACCGTCGATATGTTTAATTGAGGTTTATATTTCCTTGCAATGGCAACACTTCGGACTCGTAAATTAATGTTTGTGGGTTCAAATCCCGTTGGAGCACAAGAAAAATACCATTTATATTTTCAAATATACTCTTCGTTAGGTTGAAAAATTCATAAAAACCTGCACAAAAGACCGATCACTAAATGTCCATCCAGCCTTACAACAACTGGGTCTTGCTTGAGTGTTGGCGCTTTGTAGCGGCGACCAAGCTCGTAAACACCTCTATCGGCACTACAACAAGTGTCATAGATCCCTCGAGTCTCTGAAATCTATGGATTCTCCCCCACAGGATTTCGCAAAAAAAAACCCCTCAAGAACTTTCAACTTGTTTACGTCATTTTCAATAGGATACAGTTACAAAATTCACCGTAGAGAAATGAGAAGAATGAGTTAAGATAAAAAAAAAGGTACAATTAGGTAATAACAAAGGCGAACCAAACGAACAACCAAATAACTATGATTAAATAGTATTTGTATGTTTTACGGCTGTTTTTATTATTGTTAATTGTGTAAAATGTAAGAGTCCCAAATGAGTTATTTTATAACTCCTGGAAAATATTAATTTAAAAACAAAAAACAAAGGAATTACAATTTTATGAATTTCAAGTCTTTTTAACGTTTTCTGTGAACACAACAACTCACCAACTGACAGTTGTAGAACTTTATTCGCAGCGTACTAATATTCGCTCTGTAAGCCCGGCATGACCAAATTTTCAGCAGGCTCTGTACGGTTGTCTAGTATATATTATACTGTGGGTATATCATTAGCTGACACAAAAGAGGTGAGGTAAGGGGAGGTGAGAGAAAGGGGTGGTATAGAGGGAGGGCGGGGGGGTTGGGGGGACCTGCGCTACAGCCTCCAGTCACGCGCTGCGCAATGGACCAATTTCCTTTTAGGTTATGTCACTCGAAACAAGGCTCCGCGTTAAACGGTGGCTCTTACACCATCCGCGTTAAAAATCTGCACCGCCGGATGCAGACGTCCTAAAACTTGGTCACTGAGGGGTTCTCAGAGGGTGTGTGCTCAAATTGTGGTACTTGGTCGCCGAGGGGTCTTTGCAGGAAGGGGCGGGGTCTCGCAAACGCGGGGGTTATCTGGTGTGGCGGAAGTCGGGACGGGCCAGTCAAGCGGCTCAGTGCGCTAAGGCCGCAGCATCTAGAGCGGCCGCGGTCCCAGCTCGCAAACCCCTGCCACACCAAACCCCCAACTATGTGAGAACCAACAATACCAAAAAAAAACGTGTACAAAAAACCCCCGAACCGTTAAAAAATACGTAAAACATGCTGCGCGGTTAGAATAGAAGCGATTGCTGTGTTCAACAAAAATAAATATATTCTGACGTGTGTGAAAATAACAATCCGATTTGACAGATTTCAGCTGAAAAAAAATCCCTCAAATAAACAAAACATGCACTACATTTGATGTAAGCTTACAAAAAAAAAAGAATAACAAATGGTGTTTTGGATTAGAAAGCGAAATCAACCTAACCTTTCGTGATACGACGAAACATAAGGAGTTGCTTTTGTAGTGATATGTTTTAGTTGCCGAAAACGAGTCTACGTTTTTTTCATACCCTTGGATATTCAGGATAAGTAAACGTGTACATAAATATTAAATCTATTTTTTTTAAATTATAACCTTAAAGCTCTGTTTGAATTTTTTTTTTTTTTTGGTTTTATTTTTTGTCCTGATTATTGTGGACGTTACGCAATGCCTATATGGTTGCGGGTTATGACAGTTTGTAGGGTGATATTGTTGCGTGGTGTAGCTGTCATTGCGCTCAGTTCACGCCCCCAGGCGTCCCGGGCCGACGCACAGCAAAGCCCACCGCGAGGTAGAACAAGGATTATGTTAATCTGAAAATAGTTTTTATTAAAAAAACATTGTCTTGTCTCTTTTGCTTGTCTCCGTATTGCAAAATAATTCATTCATTGAAGCATTTTTGAAAAAAAACTAATTAAGTACGGATTTGAAAAGTTGCTGGATTTTGTGATTCCGGGCTTTGGCCGTCCTCCATAGTTTATTCTTTTCTTTTTCTTCTTCTTGATACTTCTTGAAGACGGTCAAAGTCTGAAAACACAAAATCAAGCATCTGAATCCGGCCGTGAAAGCCTAAAAAGATTTAAAAAGTGTAATTCACAAAATATTTAATCCATAAATAATCGACGGATCGTTAAGATTTTGAATGAAAAATTCAATTCAGCCAACGAATGAGCTATTATAGATTTCATTTGTATGAAAAGCATCGAAAATGTTGTACGCGCTACTGACCTACACATACAGTGTAAATTATTGCCACGTTTTCCCCGATTGGATTGCATGTGACGAGTGGAATCTATTTATTTTTATAGGTAATGTTGGCCTCACGCCAACCACTTCAGTTGAAGTGGTAGCTTTTCAGCTACTGAGAGGGCTGTTATTCATTTCTTGTGAAGGCTAAGTAAACCTTTCCGGTGTTTTTATTATGGGTTTAAAATGAGCGAAGAAACGGGAAATCATTTTTGACATCCTCAGCGAAATTCGAAAACGATGTCAGGGCATGAAATGCAATTACTCTACCAGCTGAGCTATTGACTGGACCGGAATATACATATTGTATGGAAGATAGAAATGAAAAGTTCATTCAATAAAAAATACAGAACAATGGTAGTGATTTATTATTAAAAGTTAAAAAAAAAGATATGAAGCTTTTGAAATCAGTATTATAGTACGTCGCATACAATATTTAATATTTTGTAAAAATAAAATGTTATTTATGTGATCCTTGTTCGGCGAAGGACAAGGATGAACAGAGTGGAAAAATTTCAAAAAGTTTGAACCAATCAGTTCATCCTTGCCCTCTGTCGAACAAGTATGTGTCGCACGAGTGACAGAAGTTGGATAGGAAGCCAACGAAACGTCGAGAACACTCCAATTCTCTATCTAACGGTTCGTACAAATATCTGGTTATTTAATTTATTTTACAAACTTCAAATCATATTTGAGCTTTTGTCGTTTTTCAAAGCATACTTTTTTTCCACCAAAATATTCTCACATAATCCGGTTAGTTTTTGTTGTACTGTCCGGGTCCCCCCGCCCTTTCTCCCCCCGACTCCGCCCCTCCCCAACATTACAAGCAATGTCATCATTTTCATATCATTCTTATACTCCTCGTCTTCTTTTTCTTCTTTCTCAATCTTACCCGATCCACTCCTGGACGTAGGCTTCTTCCAAACCTCTACAGGACTCTCAGTAAAACGAATTGTTCAACCGCCTGTAATCTATCGTACATTATTGAGTTGCAAAGATATATTCATATTTGAGATTCATATTTAATGCATGCTCACAAGCAGACGCGTCGAAATATGCGCTTACACATGTCGGAAACTAAAATCAAAGTAAATATTTAATCTTTCTTTGCAAAGACAAATGAACATTTAAATATCAAACTTTTGTTTTGAAAATTAATGTATTTAAAAATATGTATTTGTAACACTTATGCTCCTGAAGATGCTTGGGGTGAAGACAAGGCGAAATTGTTTGAGCAAAAAAATAAATATAAGTGAATTATAATTTTGTTTTTCCTGCTGAATTAAAAAAAATCATAATAAATGCACGCCCACAATCAGACCCGTGTCAGCTCGCGCATACAAATGCTGTATGTTAACTTACAAAATAAACTAAGCCTCACATGAACATAAACTTCCGGCCGTTTTTTCAGGCAAAATTGAAACAAGTTTGTACAGCATGGGGGTCAGCCTTATAACAACCTTGTAGTCAAGGAACTTTATTATTATAATTTTAACATTGAATTGTTGGGCGGCTGAATTTGCTAGAATAATAGTCATTTGAAATATGCGATATTTATTTATCTATATAACAATTTTATTAATAAGACGACGTTATCTTGACAATAATATTTACTAGGAATGGGCCGAAATTAGATTTACACTCGGTTTAGCCGGTCGATATCTGTCGGTCCGGTCGATAGCTCAGGTGGTAGAGTGCTTGCATTCCATGCCGAAAGCTCGGGTTCGAATCCCACCGAGGGTGTCAGAAATGATTTCCCGTTTCGGTGTTTATTTCAAACCCCAAAATAAAATACCAGCAAGGTTTACTCAGCCTTCACAAGAAATGAGTACCAGCACTCTCGGGAGCTGGGAAACCTCCACTTCAACTGAAGTGGTTGGCGTAAGGCCGGCCCCCTTACCTGTAAAAATAAATAGGTTCAACTCGCCACATGCGACCCCTTCGGGGATAACGCGGCAAGAAGTTACACTGTATGTGTAGCTTAGTTGCGTTTTGCGTTTTTTAGCCGAATATCGGCAGCTTGAACCGAACTTTGAAATTCGGTTCAAATACCAAACATTCGGTGTAAGAAAAAGTAAAACAAAATACCAATTTACACTATTTTGACTGTTATAAATGGATGTCATATTATTTTTTACTAGCAGTACCCGGCGTGTTTCACTACGCCATTTGGGCATGTGGTATCAATTTTTTTCTACAGATAAAAGAGGAAACAACAGGATCAAAAAAAAAAGTGTGGTAATCGGAATCAAGCTTCACACAATTTATCTCTAGGTTAATCTTCACGTTTTCTAAAAAAAAAGGTCTAGGTACAACTCTTAAGCAGCAGAGCCAAGCATAGGGAAAATCAATTGCGGTGCTCCATAAAAAAATCGGCTATATAACGTCACTCATCTAATCTATTCTAAGTTGCATGGATATAATTGTTACATTTGGAATTCACATTAAGTGCATGCCCACAAGCAGACACGTATAAGTTCACACTTGCACATTCTGCGTGTGAACCTACAACATAAAAACCCAAATCTCAAATGAACATACACCCTGCAACTCTTTACTGACCTTCCCTGAAACAGGGGTGACATTGGCAGAGTGAACCATTTTCTATTTATAGTTGGTCAGATGCATATTGACCTATACAAGAAAAGAATATAAACAATAAATTAAATTTTATAATCATACAATTAAAGAACTAATCTATAAAATTCACTATACTCTTTGAGCAAAGTGAAGAAATAAATGTATTCCAAACAATCAGGAATATTTTTCAATGTAACCGCACTGTGAAACGTATGCAGTTGGGGAAAATGCTTCATACAATATGATGCTATGCAATATGCTATGCAATATGCTATGCTTCATTTAATATGATGCTGAAATTATACATGTCAGCTTGTGGGAATGCATTTAATATAAATCTTAAATGATATATATCTTTGCAGCTTAGATTAGATTAGATTAGATTAGATGCACTTAAGTGTTTTTTCAACTATCTCCATAAAAGTGTTTAATTTATGTTGAATTTTTGACTCCCTGTCCTGTCTTTATCCCGGCCAAGTGAATTCACATTTTTTCCCCACATTTAAAATGTGCTCTATCCATTATTTCAATAAGTGAAAGTTTTAGGTAGTGCACACGGAACATTTTCTATTGACAACAAAATTGTAAGTCGCACGGCCGGGTTAGGTAAAAGGCAAACATTTTGTTTATCTTGGTTGCTTTGGACCATTGTCACATGGAAGAAAGACGTTTAACCGCCGAGAAAAAAACGATCTGTAAATTTGTGGTGAGTATATAATTTTACAGAAATGCGTTTTTTGAAAAAACAACTATATTATGTATATTTTAATTAAAAGTATGTTTCAATAAAAGGTTTTAATAATAATAATATATTTCAATATGGTCTTCTAGTTGTGACCTACGAACTTTCGTTTATCGTATTTTTTATAAGTGCGGGATATAAAAGCTTTCTTACATTTCTAAAATTCAACTTGGAATACTTGAATAACATTTTTTAATTTGGAACTTTTGTCTAGGCCAGGGGTCGGCAACCTTTTGAGTCGGAAGAGCCAAAAATTAAAATTTACAAATTTCAAAGTTTTTCCTTGACTTATAGGTTGGTATGAGGCTGACCACCCATACTGTAAAAAATGGTTCACTTTGCCAATGTCGCCCCTGTTTCAGGGAAGGTCGGCAAGAGTTGCAGGGCTTATGTTCATTTAAGATTGGGTTTTTATATTGTAGTTCCACATGCGGTATGTGTGAGCGCGAAATTATGCGTGTCTGCTTATGGGAATGCATTTGATGTGAATCTCAAATGATACATATCTTATTTTGGATTTGG
Organism: Agapetus fuscipes; assembly: GCA_951799405.1. Classification (NCBI taxonomy): domain Eukaryota; kingdom Metazoa; phylum Arthropoda; class Insecta; order Trichoptera; family Glossosomatidae; genus Agapetus; species Agapetus fuscipes. The sequence goes on along the minus strand of OX637349.1, from coordinate 16,550,302 downwards.
ATTTGTAAAGAGCCACAAATGTTTTTTTGCCAACAATAAATAGCGTCGATGGGGCGGGAGGAGGGTGGGGGATGAAAAGCGAGTACAAGTAGCGGAGAGATCGTTAATCGATTCAGAACGATTTAGTTTTTTTCGATCAGAAGTATAATTCTGTGTTTTTTTTATATTTGAGTATGAAGCTAAAGCGCTGTAACTTCACACCCAAAGAGCCGCATGTGGCTGGTGAGCCGCAGGTTGCTTACCCCTAACCAAACCGATATCGATCCACCATATTTGTAAAAAGTCCGGTCTATAGCTTAGTTGGTAGAGTAACTGCATTCCATGCCGAGATCTCGAGTTAGAATCCCATTGAAGTTGTCAGAAATTATTTCTCGTTTCAGTGTTTATTTCTAACCCAAAATAAAATACCGGCAAGGCTTACTCAGCCTTCATAAGAAATGAGTGTGTGGTGCATCAGTACAGAAGATGAAAGAAAACCAGATATCTGAAATCAGATAAAAAGAAGATAATCCGAAAATTGTGCGTGCCCACCCCTAGTAGTGGGCCCGCGAGAACGAGCGGGAGTATAAAACGCGTACGCCGCGCTCCAAACAGCAGACACACTGAGACCACGGAACGAGCAACATCTTACCGCGCTCCCGCCAAAATTGCAAGCCGTCTCGCGTTCCCGCCGATTTCCAAGCAGAGACGCAAAACAACTTTGCACCGTCGCCTGGACGTCTCCGCAGACCACTACATCACCAGAGAAACTTCGAGACCACCGAGCGGACATCTACATCTCCCGCCAAAATCTCAAGACATCTCTCGCGTTCCCGCCAATTTCCAAGCAGAGACGACATCTTACCTCGTGCCTTCACCTGGACATCTCCAGCTTCATCATACCTTCACCTGGACATCTCCAGCTTCGCCACATCTTCACCTAGAAGATTCTCAAGACCTCGCCCGGAACAGACTTGAGGCAACCGTCTCCTACAGCACACTGCTCACATCACAACACAAAAGGTCCTTCTTAGGGCCACTTTTAATTTTCCTCAAAAGTTTACAGTTTTTTCTCCTGCTCACAACAAAAGGTCCTTGTTAGGGCCAATCTGAACTTCCTCAAAAGTTTCAAGTTACGTCCTAATTGCCACTTTCCATATTTCCTTTCCTTCCCCCACTTCAAGCATCAAGCATCCTGCTCGCCTATCAAGCACGTCGGCACACCACACACACTCACAACCTCCAAAGTGGTGACGCCCGACGTGATTTAAAACAAAAAATTTGGTGACCCGTAATAATCAAAGTGCAGTAACATTTTTAAACATTTAATCAATCAAAGTGCAAGAACAATGGAAGCCGCCAAAGTACGCATCAAGATGCCGCCATTCCTTCATCACAACGTCGGTCTGTGGATCGCACACGCTGGAGCACGGTAGCCGCAATAGTTGACCGCAATATCGAAGTTTTCCAGAGACCTTCAAACTTCGATATGGCGCAATCTTCTACATCTCAACAAGTTTCTCACCAACCCCGCTGCAGCCGACTCCCCAATTCCACCCAGCGCAACAAGGCACTGGAGGATTGGACGTCGCTCACCATAGCTGCCCAGCGAACCACCATGCTGCACTGCCGAACAACGGCACAGCAACCACCTTGCTGCACTGCCGAACAACGACACAGCAACCACCATGCTGCACTGCCGAGCAACGGCACAGCAACCGCACCTTGCTGCACTGCCGAACAACGGCACAGCAACCACCTTGCTGCACTGCCGAACAACGGCACAGCAACCACCATGCTGCACTGCCGAACAACGGCACAGCAACCCCTGCTGCACTGCCGGACAACGGCACAGCAACCGCCGAACTACGGCTCAAGCAAACACTGCTGCAACCAGCAGCAACTGCCGAACAACGGCACACCAACATCCTTCCTGCAACAAGCAGCAACAGCAATCCTTGCTACAACAAACAGCAACAAACAACCAACCCCGCTACAACAAGTAGTACAATTCCTCACCACAGGACAACAGCCTGGAAAAACCAGAGGAACTCCATAAATCTGGAGACAACCTGACGACGCCTCAAGGGACCTCAGGACCGCTGCAGCTGACTTCACAATCCTGCCTCCGCATCCGCCTAGGAGGATCGTAAGCACACACAGCTAACAGCGAACACACCAGATACAACATAGAATCTCTTATCCTGCTACGACGAGTAGTACCTTCATCTTCTGCACAAAAACATCGCATCAATAACGCTCACTTCAAGACGTCATTGACACTGGAGGGGGCCTCTGTGGTGCATCAGTACAGAAGATGAAAGAAAACCAGATATCTGAAATCAGATAAAAAGAAGATAATCCGAAAATTGTGCGTGCCCACCCCTAGTAGTGGGCCCGCGAGAACGAGCGGGAGTATAAAACGCGTACGCCGCGCTCCAAACAGCAGACACACTGAGACCACGGAACGAGCAACATCTTACCGCGCTCCCGCCAAAATTGCAAGCCGTCTCGCGTTCCCGCCGATTTCCAAGCAGAGACGCAAAACAACTTTGCACCGTCGCCTGGACGTCTCCGCAGACCACTACATCATCACCAGAGAAACTTCGAGACCACCGAGCGGACATCTACATCTCCCGCCAAAATCTCAAGACATCTCTCGCGTTCCCGCCAATTTCCAAGCAGAGACGACATCTTACCTCGTGCCTTCACCTGGACATCTCCAGCTTCATCATACCTTCACCTGGACATCTCCAGCTTCGCCACATCTTCACCTAGAAGATTCTCAAGACCTCGCCCGGAACAGACTTGAGGCAACCGTCTCCTACAGCACACTGCTCACATCACAACACAAAAGGTCCTTCTTAGGGCCACTTTTAATTTTCCTCAAAAGTTTACAGTTTTTTCTCCTGCTCACAACAAAAGGTCCTTGTTAGGGCCAATCTGAACTTCCTCAAAAGTTTCAAGTTACGTCCTAATTGCCACTTTCCATATTTCCTTTCCTTCCCCCACTTCAAGCATCAAGCATCCTGCTCGCCTCACAAGCAAGGCGGATTAAGGAGGACTTCCGCCTGGACGCAGCTTGAAGACCGGAAGATTGCAACCAAGACAACATTTTGAATTACCTTTGATTGAACAGTACTGACTGCATTAAAAATATACACTTTCAAAAACGGGCTTTTATTCACACCACACACTCAACCTCCAAAAGTGTCAAGCCACTCAGGAGCTGAATAACATCCATTTCAAGTTGGCGTAAAGTAAAAGTTACTGGGTTGTTCATTTTAGATTTGGATTTTAAATTATGAGTAGGTACACATGCAGCATTTGTAAGCGTGAACTTACATGTGTCTACTTGTGAACATGCATTTTATATGAATCTTTAATGTAAATGTATATTTGCAACTAAGATTATGTATTGTAGTTGAATATAATGGTCTTCTTCTATTGGGTGGTTTCAAAATTTACCGACCTCGTTGCTGAAATATTGAGAATTGAGAACCATTGTTTATTTGATCACCATTAAACTTCACAGGATTCATTCTAAAAATATGTTACATGTTTCCTGAAAATTTCGTCAAAATCGGATGAGCGGTTTATGAGTATAGGGAACATACATACATACATACATACATACATACATACATACATACATACATACATACATACATACATACATACATACATACATACATACATACATACATACATACATACATACATACATACATACATACATACATACATACATACATACATACATACATACATACATACATACATACATACATACATACATACATACATACATACATACATACATACATAATACATACATACATACATACATACATACATACATACATACATACATACATACATACATACATACATACATACATACATACATACATACATACATAAATACATACATACATACATACATACATACATACATACATACATACATACATACATACATACATACATACATACATACATACATACATACATACATACATACATACATACATACATACATACATACATACATACATACACTCATCCTTCTTTATAGATATAGATAGATAGATTGCATTCCATGCCGAGATCTCGAGTTAGAATCCCACCGAAGTTGTCAGAAATTATTTCCCGTTTCAGTGTTTATTTTAAACCCAAAATAAAATACCGGCAAGGCTTACTCAGCCTTCATAAGAAATGAGTGTCAAGCCACTCAGGAGCTGAATAACATCCATTTCAAGTTGGCGTAAAGTAAAAGTTACTGGGTTGTTCATTTTAGATTTGGATTTTAAATTATGAGTGGGTACACATGCAGCATTTGTAAGCGTGAACTTACATGTGTCTACTTGTGAGCATGCATTTTATATGAATCTTTAATGTAAATGTATATTTGCAACTAAGATTATGTATTGTAGTTGAATATAATGGTCTTCTTCTATTGGGTGGTTTCAAAATTTACCGACCTCGTTGCTGAAATATCGAGAATTGAGAACCACTGTTTATTTGATCACCATCAAACTTCACAGGATTCGTTCTAAGAATATGTTTCATGTTTCCTGAAAATTTCGTCAAAATCGGATGAGCGGTTTATGAGTCTATAGGGGACATACATACATACATACATACATACATACATACATACATACATACATACATACATACATACATACACACATCCTTCTTTATAGATATAGATAACCGTAAAATAAAAATTTGACCTTCATATACTCACTCATGGTCATTTATTTTAGTAGAAACAAGTGAAAACAAACTTACAATTTGATAAAAATTAAATCTTCTTCTACTCTAACTTCAATGATCCACCCTTTCATTATTCGGACGATTTCACAAGAAGACATAATCTCGTCCTTCTGTACAATTGGGGCTATAGCGACATCTATGGATGTATCTCCGAAGGTTAATAAAAATACCTACAACCTTCGGCCTCGATCAAACAACAATAACTCAACAGTTCGTGGTTCCTCCTTGTAGAGGACACACGTCTCCTGAAGTCGTCGGAAATGACTCCGACGAAACATAGAGAAAATCGTTTTTCTCTTTTGCACGGTCAGTAAAATCCGTTTTTTCATTCTTTAAAATGTCTAACGACCGTAATCACAATTTAAAATCTTCTTCTACTCCGTTTCATAGATATCAGATTGAAACAAAAATGAAGTAAATTTAGCATTTTCCTAAATAAAATAACAATAACTCGAAAACTAACTTTTTTACCTTCCTGTACCGAACCAAAGTTCGGCCGGATTTTTTATTATAACCGAACGTGCGACTAAAATTCGTATTCGGTTCAAACCACATTCGGCCCATCCCTAATATTTACCCTTAAATATTGACCCTTATATCAAAATAAAGTAGTTCCCTGCACTGGAACGCTCGATTTGAATAAGACGCTAAGTGCCAACGCAACTAAGCTACACATATAGTGCAACATCTTGTCACGTTATCCCCAAAAGGTTTCGCATGTGACGAGTGGAACCTATTTATTTATCACAGTTAACGGAGCCGGCCTTACGCCAGCCACTTTAGTTGAAGCGAGGGTTTTCCAGCTCCTAAGGGGGCTGGTACTAATTTCTTGTGATGGCTGAGTGAACCTTGCCGGTATTTTATTTTTAAATAAACACCGAAACGGGAAATCATTTCAGACACCCTCGATGGGATTCGAATCTGAGCTGTCGACATGGAATGCATACACTCTGGCAATTGAGGTATCGACCGGCTAAAATATTAAATTTCCAATTTTCAAAAATAGTTCCTTGACTAATTATAGGTAGGTATGCGGCTGACCACTCATTCTGTAAAAAAAACTTCACTTCACCAATGTCACCCCTGTGTCAGAGAAGGTAGGCAAGAGTTGCAGAGCTTATGTTCATTTGAGATTGGGTTTTATATAGTGCGTTCACATGCGGCATGCTTAATCGCGAACTTATACTTGTCTGCTTCTGGGGAGACATTTAATTTAATTCTTAAATGTAATATATCTTTGCAACTTAGATCATAGGTTAGTATGGCACTCAGTGCTTTTTTTGCATCAACCATTCAATTTATCACAAAGAAAACAATAAAAGTAATAAGTATTAAATACTTACATAAGTATACTCAAATACTTAGCGATTATATTTATCGCTTCTCGGTCAAAGTGCTTTACTCATTAATCGGCTGGAATCTTCTACATACACAATACACGTTTTAATTCACGGTCATTACTTAAGTATTACTTACCCAAGCTAAGAAGGGAAATCCTAAATAAGCCTTTTAGTGAACGCAAGGCCATCGGACGAAATATACCAACGTTCTCTTACAATACATTTTCATGTAAAAAGTGTTGCTTTAATTAGAAGTTGTGTAAAAGTGAAGTTTTTTTTGCATTTAAAAAATCCTTTAATATAGAATATATTATTTCAAATTGCATAAAATCTAAGGTGTAACTTATATATATTATAAAAACTTTCTACAAAAGTTATTTCATTAGTTATTTTCAATAAAATTATTCTTTTATTGCAAGCTTGAGGTTCAGAAACTTTTGTCATTTTAACTACCCAAAAAATTATAAACTTCCAAGTAAATGCACAACAAAACTAAATTTTCTTTTTTCATCGCCATTGTATCATATTGTGAAAAATATTGCTGTTACTCGTGAATCTATAATCTATAATCTAAGTTGCAAGGATAATTATATTGATTTAAAGCTCTCAGATGTATGCCCACAAACCAACAAGTGTAGTTCGCGCTTACAAATGCTGAATGTGTACATACAAATAAAATCCAAACCTCAAATGAACATAAGCCCCACAACTTTTGCCGAACTTCCCTGAAACAGGGGTGACATTGGCAAAGTGAACAATTTTTTACAGTATGAGTGGTCAGCCTCATACAACCCTATAAGTCAAGGAATATGAATAACAAATTACATTTAAATATAAAAAAGAACAAAACCTTACAAAGAAATCTATACAAAAAAAGTCAAAAATTTCCTAATCTATCCTATTTTTATTATTTCCTATATTTAGTAATCTATTATTATTATAGATTACTCGTGAATGAATTCCAGTTTTTTATTTACCGGTTTAATGTAACGGTATCTTGGAATACTCTGCTGGGTTGATGTACCGTTATTGAGCTTTGTTTTACTGATTTAATATACCGGTATCCAGAAAGTGTTTTGCTTGGTTGCTGCTACGGTATTGATTGGTGTTTTGCCAGGTTGATGTGCCGGTGCTTGGGGGTATTTTCCATGGTTTATGAAACGGTATTCCACGGTGTTTTGCCGGACTAATGAAACGGTATCCGGAGAAGTTTTGAAGGCTTAAGTTACGGTTTCCGGTGGTGTTTTGCCTGTTTGATGAAGCGGTATCCGAGGGTATTTGTCCGTGTTGATGGTACGCTATTCAACGGTGTTTTGCCAGGCTAGTGTAACGGTATCTAAGGAAGTTTTACCGGGTTAATGAAACGATATTCGAGCATGTTTTGCAAGGTTAAGTAACAGTTTCCGGGTTTTTTTACCGGATTGTTGTAAAACTATTCAACGTTGTTTTGCCGGGTTAGTGTAACGGTATTCAAGGAACTTTTACCGGGTTAATAAAACGATATTTGAGCATGTTTTGCAGAGTTAGGTAACGGTTTCCGGGGGTTTTTTTGCCGGGTTGTTGTAAAAATAGTCAACGGTGTCTTACCGGTTTAGTGTAACGGTATTTGAGTGTGTTTTGCCGCGGTAATGATACGATATTCGGGAAAGTTAGTAACCGTTTCCGGGGGTGTTTTGTGAATTTTCAGAAGTTCGATAGACTGTTTTGTTGAAGACTGAGTTGTCGTTGAGATCACAAGATGCCGGACTCGAAGAAGAGCAGTCCACTTCCTGCCTCCAAGGCGGAGAACCACAGCTCTCCGGGGAAGAAAGCAGGTAAGATCTTCATTAATCTAACTACCAATATTATGAAAGACCGATATTAATAAAATCGCTACAATCGATTGTTAAAAAAAATGTTCTGACTATCAAAAACTACAACCAAACAGATTTAATTGATCCCATGCTGTATAGTTTGATCCGTCTTATAGTTCGGTTAGGAACAACTATAAGTTCCACTTTTATCGTCATTTAGAAATAGTGCCTCCTGTAGACGTCAGCTAAAAATGCGACAAACATGAAATATTATATTTTTAAGGGTATATCTGTTAACACAGTGAAAATCGATTGTATTTTTTTGAAATTCAATTGGAAAAAAAGGTTCTAATTCACTCTTCTTTATTTTTGTAACAATTGTAGCAATTATGCATTTGAAGATGTCTTATTAGGCGAAAGCGTTTGAGCAAAAAAAAATAAAGTGAATTAAAACTTTTTTAAATAAAGCTATTTTTTGTTTAACGTAGTTTATTTTCACAATAATATTTAATATCTCGAGTACTTTCGAGTACGAGATATTAAATATTATTGTGAAAATAAACTACGTTAAACAAAAAATAGCTTTATTTTAAAAAAAAAAAAATTTCACTGTGTGAATACACAAACCCTACAAAATCTAATTAAAACTTTGTTTTTTCAATTAAACTTAAAAAAAAAATCCACTGTAATTTTAGAGATTGAATTAAAAAAAAATACACAGTTTAATTCACTTTTAATTTGATTTTTCAATCAAAGTTTTCGCCGAATACCTAAGGCATCTTAGGTATGTAACAAATATGCTCCTGAAGATGCCTTGTTAGGCGAAAACGTTGGAAGGAAAAATTAATTAATCAAGGGTCAATTACAACTGTGTATTTTATTACAATAATGGAAGTTGTACCACAACGCTTCGTCAAATACTCGAAAAAACTAATATTAAAGTTATTGCAGAATTTAGATAAAAAAAATACAGTTTTACTTCACATTTTTTTTAGTTACATTGCTTAAGCGCTATTGCACACTATCCATCCATATTCAGTAGGCAATGTAACTAAAAAAAATGTAAAAATAAAACCGTGTTGTATAAAAAAAGTTATTTGTAATTAAAATAAAAAAATAATTGTCGCAACGGAAATGCACAAACCTTAGAAAAGTGATTGATAATTACAATTTATAAATCAATTAATTGATTATCAATTTCAATGAAAAAAACTTGATTATTTGCCCGATAATCATTGTTTTATATTCATCACCTGCAAGCCCTTAGCGTAGCATTGAGTCAGATAATACTTTAATAATGTCACAGGTAAGCTAATACTAAAGGCAGCTACAAACAAAGACTACAAAGCTAGCCTTAGAAAATGCTTTCGTACTACTAAACACGCTTACAAACTAAAACTCTCAAAAGAGACGCTGCTTCACTATGTAAACATTTTTTGTTTAAAACGCTACGCTTGGCGTAGAGCCTTGGCAGTGAATTAATGAAGAGTCTACACTGGAAAAGTCCATCGTAGAATGCAGGCTTGCACGGACCTTGAGAATACAATTTTAATCAATACTTACCTTGTGAAAAGAACACAAAGATACCTAATCTAATTAAATGAAACAATGTCATTCAGTTAGAGGTTGGTATGAGGCTTACCACACATTGTTTTTTTTTAAAGAAATCCTGTGCGGGAGGCTCCCTAGATTCTAGAGACTCCAGGGGTCTATAACACTTATTGTAGTGCTGCAGAGGTGTACGAGCTTGGTCGTCGCTACAAAGCGCCAATACTCAAGAGAGATCTAGTTGCTGTAAGGCTGGATGGACTTTTGGTGACCGGTCATTGGTAAAGGTTTGTGAATTTTTTAATCCAGCGAAGAGTAAATTTGAAAATATACATAGTATATTTTTTGTGCTCCGCCGGGATTCGAACCCACAACCTTTCCATTCAGAGTCCGCAGTGCTACCACTGAGCTACGAACCGGTGTAATCTTTAATGTTAAAGCGAGAGTAAAAGAAGCAAATTCATGAAAAAGGTGATGGATGTGAATGAATTGAAAGAAGTATGTAAAGATAGGAAGAAATGGAGGCAGCTATGCAGAGGCTCTGGCCACCCCTAGCAGAATGGTGACAGAGTTACAGTTACAGAGATGTATCAGAAAATTTGTACAAAATATCGCCACATTGAAGGTAAAACTGTATAAGTGCTGACTCACTAATTGGAAAAATCGACAATAAAACATTTTAAAGGGTGTAACTTATCATATTACATAAGTGAACTCATTATAAGGAAATGCAAATGCAAAACTTCTTATTTACACGATTTTTACACTTTTTTAGTATTTTGTCTCGTAGAAAATAGGAAAAAAGGTGCATTTATCTGAGAAACCCACGTAAGTTTAATATGTGACTTATTCAGTTGTACCTTTAAGGTATCGCTGCATTAACATTTTTAAATTCATATTTTTGAACGCATGCCAATAAACAGACACGTGTAAGTTTTGCGCTTGCAAATGCTGCATGTATACTTAAAAATTTAGATCTAAACCTCAAGTAAACATAAACCCTGCCACCATTGCAGACCTTCCCTATAACAGGGAGGATTTGATAAAGGGAACCTTTTTTAACAGTATTGATGTTCAACCTCATACCAACCTATAAGTCAAAGAACATTGTTATTGAATTTTAGATTGGTATGAGGCTGACCACACATTTTGTCATCTTCAATGTTATTGTATCAGAAAATTTATACAAAACTCGATAGCTGAGGTGGTGGCAGTTGAATTGGCGTTATTGAGATCAGCATCGGTTTGAGACCCGTTATCCCCATGGACGATTGACCCTGGTTTCATAGATGCCATTGGGTACTTATGAATTAATAATTAATTAAACAGCAAATTGATAGTTACAACGTGGTCCTTGGGATGAGGCTTACCTCCAATGCTGTACAGATTTAGTTCACTTTTGCCAATGTCAACCCGGTTTCAGGGAAAAGCAGCAGGAGTTGCATGCTTTGTGTTCATGTGTGGTTTGGCTTACTTTTTATGTACACATGCAGCGTGTTTAAGCGTGAAATGCGATATAATAATTTTTAAACTCTATTTATAAATCAAAAATTTTAAAAGTGATTTCTAATTTCTACAGGATAAGCTCTTTATGTAGAAAACCCTTTATCGCTTGTCACACTCGGTCGCACATGACATTTCAAAATGGCGAAGTTGGAGAGAGCACCGGACAACGTTACGCAAAAAATGGCGATCGTTAATTTTATGAACGGTGAAAGTGCGTTATTCGCAAACAGGCACAAAAGTCAAAGTGATAATACTCGGGCACACTATCAAACGCCATTCTGACTAAGAGCTTTAGGCTTACACGGCCGGCTGATGATGCTGGAGTGATGTTTTCCAGTTCACACACGGTTCTCATCAAGATCATCTTCATCATCATACTTCACGCTGAAGAAGCCCATCGTAGAAATGGGCAAAACGTCCGGAAGCTCCAGCTCCCACAGACCACGGCAACAGATCCCGGAAAACATCACTCCAGCAATTCTGACTGTAAAGCAATAATGTGTATTCCGCAAAACACACAATGACAAAACATCATCTTTTGACAAACATTGGGCTCTTGAGGTGTGATACACACAAAAACAGCGCTCACCAAACAAACACCCTAATATTATTATTATTATGGCTAAAGTAGAAGAGACCAATTCCAGATATGCAAAATCTATCATGAAAACATTTAGTGACAAAATCTTTCAAGCAACCTTAAAATGACAAAAAAATACTGACAAAACTCGTAAAAGCAGTATCATCGATGACTTAAACTCACTCTGCCAAAACACATATCTACTGAACACACCTTTTGATAAAGGCCAAATTCAGAAAGTCTAAAAGGAAAAAGTTGACAATTACAAAATTAAAGTAACAAATTTTACTCTGACAAAACTTACATCGGCAAAACTCACACTGACAAAATACAAACTAACAAAAGTTTTCCCTAGTTAAATCACAAATGATACAACCCATTCTGACCAAAAGTTTCACTAGCAGACAGAAGTCACGCGAGAGAAAACTTATTTAATAAAACTCATACTGACAACGCCTATTTGTACAAAACTCACACTGGTAAACTCTCCTATGACAATCTCCATACTGATGAAACTCACGGCATGACAAAACACATATTGACAAATCACAAACAAGCGAAATCTCTAATGACAAAACCTATGTTGAAAAGAGCCATGGAAAGAGCCATGTTAGGACTCTCCCTTAGAGATAGAGTCAGAAATGAAACGGTGAGAGAAAATACAAAGGTCACTGACATAATCCACCGTGTAATGACTCAGAAATGGCAGTGGGCGGGACATGTAGTCAGAAGTCCGGATGACAAATGAACAAAAAGAATGCTGACTTGGAGACCTCGAACGACGAAGAGAAGTGTAGGGCGACCACAGTTGAGATGGAAGGATGACCTGGACCGGCATGCTGGCGCGACCTGGACGCAGATTGCACAAGACAGGTCGATATGGAAACAGATGGAGGAGGCCTTCGTCCAGGAGTGGACGGAAATGGGCTAAAGAAGAAGAAGAAGATGTTGAAAAACCCCACTATAACAAAACTCCACTTGGGAAATTTTCAATGATAAAACCCATAGTGGCAAAGCTTGTTTGTACAAAATGGCACTAGTAAAATCTTCAATGACAATCCCTATACCTACTCACGAAACTAACACTAGCCAAAACTCCGATGACAAAACCTTCACTGAAAAAACTCACACTACCAAAATCTCCGATGACAAATCGTTTATTGACAAAATCCATACTGACAAAACTCACACTAGCAAAATCTCCGATGACAAAACCTTTATTGACAAAACCCATACTGACAAAACTCACACTAGGAAAATCTCCGATGGCAAAACCTTTATTGACAAAACCCATACTGACAAAACTCACACTAGGAAAATCTCCGATGGCAAAACCTTTATTGACAAAACCCATACTGACAAAACTCACACGAGGAAAATCTCTGTTGACAAAACCCATACGAGTGAAACTTCTAAGTACAAAAAAATCCAAAATGACCATTTTAAGCATTATGCCAAAGTATAGGAACGGGCTGAAAAATCCATTTAACCTACAATGCGCCGCGTGAGAAGGGCTTCCATCTTATAGAACAACTTTCCAGAGACTGGGAAAGAAACGCGGCTGACGCTCCTTTGTGGGAAAACTTTGTGTGAAATTGACAATGGGTTGAAATAAATTGAAACAGGAAGCATGTTTTTCTACATAAAAAAATTCAATACAAATTTTCACAATGGAAAACCTTGGAAAATAAATCGATTTCCTATTTTTTACATTTTGTTAGCCGTGTGGGGAAAAACATGCAACCAAGAAATTCCTTACATTTAAAAAAAAACTCATAACCAGGAAAAAGGCTTAAAAGTTTTCTTTACAGTCAATATATTTATACCCAATCGATTTTTTGGCTTGTTTTGTAGTTGGTATGCGGCTGATCACCCATGTTGTAAAAATAGTTCACTTTGCCAATGTCACCCCTGTCTCAGGAAAGGACGGCAAGAACTGCAGGGTGTATGTGCATTTAAGATTTGGTTTTTATGTTGTAGGTTCACATGAGGCATGTGCAAGCGCGAACTTGTACGTGTCTGGTTGTGAGAATGCATGTAATGTGAATCTCCAATGTAACATATCTTTGCAACTTAGATTAGATTAGATTATCATTTTTTGTAATGGCTCAATAAACCTTAGTATTTTAATTTGCGGTTAAAAAAAACGGGAATACAGGAAACTACTTTCTTTCCGTTTTCCATGCATTCATCTCAAAAATAGTTTGTTTTATTTAGTTCCACACGACTAAACTACAAAAAATGTTTCAAAAGTTATCATACCTTTTCAGTATGTATTATTCAAATACGGAAAAGGGACTCGGGAACTTAAAACATTAGAAAGAAAAATACTCTGTGAGAGTTACAATGAAAATACTTTCAAACAGGGGTGCTCAAACGGTGGATCGCGAGTGCTTTTTGTGAAAATATCTAGATTAAAAATCCGAGGTAGAACTATTCACAGTTTTTGTTTTGATAACTAGGTAACGCAACGCAAACGCAACGCAACTAAGCTACACATATAGTGTAACTTCTTGCCGCGTTATCCCCGAAGGGGTCGCATGTGGCGAGTTGAGCCTATTTATTTTTACAGGTAAGGGGGCCGGCCTTACGCCAACCACTTCAGTTGAAGTGGAGGTTTCCCAGCTCCCGAGAGTGCTGGTACTCATTTCTTGTGAAGGCTGAGTAAACCTTGCCGGTATTTTATTTTGGGGTTTGAAATAAACACCGAAACGGGAAATCATTTCTGACACCCTCGGTGGGATTCGAACCCGAGCTTTCGGCATGGAATGCAAGCACTCTACCACCTGAGCTATCGACCGGACACTAAAATAAAATAAAATTCACTAACTACAAAAATTTATTCGATCCAAAATTATGGCAGAATAAATCCCCTAATCCTCTTATTTTTATCGAGCTATCGTGGAGTTTAATCATTGGTATTGTAGAGTTCCCCCCCCTGATGAAAAGATGGAGTAGTGGACGAGTGGTCCATCTTGGGTATTCTGGAAAAGGTGTTATATGACAGGCGAGCCAAAGGCCGTGCTCCTGCCTTCTTGACATCCAAGGTTCTCCAGATAATTCCATATGGTGAGATCTTCCCTCTCAGAGAGATTGTTGAAGACCTTTCCTTGGTCCATGATGAAGGTGAAGGTAGATCAGAGATCTTGGGATCTGGTAGATACTGGTACTCTTTGTTGATGAATAAAGATCAGAGATTTTGGCATCCTTGTGGATGCTGGTACTGCTCGTACTGGAACTGGTAAATATCCCTCGCTGCCTCCTCTGAGGATCGTAGTCGTAGTTTTGGCCATTGGTGTGATCGTCTAGCTAAAGTTAGGACTCCTCGTCGCGTGGAAGATTATGAAACGGAACGTTGTGTAAATTTTTTGTTTTACCGTTTCAAAATCTACTTTAGTGGCAAACCCAAATTCGTTATCGTTTGGTGTGGAACATACGCATTTTCTAACTAAATTGTAAATTCAAAATTATAATTAAAAAGCTTACGAGATTTAAGTTACGTGTAATGCAAAATGACTATATGATATTAAAACCGATTTTAAAACAAGTGACTTTCATTTTTAATGGGATTTTGTTTTCTGTGAAATTACTAGAACCCGCTCTGGTAAGGTCACGGCGTATAGAAAAACCACGGCAGTCAACGTATTCAAAGGCGTATACAAAATGAGGAACAAGGAAAAAGGGGGGACGCAGATCGCGAAAAGTTAATTGATGTGTTAATTTTGTTAGTCTTTTTATTTGACAGATTACATAAATTTACAAAATAACATTATAATAACAATATGAATAAATTACATTGTGCCTAAATGTATTACGTATAATATATTTATAATGATATGCAAAATCTACCTCCACCCACCCCATATTTACTTTAATTAAAATCCCACCTCTAAGTAGAAAATCTGCCTGCTAGCTCCAATGGAGAAGTCGGGGACTTGCGACCCCGAAGTGAGATTAACCGATCGGTTTACAAGCTTGACGCTCTCTCTCTTCTACCAAAGAA
Organism: Agapetus fuscipes; assembly: GCA_951799405.1. Lineage (NCBI taxonomy): Eukaryota > Metazoa > Arthropoda > Insecta > Trichoptera > Glossosomatidae > Agapetus > Agapetus fuscipes. The sequence goes on along the minus strand of OX637349.1, from coordinate 16,534,771 downwards.
TCATCACAGGACCTTAGCACGCCAATTTTTGGAAAAAGGAAAGGAAGTCTTGTCACCAGCTTCGACTAAGTGTTACCCCACTGGGTCGGATATTTCAGCATTCCCGTTACCAAAACTTAACGCGCGCCTACTCCATACTCTATTCCAAGCTGCTTTTGTTAGAGAAGACAGCTTCTAATTTACCCCATCATTCTACCAAAATTCGCAATACCATGGCACCGTCTGATGCTCAGCAAGTCCGGCCAAGTAGACCCGAGACAGATGCCAAAATAAAGAAAACCTGGCAAAACAATATTTGTGGAAATATCTACTCCATAACCTGTTCCTGGTGCACCTCAATATCGGGAAAACCCGATATGGGTGGAAGACCCGAAGCACAGACTACGAAAGACCTTTCCACATCCCCATAAATAATGCCTTAACCAATCGAAATTCGAATGGTAGAAAAATAATTGTGCAAACCGCTTTACTCACGGACAGGAACACGCCACTGGTTTTAAGTTTGTATTAATGTCGCGACATTAGTTATTTTTAGTGCAATCAGCTTAATTATTTTCTCCCGGCAGCATCTCAGGTCCATTATCAGCTCCATCCTCACACAAACACCCACAAATCAAATATTAAACAGCAATTTTCAGGATTTTAGCTAATGATTTTACACAGAAGAGACACGTCACCCACGGGAAACAGATCGAAACTGAATTCAACCCAGCAATGGAGTTGTCAAAGGACAGCTCAAGGTTTTTTTATGAGGGTACCTTTTTTTTTGTTCCAAGTTTTTAAGTGCCATAGAAAGATATATAATACTTTGTATAGAATTACGGATGTTTAAACGAATATAGATGGAGTCAGATCTTTACATTCCCCCCTAATTTTATGGAAGGTTTTCAAGAGTTTACGAATGGAAAAGTTATCAGAAAATTCTTTAGTTAAAGATATGAAAAAAAATATTAATGCATCAATATTATTTCCGAATTGAGCTCGCGCACAAATATTTGTATCATTTTACTTCATTTATGTTTATCTTCGCACAAATTTGTAGAACGATCGATATTTTTATTTTCCATCACTGGATTTCCATGCTTTGGTTACCGCACTGCTCTGTTTTGTCGTTCGCTCTGTCCGCTGCATTCCTCCTTCCAATATCTCACACACATCTGGAAGCGCTTAGGGTTGCGTCGGTCCCCACTCCCCTCGCTCTTCTCCCCCCTAAGAGTTTCACCCCGTAGATCATCTCACTATAATATTATGTGGTTACTTCTGCAGGCGATAATTTAAATAAAATGAAATATGCACTTGTGTTCATAAATCAGTGATGTTTATTTTCCAAATCAGAACATATTATCATCGAATTGGATCAACGTATCTATCAATTGAAGGTAATTGCACTAAATAAAATCCGACAAATTATTTTTCAAATGCAATCGTGTTCAATTATTTTAAGGCGTTGACCTTCTCCTTCCCATTTCTTTTTAACCGTCGCCGCAACTTTGTCCTTCGTCTCCGCTTGGTGTAGTCAGCATTCGTCTTATGTGAACATGACTCTTCAAGTGTAGAATATCTGGAATCCTCTGTGGTTGAGTTCACTCTAGCTCTGGCGACTTCTTCTATGTTTTGTATCATCCTCAGGTACTCAGCGCTTCATAGGCTGTAGATTCTCCGGTCACAATCCACATCCTCCATACATCGTCTGGATAATGTCTCCAATATCGTTTCAAATAGTCTTTCTTCAATTCTGCAAAACATGTCCATTTCGAACGATAAATATCCGCCCATAGCCGAGCATTTCCAATCAAACATTCATCAACAACCTGCATTGCACGTCCTCCGGCATCCGTTAGTCTTACAAAGATTTCCAAATCTTCTAAGAAACGTAAAGGGTATTCATCAACCCCCCGCGAATATCGGCCTCTCAATTTTCAATGGAAGAGTTGGATCCATCTGTTTTTCTATTTATTTTCAAAAAATTGTCTTCCAAAAGCTTCCAAATTACGATAAATTCTGTTGCACCTCAAAACAACACAAAGTAAATACAATCACTTATGACGTCCGTTTTTCGAACTAAATAAGATATACGTAAGTTACTCAAGTATATTATTATTTCTTATAAACTAAACGCACGTATATCACAAAATCACTTCACTCAAAATATAAAACACTGAACACTTAAAATATATTTTGTTCACATGAAAACCTATATCACTCACACGAAAGCACAAAAAATACCTATAACTCTCATTTGAAATGACGCAAGTTATAAAATTTTATCACCAGGCAGTGTTGGGATTTATGGTTTTTAAGCAAAAACGATAATATTATTTGAACTAAGGGTTTCTTTCTTACGCGTTTAAACACATCTTGCATTCATCTTAATATTGAAATATTCCTAAAACAACAAATCCTTGCTTCAAACAAGTTCAAAACGTTTTTCAAAAGAATGAAGGCAATAAATTTTTTCCAAAGTGGAAATAATGAACAAAAAAAAAAACCCTTGCCTCGACCCCAGACCAAAATTCTAAGATCACAAAAAAAAATCGACACATGTGTCGCAGCAAGATCAGGGCCGCGCGCGTAAAAAAGAGCCCTAGGCGATTTTAACCAAATTTAAAATACACTCTTCTTTACTCGCGAAGTTTTAGATTTAATAAAATTAAATGCGACTTTACAAATCAACTATTAAATTTTTAAGAAAGATACGTTAACATTTTACTAGTGAAGTTTTCAATTAAAGAAATTTAAACGCGATTTTACTAAACTATTATTGAGTTTTTTAGATACGTTAAACATTTAAAATACGTTATTCTTTTACTAGTTAAATTTTCGCTTTAAGAAGTTAATACTCGATTTTACAATTTATTATTAAATTTTTATCAAAAATTAATTCAGTAACCGTGACATTTTCGATTTAAGATATTTAAAAGGGATTTTACTGATTTACTATTGAATTTTTAACAAAATACGCATGTTCCACTTGTCTAACCAAACGATCCTTGGTCACGGATACCAACTGTAGAGTTCCCCCCCCTGATGAAAAGATAAAAATGAGGGAGAGTGGTCCGATTTGGGTAATGTATGATTATTATGGTACAGGCGAGCCAAAGGCCGTGCTCCTGCATCCAAGGTTCTCCAGATGATTCCCCAAAGTTCCCCATATGGTGCGATCTTCCCTCTCAGAGAGATTGTTGAAGACCTTTCCTTGGTCCATGATGAAGGTGAAGGTAGATCAGAGATCTTGGAACGCTGGTAGATGCTGGTACTGCTCGTACTGGAACTGAAAATGCTGGTGTGCTGGGAATCCCTCGTTGATGAAGAAAGATCAGAGATCTTGGAAGGTGGAAGTTCCCTCGCTGCCTCCTCGAAGGATCATCGTCGTAGTTTTGGCCATTGGTGTGATCGTCTAGCTAAAGTTAGGACTCCTCGTCGCGTGGAAGATTATGAAACGGAACGTTGTGTAAATTTTTTGTTTTACCGTTTCAAAATCTACTTTAGTGGCAAACCCAAATTCGTTATCGTTTGGTGTGGAACATACGCATTTTCTAACTAAATTGTAAATTCAAAATTATAATTAAAAAGCTTACGAGATTTAAGTTACGTGTAATGCAAAATGACTATATGATATTAAAACCGATTTTAAAACAAGTGACTTTCATTTTTAATGGGATTTTGTTTTCTGTGAAATTACTAGAACCCGCTCTGGTAAGGTCACGGCGTATAGAAAAACCACGGCAGTCAACGTATTCAAAGGCGTATACAAAATGAGGAACAAGGAAAAAGGGGGGACGCAGATCGCGAAAAGTTAATTGATGTGTTAATTTTGTTAGTCTTTTTATTTGACAGATTACATAAATTTACAAAATAACATTATAATAACAATATGAATAAATTACATTGTGCCTAAATGTATTACGTATAATATATTTATAATGATATGCAAAATCTACCTCCACCCACCCCATATTTACTTTAATTAAAATCCCACCTCTAAGTAGAAAATCTGCCTGCTAGCTCCAATGGAGAAGTCGGGGACTTGCGACCCCGAAGTGAGATTAACCGATCGGTTTACAAGCTTGACGCTCTCTCTCTTCTACCAAAGAATCATCACAGGACCTTAGCACGCCAATTTTTGGAAAAAGGAAAGGAAGTCTTGTCACCAGCTTCGACTAAGTGTTACCCCACTGGGTCGGATATTTCAGCATTCCCGTTACCAAAACTTAACGCGCGCCTACTCCATACTCTATTCCAAGCTGCTTTTGTTAGAGAAGACAGCTTCTAATTTACCCCATCATTCTACCAAAATTCGCAATACCATGGCACCGTCTGATGCTCAGCAAGTCCGGCCAAGTAGACCCGAGACAGATGCCAAAATAAAGAAAACCTGGCAAAACAATATTTGTGGAAATATCTACTCCATAACCTGTTCCTGGTGCACCTCAATATCGGGAAAACCCGATATGGGTGGAAGACCCGAAGCACAGACTACGAAAGACCTTTCCACATCCCCATAAATAATGCCTTAACCAATCGAAATTCGAATGGTAGAAAAATAATTGTGCAAACCGCTTTACTCACGGACAGGAACACGCCACTGGTTTTAAGTTTGTATTAATGTCGCGACATTAGTTATTTTTAGTGCAATCAGCTTAATTATTTTCTCCCGGCAGCATCTCAGGTCCATTATCAGCTCCATCCTCACACAAACACCCACAAATCAAATATTAAACAGCAATTTTCAGGATTTTAGCTAATGATTTTACACAGAAGAGACACGTCACCCACGGGAAACAGATCGAAACTGAATTCAACCCAGCAATGGAGTTGTCAAAGGACAGCTCAAGGTTTTTTTATGAGGGTACCTTTTTTTTTGTTCCAAGTTTTTAAGTGCCATAGAAAGATATATAATACTTTGTATAGAATTACGGATGTTTAAACGAATATAGATGGAGTCAGATCTTTACATTATTTTAGAGTAGACCTACCTATACTTTCGTTGGCTGAAAAAATGCATATTATGCGAAACACTAATAGGTATCTATTGCCCTAAGTGCTTGCTTGTCTTATGTCCATCAGAGGTAATTTCACATGAGCAATGTTTGTATGTGTACTGGACCAATGCGTATTTTAAAAATTGGAAATAGATTTTAAAAATATTTAAAACAACTCTCACATTATCGTGTTTTCCTTTGTTTTCTTAGCTCAGATTGTGTAGAACTAAAATGTGATTCTTAAGACAATTTCATTGAAAGGTCATCTTTGAAACAAAAATATAAAGGTAAGCTAAACAAGCAGTGGGGTCACGCCATGCCATGACGCACTCTACATAGACAAAAATCCTGCAAAAATTCTGACCACTATGCTCTGCCTTCACTGCTGCCAACAAGGACATAGTGCCCAAAAGAGCGAACACATCAAATTTTGCAGACAGGAGCTTTGCAGTGGCCGGGCCGGTTGTCTGGAATAATTTGCTCGTCGGTGCTCCCGCGAATCAGCCTACCACCACCTTCAGAAAGGGACTAAAGACACTGCTTTTTTCCAGACACCATGGCGCCCTTGAGATGGTCCTGGACCATTAAATGGCGCCACAGGAAAGAAATCATCCATCATCATCATCACACATGCTAGCAGCCTCTCAGAGTCGATCTATCGTAGTCTAACAATATTGAGGTAGATCGCCAATAGTTCAAGTTTGAGCACCCCTGCTTTAAAGTCTTCGTTCTCGATGTGCAAGCTGAAGTTTGGAAACTTCGTTCGTGCCCCATAAAGTTTACAATACACTGAAGTAAGATATTTTTTACTTTAAAACATTCGAAACTCCGGGGAGAACTTAAAAAAATATTGAAAAACTTTGTCTTGCAATCATAATACTTCTAAATTAAATATTTCATTTAATAATGTATAAAATAATAACACAAGTTTTTATTTTCTCGAGCGCTTTCGGTGTAACAACATCATTATCAAGAGAAAAACGAGAAAATGAAAAAAATTCTGAAGAAAAATTTGGTTTTTATTTTTACATAATTTCAGGGTAAGTCGGCAAAACTTGTAGGGTTTATGTCCATTTGAGGCTTAGATTTTAATTCCTAAGCACACATGCAGCAAAACGCGAACTTTCCCATCTCTGCTAGTGAGCATGCATGTAATATGAATTTTAAGTATAAATACATCTTTTGAACGTAGATTATATATAAAGTTGCTTTATTTTCTCAAACTCTTTCGGTGTTATCACACAATTCGTCCTCTCAGTGCTTGTTTGGCTTATCTACCATTTGAATCAAATATGATATTTCAATGAAATTGTCTCACATTCCACGCAATCTGAGCTAAGAAAAAAAAAGTAAAACACGATAATGTGAGAGGTGTTTAAATGTTTTGAAAATCAATTTCCAGTTTTCATAAGACACATTGTTCCAGTACACATACAATCCTTGTTCATGTGAAATAACCTCTGATGGACCGGTCTGTAGTCTAGTGGTTAACACTTCTGACTCGTAAATGGAAAGTTGTGAGCTTGAATCCCGGCGAAGCACAAAAAAAATACCATTTATATTTTAAAATATGCTCTTCGCTGGGTGAAAAATTCATATGCCCTTACCAAAGACCGGTCACTAAAGGGTCATCCAGTCTTACAGCAACTGGGTCTTGCTTGAGAATTGGCGCTTTCTACGGAAACAACCAAGATTGCTCAGGGCTTTTAAGGTGTGATACACGAGAGAACAAACAGAAATGAATTTTAAAATGGTGGAGCTATCGACTGGACAATTTAGAATCCTGCTGACTGAGCAATTTTTCTAAGAATAGGAATAATGAGAAGGAAAGCACAGAGGAGTATTCTGCGTTATTCAGCTTATTGGTGATAATAAATCTCCCAGTAACTGATACATTCTGCCTTGGTCAGATATTACCGCGTATAAATCCATCGGTGACAGGCTAGAACGACACAGTGACAAAACGACATCGAGCCTTACTTGCACCCTGGACTGGATCTCCATCCGGTCAATTGAGGACGCAAACCACAAATGCGTACTACAAAGGAACTCCTGCCAATCATTAAGCAGAGAAAGCTTATGTATTTCGGTTACATTATGAGAAATGAGAAGTACCGTCTCCTTCATCTTATCATTCAGGGTAAGATTGAGGGGAGAAGATCTTAAGGACGCCGAAGGATATTATGGCTGAAGAACCTGCGACAGTGGTTCGGTAGAAGCACCAAGTCCCTGTTTCGAGCCGCAGCATCTAAAATCAAAATGGCTATGATGATTGCCGATCTTCGTTAGAAGTGGCACAAAAAGAAGAAGAAGAACCACAAATTCCTTGTGATTCCTTGACTTACAGGAAGGTTAAGAGGCTGACCACCCGTACTGTAAAAAATGGTCCACTTTGCCAATGTCACGCCTGTTTCAGGGAAAATCGGCAAGATTTGCATGGCTTATGTTAATTTGAGAATTGTTTTTTTTTATTGTAGGTCCACATGCGACATTATGTTAGCGCGAACTTATACGTGTCTGCTTGTCTCACATAACTTTTGCATGCGAGTCCTGTGCCACATCCCCGAATGGGATGGATATACAGGTCGTAGGTCAGTGGTGGAGAAACTGCCCCTGAGAGAAGGTTGTTTGTGCTTGTGGAAATGCATTAAGTTTGAATCTCAAATGATACATATCCATGCAACTTAGATTTAGATTTGATTTTTAGCACAAAAAATTCCGATGCAGTTGCACCGAGTCAGTAACTTCGGATTTTGTCTTGTTTTCTCTAGTGGACGAACAGGTGATCTAGAATCACTGCTGGGTCGGGTCACGACCATTGGAAAGGGCTTTCGCCGCTTAAAGAAAATTATAGCTTTGCATGAGCGTTCTGTGACACGCTTCCCCGGATGGAAGTGTACAAGCGAAACTGGTATGAGGATGGGTTTGCCCAGCACGACTGAACGACACATGATATAATGACACATGATTGAACGATACATGACTATGACAAAACATCACTAAGACAAAACAACACAAAAAATTTATTACTATGTTAAAACATCACATACCTTAAATAGAATAAGTTAGATCACAAACAACACGTGATGTTTTGTTATATGATGTACTGCCATTGTGATTTTGTGTCATGTGTTATTCTGTCACTGTGACGTTTTGTCACTGTGTCGTTCTACCATGGAACCAAATCCGTTTTGTATGAAACGGCATGACCTACTTTCTGTGGCCTAATCCTCCAAGATTAATGTGATTCGGGGGCTTTTCGATGACACCGTCTTAATCCCAGCGTCAGCTTAAGCCAAACTTTTGACTAAACATAACACGGCTTTGATTAAAACTGAAAACTTTTAGACAGCTTAATTGCGCTCCCAATATTGAGTATTTAATCACCAAAGGTCCATCCAGCCTCACAGCAGTTGGGTCTTGATTGAGAATTGGTGCTTTGTAGCGCCAATGACCAAGCTCGTAAAAAGGTCGATAGCTCAATTGGTAGAATGCTTGCATTCCAAACCGAGAGCAACGTTTCGATCTCAAGGCTTACTCAGCCGTCACAAGAAATGAAAACCAGCCCCCCGGGAACAGGCAAACCCCCACTTCAACTGAAAGTTTTTGGTGTGAGGCCGGCCCCCTTACCCGTAAAAAAAGTAGTCCCGAATCGCCACATGCAGTCAAGATATATATCAATATTATTAATTGATGAGGCATTCACTTTGTATCCTTTAATTTTTTTTTTAAATAAAAAACAACTTGTTTTAGGTTACGGGGCGAGTAAAATTCAATAATGTACGACCGGTTTCAGAAACAATATTTCCGTAATATTTTGTACCTGACGATGGAAACATTGTTTCCGAAACTGGTCGTACATTATTAATTGAATTTTACTCGCCCCGTAACCTAATACAAGTTTTATTTTTATTTTTTTAAGATATATATCATTTCAGATTCATATTACATGCATTCCCACAAGCAGCGTATAAGCTCGCGCTAACACACGCCACATGTGAACCTACAAAATAAAAACCCAATCTCAAATGAACATAAGCCCTGGAAATCTTGCCGACCTTCCCTGAAACAGGGATAACATTAAATCAAATGATGGATAACTTAAACCAGCACTGGAAGAGACGAGCTATTAAAATCTAAATAGTTTATCCATCAATGTCGTAGTGTAAAATGTTCGGATTATAAATCATCGTATTATCAAATGTCCGCTATAAATAGTGGGATAATGGTACAGGGTGGACCATATTAAAGCGACACATGACGTAGTGCCCCATGTGACGCTAAACCGCGACCAGCACTAGCTCTTCATTACTCACCCTGTAGTTTGTATGATAGGAATAGTAACAGGGATATTACTTGTTGGGATTCCATGTAATTAATCCCGGATTTGACGTCATGAATTTGTTAAAATTTGATGCAAGAAAAATTAAAGGAAGATCGAATGGATGAATCGTAGGTTTAAGGTTTAATTAACTAGGTAACATATTAAGTTGATTGTGGTTTCTCAGATAAATCGCTGCCTTAGTTTTGTTTACCGTATACGCCATTGAGAAAATTTTACATGAGCAATGTTTGCATGTGTACTGGACCAATGTGTCTTATGAAAACAAGAAATTTATTTAAAAAATATTTAAAAGAACTCTCACATTATCGAATTTTACAGTTTTTCTCAGATTGTGTAGAATTTGATTCATAAGACAACTGCATGACAAAGTCATATTTGACAAGATTGGCGTATACGGCAAACAAGAACTGGGGGAGCGAAATGCACCTTTTTCCTATATTCTACTTGAGAAAACACTACAAAAGAGTGAAAAACCTATAGTTTAGGAGTGTGTCATGAGTAATATTTCATAATGAGTTCACTTACTATGATAAGTTACCCCCAATAAAATTTTAATCCATTATTTCTCAAATCAGTAAATCAGTACTTATTTATTTTACCTTTTAGGTGGTGACATATTGTTTAATTGCACAGATTTACAAATAAGTTTTAATTATTTTTGCATGAATAACAATCAAGAATAATCCACAATTTATCAACTTAATTCTTACAAAATAAACAATTTTTTGTACCTATCATTAAATACAAAATATCATATTAATTCATTTTTTCTGACTAAAAACCCCTAATTGAGCATAGATTTTGAAAATATGTAACAAAAACCCCACCAAAAAAAATGATAACATAGTATAAAAACTGATATATCATATTTTAAATTTAAAACGATACGTTATCAATCGCATGTTTTCTTTTTTTCATGAACTCGAAGTATCTAGTCGTACGTACATTTCTAGAAACTAATACCCTGTTAATTGAATAAGAGTTGTAGGCTTACACGGCCGGCTGATGATGCTGGAGTGCTGTTTCCCGGGATCTGTTGCCGTGGTCTGTGGGAGCTGGAGCTTCCGGACGTTTCGCCCATTTCTACCATGGGCTTCTTCATCACAATTCTCATCAAGATCTTCATCATCATCATACTTCACGCTGAAGAAGCCCATCGTAGAAATGGGCGAAACGTCCGGAAGCTCCAGCTCCCACAGACCACGGCAACAGATCCCGGAAAACATCACTGCAGCACCCTGTAAATTGATTTATAATGTCTAACAATAAATATTATGACTTCTAAATGAACTGTATATTTTTTCTCTAGTTTTTAATTGTGAAATCATTTTTAGAATCAATATCCCGGTTTTTTTCGGGGATCCAGTCGCCATATTTAATGGCTTCGACAGCACAAAGCCCTGATTATTTCCAGCGCTTTTAGGCAGCCGTACATTCGTCAAAGTTAACCGGCCGGCCCTGTCTGTAAAGCCCTGACATTCTGGGGATAATACAACACTGGACCGGGCTTTTTATGAGCTCCGGGATATAGACGTGCTTGTGACAACCCTATTGTGCTATAGAACGCCGGCGCCGATAACAATTGTACCAACAAATTAATCATTAAAAATGAAATCTACTCTTTAGAAAACGGACAAATGTAAAATATGTAGTTAAGGAAGCTAACCGTTCTCACTATTTTATAAATAGTGTTCAGGTATATGTTTTATCTTTAATCGAAGTTGCAAATATATATTAGTATTTACAATATATATTTTTAAATGCATGCCCGCAAACAGACACGTGAAAGTTCGCTTTTACAAATGCTGAATGTGTACTTACAAATTCAAATCCAAACGAGCATAAACCCTGCAACTTTTGCCCACCTTCCCTGGAACAGGGGTGAAATTGGCAAAGTGAACATTTTTTACAGGTTGAATGGTCAGCCTTATGCCAACCTATAAATCAAGGAATATATATTATAGATCACACGTGTTTATTTATGGTCATGCATTTGACATGAGCTTTGAATGTTAATATATCCTTGTAACTTAGATTATAGGTATATTATTTTAGATTGGTCGACAGAATTCAAGGCAATTTAATTAATAATCAAGCTCCACACATTATTCAATATGCTCTTTATTTATGACAAAACAAATAGATCTAATTAATTGCTTTTGAGCATGCGCTAACATAAAATTTTCAGTGTACCGCAATGACCAATCGTTAATTGATTGCTTCCATTATATTAATTTGTCTATTCACTCTGAAAAGTTTCATGCTTTATTAATATTTAATAAACCATGCAATCCCTGCAAGTGCATAATATAATGATGACAGATTATAACGGCACAGTGACAAAACGACACATGACATAACGGCACATGACAGTACACCACATGACAAAACATCACTATGACAAAAAAACACAAAGACAAAACATTGCTAAACTAAAATAGGGCTGCGGCTGACCACCCATGCTGCCAACTTTGCCAAAGTCACTCCTGTTTCAGGGAAGGTCGGCAGGAGTTGCAGGGTGTTTGTGATTCGGGTTTTCATTTTGTACGTGTCTGCTTGTGAGAATGGACAAGATGTGAATCCCCAATGTTAAATATCTTTGCAACTTAGATTAGGTTAGATTAGAACATTCCACAAACGGCGCATGAAAGAAACATCACATCACAAAACAAATCAAATATTTATTTTGCTTCCACACGCCCCATGCGACCCCTTCGGGGATAACGCAGGCAAGAAGTAACACTTTACGTGTAGCTTAGTTGCGGTGGCCTTAATTTTTTTTGTAAGCTTTACCACAATATATATGCACGAATTCCATTTTCTCATGTTTCTCATGTCTCACTTTTTTGTCATGGCGTTAATGATGTTAATTCTGTTATGTTCTGTTGTGAGATGTTTTATCATGTAGGTAACGTTTTGTCATAGTGATGTTCTGACATGTGTTGTTCTATCATATGTCGCTATGTCATGCGTCGTTTTGTCACTGTGCCGTTTGACCATGCAACCTGAACACACATGAAATAATAGATAAAGATGTAAACGTGGTTTCAGGAATGTTAACCGCTGCAAATTTTGGTCACACAAAATGTCAAAGTAAATTGAGATAATTACGAATGTCACATTTGTGGAAAATTATTGTTAATAACCGTGACAACCTGAAATGCAATTAATTAATATGAAATGCAATTAATTGCATAATTGTGAGGCTTAATCGGAATTAGGTTTTACTAGAAATTTTAAACAAGCCTTTAGGTGGTCCTGACATTTTTTTAAAAATACAGTGCAATGTCAGGTTGATAGCTCAGTTGGTACAGTGCTTGCATTCCATACCGAGAGCTCGGGTTCGAATCTCACCAAAGTTCGCGCTTACACATGCCGCATGTGCACTTACAACATATAAACCCAATCTCAAATGAACATAAGCCCTCTAAGCAACTCTAGCTGAGCTTCCCTGAAACAGGGGTGACATGGGCAAAGTAAACGATTTTATACAGCATGGGTGGTCAGCCGCATACCAACTTATAAGTCAAGGAATATACACAACAAATTACATTTTTTAACTTATAGGTTGGTATGCGGGTGACCATTCATGCTGTAAAAATGGTTCACTTGGCCAATGTCACCCTGTCACAGGGAAGGATGGCAAGAGTTGCAGGGTGTATGCCCATTTGAGATTTGTTTTTTTTGTTGTAGGTTCACATGCGGCATGTGCAAGCGCGAACTTGTACGTGTCTGGTTGTGAAAATGCATGTAATGTGAATGTCCAATGTAACATATCTTTGCAACTTAGATGAGAACAAACAATAATATGGATGGACCTCAAAACTAAAACATTTATTAACAAAATTAATACATTTTGTATTGTTTGTGTATTAACACTGTGAAAATTCATATTGTTTAATTTATAATTTTTGAAGGAATTCAAAGAAAACACTGTTTATTTTCACTAAAATTTATTTAGAAAGATTAAAATTTTTAAAACAAATTAAAAACGCGTTTTCGACCTAGTAGGTCATCATCAGGTATGATTACAATATTATATGATTATCGTAATCATACCTGATGATGACCTACTAGGTCGAAAACGCGTTTGTAATTTGTTTTAAAGATTTTAATCTTTCTAAATAAATTTTAGTGAAAATAAACAGTGTTTTCTTTGAATTCCTTCAAAAATTATAAATTAAAAAATTAATACAATTTAAAAAACCTTAGTTCTAACCGCCTACATCAACAGATCATACAGATTAACCGCCATTTCTTTCTGTCCTTGTATACTTTTTCATTTCATTCAGATTTAACTTGATAACGATTCTATTAAGCGTTTTAATTGTAATGCATTCTCTATGATTGAATTTAAACGTGAAATTTAACATTTGGCAAACTCGAACCGGGGGAACAAATTTCCCGATAGTCGGAGTTTTCCCACAAAGGCGGGGAATACTTGTCATTCTTTTTTGTGGATGTTCGGGGGAAACCACGCAGGAATCTGAAAACCCTTAACCATGCCGGGAAATGGAGGGAGGGGGTAGGGAGAGGGTGGGAAGCATTTAGTTATAACATAGAGGAGCAGAAACCAACTTCCTGCATTGATACATACTATCTATCGATAGCTCAGTTGGTAGAGTGCTTGCATTCCATGCCGCATGCCGAATCCCACCGAGGGTGTCAGAAATGATTTCCCGTTTCGGTGTTTATTTCAAACCTCAAAATAAAATACCGGCAAGGTTTACTCAGCCTTCACAAGAAATGAGTACCAGCCCCCTCGGGAGCTGGGAAACCTCCACTTCAACTGAAGTGGTTGGCGTAAAGCCGGCCCCCTTACCTGTAAAAATAAATAGGTTCGCCACATGCGACCCCTTCGGGGATAACGCGGCAAGAAGTTACACTATATATGTAGCTTAGTTGCGTTTTTTTATCACTTTTGTCTTAGTCCTGTCAAACGTTGCAGTTGTGAAGTCATACACACATGTTTTTTTGTGTCAAATTTTATGTTTCTTGCTTGTTCCATTTTGTGTCACATAATGTCTTAAAGTAATGCCTTTTTCGTCAATTCTATCGATCACAAGATTCATACCGCGTGCGTCTATGTTCGGACTGCTCTGGGCATAGTACCCACGCGGCAATGCTGTCACCTTTCTAGAAACATTTTTGCATTCGCCCGAGTTTTTTTGTACATATGAAAATGCAACTGTGAGATGATGTTGATGATTTCTTTATCAGCGCCGTTTCGTAACTCAATGTCAGTCCAACGGCGCTTAGTAGTTTACTGGGCGAAAAAGTGTGTCTTCATCCTCCTCTTTAGGTCCTCAATCGTCCTAGACCTCCGGATTTCTGGTGGTAGTTGATTCCAGGTCGCAGGGCCGGCCACTGCAAAAGCACTGCAAAAGTGAGGGTCTTTGTTCTCTTTCTTACTAATAATTATTTTCGTAAGTAGGTTGAAAAAAATATATAATATTGTCTATTTTTGTTAAAATAATTTCTAGTCCACAGATATCATAAGTCAATGGTGGAAAGAGACTAGGACCGTTTGGCTGAATAATATTTGTAACATTAAAAGTTTTTTCCGCGATCTGAAAGCAGTAATGGATCAAACTTCTTACTTAAGTCACGACGACTGATTTGAGTTCATCTTAAGTTGTCGAGCAGAGAGGGTGTCTCCTGAAGTCGTTGGCTACTTCGCCAACGGAACGTCGAGAATAATGAATGTTCTCTTTTAACGGTTCGTCTAATATCCGTTTTTTTAAATGTGTTGTTATCACAATAATAATTGTAAATTTGTCAAACGATCGTACTTCCAACTGAAACCTATCACAGTAAAGGAGAAATTTTTAGATAGCACTCCTGTACTGCTCCCGTCGATCGCGTAAGCGTAATAACGTTCCCTTAGTGCTTGTTTGTCTTATGTCCATCAGAAGTAATTTCACAAGAGCAATATTTTGGATGTGTACTGGACTAATGTGTCTTATGAAACCTGGAAATAGAGTTAAAAATATTTAAAGCAACCCACATTATCGTCTTTTACGTTTTGTTCTTACCTCAGATTGTGTAGAATGTGATTCTTAAGTCAATTTCATTGAAAATGTCATGTTTAAATCCATTATAGAAAGCTGTGATTTAGATGATCAAAACTTGCCTTAACAATGAGTGAAAACCTTTTTTTTAAGATATCCTATGCGGGACTCCCTAGATTCTAAAGACTCTAGGGGTCTGTGACACTAGTTGTAGTGCCGCAGAAGTGTACGAGATTGGTTGTCGCTACAAAACATCAATACTCAAGCAAGACCCAGTTGCTGTTAAGCTGGATGGACCTTTTAGTGGCCGGTCTTTGGTAAAGGCTTTATGAATTTTTTCAACCCAGAAAAGAGCATGTTTGGAAATATAAATGGTATATTTTTGTGCTCCGCCGGGATTCGAATCCACAACCTTCCATTTACGAGTCCGAAGTGTTGCCACTGGACTACGGACCGGTCCAAAAAATATAGGATTTTCCTACAAAAATACATTTATTAACTGTTTTTCTTCGCATGAGGAATAAAAAATACACATTATTTTCATTTCCATTCATGAATCACGATCATAAAAAACACACACACACAGAAGCAGTAAGATCTGTTCACACGCGTGAAGTATACAAGTTTATTATACGGTATAAGGTCGGTTTTTTACCCCCTCAGTCCTATTCTCGCAAACGGTAAAACTGTACGTTTTAACTCAACTCAATTTTACTTTAATTTCAAGCAAAGCCTCTTGCGAGCGTTAACGTTTCCGTACATTATTTGTAGAAGGCTCCAGTTGTTTTGATACTCGGGGAGCATCGGCGCCTCACCACCCTTGTCTCGCGTCTTTAGCAGGCGCACAAAAACTGGATCTGGGTCACATAGCGCGGCTGGGCGTATATTGAGACATCTCACCATACAGCCATTTTCAGATGAAGATAGTATTCAAAGGTCTTTAAGTGAAAACTTGCAGTGGTTCAGGTCATTGTCTTGTCTTGTCTTGTATCCTGCCGGCATTCCTCTAGGGGTGGCCGGTACCTCCACACAAGTGCCTCTACTTGACTCTGTCTTTGCATACTTCTTTCATCTCGTTTAATTTCATCACTCTTTTCATGCATGCTCTTCTCTTGTTTCCACTCTGTAAATTCCATTCATTCGCAATCTCACTTATCCGATCAATCCATTCTTTCCTAGGTCTTCCCTTTCCACGCTTACCTATTACATTCCCTTTTTACACTCTTTTTGTCAGTCGGTCTTCATAATTCAAATATTATTTAAAAATAAAAATAACTTTTTATGATAGACATACTTTTATTTTCACAGTTTATTTGGTCGATAGCTCAGTTGGTAGAGTGCTTGCATTCCATGCTGTGAGCTCGGGTTCGAATCCCACCGAGGGTGTCAGAAATGATTTCCCGTTTCGGTGTTAATTTTTCAAACCCCAAAATAAAATACCGGCAACGTTTACTCAGCTTTCGCAATAAATGAGTACCAGCCCTCTCGGAAGCTGGGAAACCCCTACTTCAACTGAAGTGGTTGACGTAAGGCAGGCCCCCTTACCTGTAAAAATAAATAGGTTCAACTTGTCACATATATTCCTCAGTATACTAATGTCAGAAATATTTTTTTACCCTTGTTTTGGCTGCAGATTTAAGTTTATTAACTAAGATATTATCATAATCATTTGATATTTTCTGAAGTTTCCGAAGATGTAATTCACTTTTAATATTGTTAAGAACTTGGAGTACGTGTGACTGTACATGCATACATAAAACAGTCTGGCACTAGTATGATGATGATAGTGTTACGGTCCATCCAGCCTTACAGCAACTGGGTCTTCCTTAAGTATTGGCGTTTTGTAGCGACGACCAAGCTCGTAAGCACTTCTGCAGCACTACAACAAGTGTCATAGACCCCTATGACAGTCTTTGAAATCTAGGGAGTTAACCGCACAAGATTAAAAAAAACCACATTCGTATCTAACAGTACATAAGTTCAGGCAGATCCTTTGTTTGCTAGCTGTGTCTGAACAGCCTCTAAGAAAAAACACTTACCACTGGCTTATTATACAAACTGGTACATAAGAATGTCTGTATAATATATCATATATCATCCTCCAACATGAGAAGTTATGTTCTGCGACAAAACCTCCCTTACGGATGAGGAATAATTGTGCTCTTTGGGTGTTTCTGTTTTCTAATTATTACTAGAAGCTTCTTGACAAAGTATGTAGAAGTTCTTTGTTAACTTGAAAATGTCTCTCTTGCATTCTTGACGTTTGGATCTTTTTTGAAACCAAAATTCAAAGTTGAAGTTTGAAAGACAAGTATTCTATAATCTATAATCTAACTTGCAAGGATATATTCATTCAAAGCTCTCAGATGTATGCCCACAAACAAACACGTGTAGTTCGCGCTTACAAATGCTGATTGTGTACTTACAAATAAAATCCAAAACTCAAATGAACATAAGCCCTGCAACTCTTGCCGACATTCCCTGAAACAGGGGTGACATTGGCATTAATGAATCAATTAGGTAATTTTCTGCAAATAAACCTTTAAAAAATATGCACAATCTGCTTATGAAGGTTAAAAAACAAACCTCTAAAATAAATCGGTGTTATGGCCGAGGGGGCCAAGTGGGTTGATCTTTCTATCGTGATTGGAATAGAAAAACGTTGTTTCGATCCCCGCCTCGGTTGTTTGACCAAAACTTTGACCCTGGTTCAACAGATGTTATTGGGTAATTATTAATTAATAATTAAAATAAATTAAAAACAAGAATGAACTACTCATTGATGATATAACTGTTTCTGGCAAGGCAGAATAGGTTGGTGAATTGCATTCCTCTTCACAAATCTATTTAAAAACAAAAACTCTGAGTTCAACCTCTTATATTTTTAGAGCTGTATGAGAAATTTAATTGTTCCTTCAGTGCTTGTTTGGCTTGTCTACGATTTTTTCAAAGACGACCTTTAAATGGAATTATCTTAACTATCACATTCTACACAATCTGAGCTAAGAAAAATGGGAGAGTTGCTTCAAATATTTTCAAAATCAATTTCCAGTTTTCATAAGACACATTGGTGCAGTACACATACAAACATTGCTCATGTGAAATTACCTTCGATGGAGATAAAACAAACAAGCACCATGTAAGGTGACGAGATATTGATCACAAAACCAGAACACAACAAAATATACTTTGATTTTTTTACAGCCTTACCCGTAAAAATAAATAGGTCCCGAATCGCCACATGCGACCCCTTCGAAGATAACGAAGGCAGGAAGTTACACAATATATAGAACACTATATGTGTAGCTTAGTTGCGTTTTTTTTTACAAGCAAAACACAAAGAAAACACTGTAAATACTTAACGAAAGACTGAAAATGCTTTTACTTCGTTTTATAAAGCTGTTGAATAAGTTACCAAGAGATTTTCAGCATTCTACATCATCTTAATTAGCTTTACATTCGATTTTAATTGATTTTCTGGATTCTTATTACAATTGATTGCTGGAATCGTAGAAATACTTAAGAAAATTCTGAACAAATTCCTAACGATTTTCTCAATCGAGAGAAACAGTTTTACAGGAACATGTCTGACTTATTAATAAGATTAAAAATACACAAAAGGTGGCAATAAAGATTTTTATCGAAAATCCTTGACTTATAGGTTGGTATAAGGTTGACCACCCATACTGTAAAAAATGGTTCATTTTGCCAATGTCTTTTTTTTTTTTTTTTTTTTTTTTTTTTTTTTTTTTTTTTTTTTTTTTTTTTTTTTTTTTTTTTTTTTTTTTTTTTTTTTTTTTTTTTTAAATAGTTTATTCAACAAAACAGGAAAATACATTAAAATATATAAAACAATAATAAAAATATATACAATTGATGTTGTACCTTCCCAATTACAATGTTGACATTAAATATAAGTATTAAAAATAAAAAGAATATAAAAAAGAATATAAATATAAATACTAATGACAATATGATATTTTTTCATACAATGTTGACATTAAATATAAGTATTAAAATAAAAAAAAGAATATAAATATCAATACTAATGATAGTAAGATATTTTTCCTTTTTTTTTTCAAACACAAAATATAAAATATAAAAACCTATTAAAATAATCATGATAACCGTAATGACACCAAACAATAAAAGATAAAAACAGAATTACATATATCAAATCAGCCTTACATTCACTTGAACATGCCAATATTTTCAATTATAATTTTAATTTTTCCCACTCACTAATACCTACACACTGAAATTCTAGTCAAAATTCATTATATTTCATGAACACGTTTCTATTATTATTACAATTACAATTATTATTATTATTATTATTATTTTACATCATTAATCAAGAATTAAGGGCAAAGTATGGCCGTCGTTAACTTTTTCAAAGTATTGGTCGATTGGTAAAAAATATCCAGTTCACTAAACTTTTCATTGAACAACCGCGAAGCTCTCAAGAGGAATGAGTTTCCGTATGAATTTGTTTTGTGAGACGGAATATAGAGCTGGATTTTGGTGTTTCTTGACGTCATCCTAGGCACTCGGATTCCCACTTCAGACAGGAGTTCGGAGCAAGACACGTTACCCCGGATGAGTTTGAATAGGAACATTAGGTCCAGAATACTCCGTCTCGCTTGGAGCGAAAACAAACCATAGTGTTGCAGCGCCGTATGATAATCGGCAAGCTCTCGATGGAGACCGTCTCGGTACAAGAGTGTCCTGATGAGGCGTTTTTGGATGGCCTCTAATCTATTGACATAGATGATATATTGCGGGTTCCAAACTTGGCAAGCATATTCAAGTATTGGTCTTACGTAAACTTTATAAAGACATAATGCCACTGCAGTGTTTCGGAATGGCTTACAAGATCTCAAAACAAACCCAAGCAGTTTGTATGATCTTTTAATGATGCTATCTATGTGGTAATTGAATCTCAATTTATTGTCTAATACAAGCCCCAGATCACGTACTTGATCGGCAGGTTCCACGAACTCCGATTGAATCTCGTATTCAAAGACTAATGGGTTCTTTTTCCTAGTGAACCTCACGATGCAACATTTAGAAACATTTAAAGAAAGTTTATTTACGATACAATAGTCACCAAAGCGTTTCAAATCTCTTTGGATAGATACACAATCTCTCACGGATGCCACCTCTGAAAAAATCTTCATATCGTCTGCATAAAGTAAGACGCTTGAATTGAGGAAGCAATGTCTTATATCGTTAATAAAAATTAAGAATAAAAGAGGACCCAGATGGCTACCCTGCGGCACACCCGAGACGACCCGTTCACGTTTGGAGGTGATTCCCCCAATCGTTACAGATATTGTTCTATCATACAGGTATGATTTGAGCCACCGGAGTAGGTCACCGTGTATTCCTTGCCACTCCAGCTTGGCAATTAGGATATTGTGGCTAATCTTATCAAAACATTTGGAGTAATCAGTGTAGATCACATCAGCCTGAGATCCTGCGTCCATAATCTTTAGAATTTTTTCCGTAAACAGTACCAGATTTGATGCGGTGGACCTACCTGGTAAAAACCCATGTTGATTTACATCAATTGCATTTTTCACCGCGGAGAAAATCTGATCATATGCTATTTTTTCGAGTAACTTCCCAAATATAGATAACTTAGATACAGGGCGATAGTTTTCAACATTGTCTTTATTTCCAGATTTGTAAATTGGTACTATGTGCGCATATTTCCATTTACGTGGAAAAACACCCAGACTAAGTGATTTTTTAAATATTATTGCTAATGGCTTAATTAATTTATCACAACAGTTTTTTATGAAAATAACCGGCAAACCATCCGGACCACAACCTTTCCTCACGTCTAATGAGCGAATGCTTTCACATAACCTATCCTCATTGATGACTATGGACGAGATAGTGGAGCAATCATTAAATGAATCACCAGATTGACGTGCAACCGATAAACCATCATCTTCCACGAAAACGGAGGAAAAGTATTTAAGGAACAAGTCAGATATCCCAGCAGCATCATTTTTTATTTCATTTTCATACTTCATTTCATTTGGAATACAGCTTTCGCCTTTTTTTGATTTAATAAAGGAAAATAGTTTTTTGGGGTCATTTCTAATAGACGTCTCCATGTGGTTCAAATATTTACGCTTGCATATCTTTTCCTGTTGTTTGAATCTACTTCTTAGTAATGAAAATGTGGAGTAGTCCAACGGATTTCCGTAACGCCTAAACTTAGTATGGAACAATTGTTTTTCTTTTAAGATTTTCTTCAAAGCGTTGGAATACCAAGGAGGGTACTGCGTATTGGTGCTACATAATCGAGATTTCGGGACATATTCATCAATAATTTCATTTACCACACGGTAGAAATTATCCACCATCTCATCAATATCATCCGAATCCAGAATTGAGTCCCAATCGACCATAGACAAAGAATTGTTAATTATTGTATAGTCGGCCTTTTTGTATACGTACACCATTCTCGGGGTACTCGTACGTAAGGAGCTTAGAATGCCACTATGATGCGTCACCCGCATACATAGAGACTTGTGATGACGATCCTCGGGCACGAGTGGAGACAAAGGGGTGTCAACCGTCACATTCTTGTTGCATAAAACTAGGTCTAAAATTCTGCCATTAACATTTGGAAGCCCGTTAAACTGTCTAAGGTCAGAAAATGACATAAAATCTTGTACAATTAAGGTAGATGGGTCACTATAAGGTGTAAACTCGTCATCAGGAGTATTACCCTCAGGAAGAGGGAATATATTTGTGCTCAGGTTAAAGTCTCCAGCGATGAAGAATGTGTCAATAACATTTTCAGTAAAGATTTCACAAGCTTTATCTATATGCTGACGCAGGCTTAGGTTGTGTGTCGGCCCTGGAGGAATGTAAACACAACCGATGTGTAAGTCGGGATTCGCATTACCGGTGGAAATGGTTACCCAGAGATCCTCCGACAGCGAATGCCACTCTGGACGTGCTCGAGACTTAATGTTTTTATTGACACATATTAACACTCCCCCACCTTTCGATTGAAGAGTTCGATCATAGTCCCTATCCCTTCTATAAACATTGTAATTAGAGGGAATAAGTTCAGCATCGTAGATGCCGTCCGTAAGGAATGTTTCCGTCAGTAATATTATGTCGTAATCATCGCTTAATATGTTGGTTAGCAGCGTGTGAGTTTTAGATCTCAAGCCATTAACATTCTGATAGTATACTGAATACATCGATATGTGAAATTATAGATAATTCGTAATTATAATTATATAAAACTGTGTGGTTAAAACTTGGTAATTGTGAATTAATTTGAGTAAGAAATATATAGATAATTAGGTTAGTGCACCGAGCACGTATTACCGAATAAAGTGTTATAATATACGAAGTGTGAGTGAGACCCATCAAAATTACAAGACATAGCATACTTGAAGTAAAACAAATGTAAAAGTGAATAAACAGGAAGTGTAAAACATTAGATATAAAAGTAAAAATAGTGTAAAACAATAAAATAGTAGTGTAGAACAATAAAACAGTAGTATAAAACAATAAAGTTGTGGCGTAAAACAATATAATAGTGTGAAACCATAAAATAGAAGTGTAACACAATAAAACAGTAGTGAAAAACAATAAAATAGTAGTGTAAATAAAATAGTAGTGTAAAACAATGAAATAGTGTAAAACAATAAAATAACCGTGTAAAACCATAAACTAGTGCAAAGATGGTAGTGCAAAAAAGACAGTAGATAAAAATGTAACAGTAGCATAAGACAGTAAAGCGTTAGTGCAACAATTATAATCATTCGAAAATACAAAACAAATGACGAAGGGAACATCCAGTAAATATATAAGGGAAACAAAAGTAAATAAAGGTGCTTAAAAAAAAGTGAAGATGTTAAAGTACATAAACGTAATCTATAAATTACTAAAATAAATATAATTGGCTTGAGAGACTTATCTTTTATATTTTTTTTTATTTTTAGATTTAATAGAATAATGGTAGTGGAATGATGGATAATATCATAATCCTCTTGAATGATTTTAAACTTTATTATTTTTTTATTTATTTTGTGATTAAGATACCTAGATATTAATAAATAAATGCGGCTTAGTCGATGGTCACTTTTTGTTGATTTACGCTGAGGTTGGTTGGCCTTAAAAATTAGCATGTTGACATTATTAATTATTATTGATTTACACGCCTTTGCAAGACTTCCTTGCCCTCCACTCATTGAGCTGCAAAATCGCAAAACTAAGTGAAGATTAGAACAAATAAACATAAGGAACAAAACCATTGCAAAAGTGCAAGCATTAATTGACGAAAGGACCAACAAGCAAACATTTAAAAAGCGGAACAAGATTGCAAAAACATTCGACCATTGTGCATAAATGATGGTGATATTCTCATTTGAAATTAAAAGCCCAAACGTCAGTGCAGTGATTATAATATTTTCTTTAAGTCCTCTTCTCTTGATATCCGGATTGGCGGTGAAGTGGGGTTCTTCCTGACGAATAAACGACAGTCTCTTGACCAGACAAACTGAAATCCCGCACTCTTTCTTGTAAGTGTTTCAGGAAAGGTCGACAAGAGTTGCAGGGCCTTTGTTCGTTTGAGATTGGGTTTTTATGTTGTAAGTTCTTTGTGTATTTTTGTGGACATGCATTTAATATAAATTTCAATGTAATATAAGTATCTTTACAACTTAGATTATTGATTATAGATTATAGACACCTCAAAAGCTGTATGTGTGCGAGCTTGGTTGTCCCTAGTTTTATGTAAAAACAACATATTTTGAAATATAGATTTATGGTTATGTATATTGTTGTGTTTTTAGGATTCAAATAGTTTTTAAATTTAAAAAAACTGGTCTTTTTTACAGGATATTTATTTTACACTTTGGTTTAGCAATTCACATTTTATTTCACAGTTGGTGTTCATTTACAATGTATTTTTTGTTCAAAAGCAGAACGTCGTATATAGACTGACTCCTGAAAACTGCTTGCAGCTTTTTATACTCCAAAGATAGTAGTTACTAGAAGTCAATTTTGCTGGAATCTTCCAGAACATAAAGCTTCCAGTACATAAATTTGAATATCTCTTCACCCTAGGTACTTGTAATAATTAATCTTACCTATATACACTCTTATCAGCTATAAATGTGATATCTACCTAACTAAATATTTATATTTATTTGTTATTTACACAAGAATATTCTTATGTAGATAGATAATAGAACGACTGCAAATTTAGTGCTTTGTCAATTTTAGATTGAATCATTTATTTCATGAACTGATTTTGATCAACGTTAATTGTATATGTACGAGTATACCTACAAGAAATCGTCAACGCGATTCCATTAAATACTTCCATAAACTAATTGTGATTTAAGGGCGGTAGTTTGTTTTTCCATTTACGAGTAGGGAAGAGAGAAGTCGTTAATCTTAATTAAGCCTTTTACTGATAATACTTTCGAGCCGGGTTAACCGATTAACGGGCACCGAGACTGATAAAGGTCGGAACAGATGACCCCACGAAGACTTCCCAACGCGTTAACTCACAAGAAACTTAAAATATTAATTGATTTAAGTATCCCACATCTTTTTTTTGTACGGCCCCATTTACACTCTGCCATTGCTACTTCCGTCAGTATGGGCGGAGCAAGTGAGTAGCATGTGTACCTGTCCAATGTGTCTTATGAATGCTTGAAATTGATTTTGAAAATATTTTAAACAGCTCTCACATTATCGTGTTTTATGTTTATTTCTTAACTCGGATTTTAAAAATGTCATTTAAATATTTAAGTAGATAGTAGTAGATTTAAGTATCGCACATCTTTTTATTTTTACGGCCCCAATTTACACTCTGCCACTTCTACTTCCGTCAGTAGGGCAGAGCAAGTGAATAGCATGTATACTCGTACTTGTCCAATGTGTCTTTTTTTCTTTTTTTTTTTTATTGTGCACAACAGGTCACCCTTATTACAGTGCACCCTCACAGCTATCAACACGCTGCGCTGGGAGGAACTCTATTGCAAGATTTTTAAAAATGTTAATAAATTACACTCAAAAATGTCTATATTAGTCTTATAAATACTTGAAAGTGATTTTGAAAATATTAAAAACAGCTTTCACCTTATTTTTTTGTTTTTTTCTTCACTCAGATTGTGTTAAATGTCATTATTTTCAGACAATTTTATTTAATTAACATCTTTGAATCAAATGATAGTAGTAGATAAGCCAAATAAGCACTGGAGGGACGATCTGCTGCTAGCTATAGCGAGTTGACTTCAGTAGCTTAATAACTTTTCAAAAATAGGTTTGTGATTTTCACGCATCCTTACAAATATGTTTTTAAAAACCATCACCTATTTTCGATAGATTTTGTTATAAAATGCTATAAATGGAATTGACAACATGTTACAACAACAGTTACATTCATTTTTTCCTCTGAAAGGTCTTCGCATTGCCATACTAATAAGCCTCTACGCTTTCCTCTGCGAATAAGGAATCCGTAGCAGCAGTTGTTGATGTGGGTCTACGCGTCTACGTCAGCTGTTACTTAGCAAACACTTTGACATCAGGTTACTTCCAAAAGTTCTGCTGTTGACTTGAATTATTTAAGGTGATGCCGCGACTTGTACTTTCATCAAATTTGTTAGAACAGCCTTTGAAAGAATATTTAAATTTAAATAATTTAAAATAGAAAACTCTCCTGTACAATTATTGTAAAAACCTTGAAAAGGATGCCGTAAAAAATATCATGAAATAATGTCAATAGCTCAGTTAGTAGAGTGTTTGTATTTCATGCCAAATGCTCGGGTTCGAATCCCACCGAGGGTATCAGAAATGATTTTCCATTTCGGTGCTTATTTCAAACCCAAAGTAAAATTTCAGCAAGGCTTACAGAGCCTTTACAAGAATTGAGTACCAGCCCCCCCACAAGCTGAGAAACCTCTTCTTCAAATGAAGTGGTTTCGGTGTGATAACACCTTAAGCGCTCGAGAAAATAAATCAACTCGTGAAGAAAACTTTTTTTTTTTTACATTTTTAATTTAAAATTAATCTTTCATACGTCAATACACAAACCATTAAATTGTTACATTAAAATAATGTCAATTGTACTTCTCTTTGTTCAATTAACGTGAATAAATTGTTAAATGTATGTTTATAAACAAATTAGACTTAATAGGTTTAATTTTGGGGAGTACATCTGAAGCAACTTTAACAGAGCGTAAATGTAAGACACAGGCACAGAAGGAAAAGCATTTGCACGTTAGATTACGCCCGTATTAGGTGCCGACAGTAAATTCGTATTAAATTTGCAACACAAAGGTTGTAGAGGAGGATAATACGGCGATATGTATGATCACTCTGAGCCGCCTCTGCAGATACTGGCGGAATAAGAAATTCATGTAAGCTTGTGGAGTGGGACATACAGAGATACTAGCGAAATAAGGTGTTCACAGATACTAGTGACGTAAAAAATTCACAGATATAAGCGGAGTAAGAAAAATACATGTACTAGCGGAATAAGAAATTTATGTCAGCTTGTGGAGTGAGGAATACGAAGATACTAACGAAATAAGGTGTTCACAGATACTAGCGAAGTAAGAAATTCACAGACATAAGCGGAGTAAGAAAAATACATGTACTAGCGGAATAAGAAATTTATGTCAGCTTATGGAGGGAAAAATACGAAGATACTAACGAAATAAGGTGTCCACAGATACTAGTGGAATAAGAAATTCACAGATACTTGCGGAGTAAGAAAAATATAGTTACTAGGGGAATAAGAAATTCATTACGGGATGAGAAATGCGTAGATGCTAAAGAAATATATAAGATATTCACAGAGACTGGTGAAGTAAGAATTGCAGATACTTTCGGAGTAAAGTAAACAGATACTAGATAAGATACACAAATACAAACGAACAAGGTTTTCACAGAGACTTGCGAAATATGGTGTACATAGATACTAGTGAAGTAAGAAATTCACAGATACTCATAGAGTAAGAACTACTTGCAGAATAAGAAAATCACAAATACTTGGGCAGTGGGGAGTACACATAATCTAGTGAATGAAGATATTCACAGATAGTAGCAAAATAACAAATTCATAGATACTACAAAAAATGTAAAATTCCGTATGTATACATAACTTCTTTGGCGTAAAAAATTCACAGATACAAGCTCAATAAGAATTTTACCAAATATTCTAGACTAAAACATTCACGGATACCTACTTAAAATAAATTCAAAAGTTAAAGAAAAAATCTCAGACTCACACAATTAGAAATTGAGAATCGTAAAATCAACATAATTAATTAACATTGTGACGCCACACGGCCGATTAGCTAACATGTATAATAATGTGACATTTGCTTGACCAGTAGGTACTTGTTCTAATTTAGAATTTTCTTCACAGATGCAGTTCAGTTCAGAATTCAGAGATACCAATATACTAAGGCCCGGTATTTTCAGCGTAAGCATAGCGACTTTATACTGAACTAAAAGGACCCACTTATGTCAATCATGTGAGCAGTTTAGTCAAAAAGGGTAACCAAGCCTAAGTAGCTTTCTGATAATAGCAAAATTAGAAGCTCACAGAATGATAAATTCACATTTGTTTACATTTGTAGTACAGCATTAATTTGTAGTTATTACAAAAATAAGAAAATAAAGGCTTTAGTTGAATAAGAAATTCACGCAAATACAAACAGGATAATTATATCTTACGCTAGAAAAAAATGAAAAAACTCGCCCTGGAAGTGACTTTATGAAAAGAAGTTTTCTCATGCGTTGTCTCGTTCAATTTCTGCCCCTGCCTGCTTCCCCGCCGTATTAGATCTGTAATAAAAAGAAAGTGTTGAGAGAATATATTTCCAGTTTTTTTCATCTTACGTGTCGCTGCTGTTAAGCAATTTTTTTTTAAGAAATAAGGGGTGGAAGTCTCGACGGCTTTCGGTAGATCTTACTGTACCTATTTGAAGATATGGTGGTGCCTGAATAGCTGATCTTTATTACGTATAAAATGTGAGGAAGTTGAAGGTGATGAAAGAGCAGGACAGGGCAAGCTTCAGGAGGAAGCTGAAGACGCACCTGTTTAAAAGGTCATACCCGGAATAAAAGGCCCTTGTGACTAAATTTAATTATAAACGGCGCTTTGGAAAAAAAAACACCAATTATTATTATATTAGCTGTTGATACGCCGCCACGTTTTTTTTTTGTCCTATTTTTAAATATATACGGTAAGATCTACTGACCGTCGTCAAGGCTTCTACTTCTGTGATAAAGACTACCTACCCTATCGACTATCGACTGGACCGTAGTCTAGTCGTTAACACTTCTGACTCGTTAATGAAAGGTTGTGGGTTCGAACCCCGGAAGGGTACATAAAACATACCATTTATATTTTCAAAAATGCTCTTCGCTGAGTGAAAAATTCATAAACCTTTACCAAAGACTTTAACAAAGACGGTCACTAAAGGTCCATCCAGCCTAACTGGGTCTTGTTTGAGAATTGGCGCTTCTTACAGCGACGATCAAGCTCGCAGACGGCTCTTGAGGTGTCATACACACAAAAACAGCGCTCACCAAATATCTCATCCTAATATTATTACCCATGTTTGCGATGAAAGAAGATCTATGTTTGATAATAATGATAATAATATTAGGATGATTTATTTTGTGGGCGCTATTTTTGTGTAAATCACACCTCAAACACCAATTCTCAAGCAAGATCCAGTTGCTGTAAGACTGGATGGACCTTTGCTGATTGGTTTTCGGTAAAGGTATACGAATCTTATAACCCAGGGGAGAGCATATTTGAAAATATAAACTGTATATTTGTAGTGCTCCACCGGAATTCGAACTAACGACCTTTCATTTACAGGTCCAAAGCGCTAACCAATAGACTACGGACCGGTTGAATTTTTGGATGATCAGATATTGTAGAAAAATACTGTTTTTTTTGTGTTTAATACTTGGGTTCTGTTCTCACATTAACTGCGTGTCCACCTTTGCCCTTACATGTTTGAAGATAAGGGGTCGTGATCGTCGATGAAGTCTGAATCACTTCCCGTTATTCCCAAAAGAATATGTTCTATATTTCCTTCCTTTTAAAAGTTCTAGAAACTTTTGTAAGAAACGTAGAAGAATCTGGGAGAAAGCAAATATACACTGACAAAGCAAAGGCTGCTAGAATAAAGATTTGGTTTAGTCTTCTTCAAAGATTTTGGGGTCTAATAGGATTTTAGAAGTTCGTTTACTAAATATATAGCTTATTCGGCTTAGCTACCATTTGATTCAAATGTGACCTTTCCATTATTTTTTCTTAAGAATCACATTCTACGTAATCTGAGCTACGAGAAAAACGTATAACACGATAATGTTAGAGTGGCTTTCAATATTTTGTAAATCAATTTCCAATTTTAATAAGACATATTCATTGACTTATAGGTTAGTATGAAGCTGACCACCCATACTGTAAAAAATGTTTCACTTTGTCCATGTCACCCCTGTGTCAGGGAAGGTTGGCAAAAGTTGAAGGGCTTATGTTCATTTGAGGTTTAGAATTTGTAAGTGCACATTCAGCATTTGTAAGCGCGAACTACACGTATTTGTTTGTGGGCATACATCTAAGAGCTTTAAATGAATATATCCTTGCAACTTAGATTATAGATAAGACACATTGGTCCAGTGCACATGCAAACATTGTTCACGTGAAATTACCGCTGTTGGACATAAGGCCAATAAGTACGAAGATAACGATATGTCTTACTTTCGTACTTTATTTTTGAAAACGCTTTGGTTGAGTCTACACGTACAATTTTATACTTGAGAGATCAACTCTCCCAAATACCACGAGCTATAATATAACTTTGTAAAGGGTTGTAAAATCAAATGGTTGTTTTCCATTAGAATCTACTTAAAGTTGGGTTGTTTTCATGAAATATGGTCCTCCATAAAAAAACAGATTATATTTTCGACCTTGAGAATTTGTTTTAATGAACTTTTAAATTTTTTTATGTTCAGAAAATATGGGAATTTTTTCACATAAATTTTTCAAGTTATGTTTATAAGGAGCGTTAAGAGTTATTACATTTATAATAATAATAAAATGATAATTATTTAATGTCCGCTGTTTTCGTGTGAATCACAGCTCAAGATCCTTCTGCGAGTTTGATCTTCACTATTGAAGGCATCAATCCTCAAGCAAGACCCAATTTTTGTCAGGCTGAATGGGTCTTCGCAGTCCGGTCTTCGTTAAAGATGTATGATTTTTTAAATCCAGATAAAAATATAAATAGTCATGCTCTGTCGGGCCTTGAACCCACGATCTCATATTTACGAGTCCAAAACGCCAACCACTAGACTACGGACTGCTCAATGCACATATATATGTATCGTCAAAGGCCGATAGTTGAAGGCCAACCTTACACACAGGAGGACCGCCCTGAAGAGGGATCGTGATACCGATCCGAAACCTCGGCTAAAAATTAGTTAGTCAACGGATTACCCGAAAACCTACCAACATATATGTAGATAGGTGACTGCAAATCTTTTCACGTATATTTCTGCAACTTAAATTATCATCAGTCCTAGATTGAGTCTATCGCAAGTTTTCTGAACTAATTTAACTCGCATAGAGAGAAAGTTGGATAACTTTTTCATAAGCCAAGACGTGTTAACAAGGCAAGTAAGTGAATAGAGAGAAAGGCAGGCAGAAAGTGTGTCCGACAGAGAGTTTCAGAAAGTTTCCAATCTAGCAAATGCTCGTATTCTTTCTGTTCCCAACAATCCCTTCTTTTTTTGCCAGGGAAATTGAAAAAGCCCTGAAATTTAGGGCATTGTTATTTTAGGATTATTCAAATGCCCTTTTTTATACGTTTTCGTTGATTGTGTGAAACTAGATGTAAAGAAAGAAAACAAATGTGGATTATTAAACGATTGTTTTTTTCTGTTTCATTTTTTTCGTATGTGTAAAAAAATCAATGTCTATTAAGACTCTGCGGAAAATTAAAATTTGTAATTTTATCTCGGCGTGCAAACATCATAAGTTCGTGCTTGTACATGGCGCATGTGAACCTACAACATAAAAACCCAAACCTTATATGAACATACACCCTGCAACTCTTGCCGACCTATCCTGAAACAGGGGAGGGGGCATTGGCAAGGTTAGCCATTTTCTACAACATGGGTGGTCAGCCGCATACCAACTTATAAGTCAAGGAATATTTACAACAAATAACATTAATATATGTATAACAATAATAACGTGGGAAATTAGAGCAATACTTAATATTAGGGGTGGTGTCAAAATGTAAACGGTTAAAACGCCATCAAAGCGGCCATTAAGGAAAATAAGCGGCTCGTGAGAAATTCACGAATAAACAAAGCGAGACAAAGAACATCTGATGTTTCGCCATTTTGAAATGTGATTCGAGTCTGTTTTAATATATGTTTATGGGGCATCCACACGCTTGCGGCAAACGCCTTGAGGCAAGGGCTTGCAAGCGCTTGCAAGCTCTTGGAAAACCAAACAGGGTCATCCACACGCTTGTGCGTGCGTCTGTGTGTGTTAGAATAAGCAAGCATGGCGGACGTCCAGCTTTTAGCTATAACATTTAGATAAACTTATTTTTATTTAAAAAAAAAACAAAACAAAAAGAGAGAAACTAAAATGAAACGAATAATTCGGCAAAGACGATGGTGGATGATCAAAATTCATAGAAACCGTACCGCACCAGAATGCGCGCGCACAAGTATGTGTGTGCCTGGCATGCGCATGCGTGAATTCCCTTTGACTTGCGTCAAAAAACCGACTTTGGTCGGATCGGCGACAAGCCGAGCCAAGGCGGTATAAGCCACGCCCCCAGCTGAGCCAAACGGCCGTCCACACGCTCGACTTGTAAAGAGTTGGCAAGCGTGTGGAAGCCCCATTACGTTCGCAGCACGGGAAGGCAGCCAGCCGCGTGTGTTTTATGGTTTTTGCAAGACGCTACAGACGAGGACA
This sequence comes from Agapetus fuscipes, assembly GCA_951799405.1. Classification (NCBI taxonomy): domain Eukaryota; kingdom Metazoa; phylum Arthropoda; class Insecta; order Trichoptera; family Glossosomatidae; genus Agapetus; species Agapetus fuscipes. Next base: position 16,502,419 of record OX637349.1, on the reverse strand, counting down.
TCTGTTAAGTCGTTAGTAGAACGTGGCAAGTGGTAAACGGTTAGTTGCCTAAAGTTCTAGGAGTATAATCTAATCTAATCTAATTTAAGATGTGCAACATTGAGGATTCACATTATATGAATTTTCCCAAGCAAGCACATATAAGTTTGCGCTTGAACATGCCTCATGTGGACTTACAATAAAAACTCATATCTCAAATGAGCACAAACCCTGCTACGTCTGTAGAGCGAGGGGGTTGAAACGCATTTCAAGAAAAAAAACGGTTGTGATACTCCAATAATACTTGTAGTATCGATGTTTATCGTATCGAAGATTGTTATAACTGAATTGGTCCAGTGGGTTTTAATTGAAGAAAAAGATTAAGAACTGAATTTAAATGACTTTATTGACAAGAGTTTTGACCCTGAATCTGGACAATCTACGGACAGAAGATGCTGAAGGCAAGATGGTTAAGGTTCAACTGTGGCCTTCCTTCCATCGTGGGGTCTATATATCCTCTTTTGGGTGACGCCAATATCGATTTGAATACAGGATCCTCATTGGTTGGATCCTGCGTGAGAGTGGCTTGGCTAGCCTGATATAAAATGTAGGAGCGTACGATTCTCAGCCCTGCAGATGGTAAATATCATATCACACCTCATACGACAGGGTGTTCGAACCGTAACAAAGATAATATCGATGTTTAAAAAAGTATCCATGGGTACTTTTGTTAAACCGATGTATATCGCCCATCCCTAAAGTGAAAGTATAGCTGGTAAGCGCACCCGGAAGCACATACATTCGACCGCTGTCCATATTTTAACGTCCTCACGAGGATTTCGTCTCTTTTGGGCAGGAAATCATTTCCTTTAGCCGCCATTATTACGTTCGTGACGTCACGCGGGAATATCTGACCCTCTTCCTATTCAGAAGGATCTTAACTCGCAGCACAAAGCATTGCGCTTTTTCCAAAAAATGTACTGTTGCGTACTGAAACTGGCACGCTCAATAGAGGCTCTGCTTTGGTTACGATACATTTTTTGGTAAGATCCGTGAGTTTTCTTCTAGAGTTGCAGATTCTTTTTACGTTAGACTGATGCATAATTTAGGAACTGAGCTGAGGTTTGAAATCTTTATGTTTTACTCTGAAATTCATACCAATGCCCAACGTACATGCATGCTTGTATATAATATGGAAAATGATTTTTTGCTACGTTCCTTTTCCTTTTATTTTTGTATATGTTTTCCACTTCCCTTTGAAAAAAGATGCTGCAAGAATAATACATCCAAGACGTATCAGTTTGTGAAAGAAAAAATAAAAACATTGTATTTTTTAAATAAAGTTTTTAAATTTTCACCAACACTCGACCAAACTCCAACCAGTTAGCGACGACGGGCGACCGAGATGACAGCGAAGACCGCCACGCCGTTATATGTAACTCGCCTTGAAAATGCCTTCTACTCGTGAAAGCGAAACGTCGGCAGATAAAAAAGCTGCATGTACACCATGATCTAACCCGAAAAACCACAAAAACAATTCTTTATTGTATTTTTCCTAGTCTTTTTTTTCTAATTAAAAAACCCTTGACGCTTCGAGGCTATAGGATTAAAGATCAATGCTAAATAAACGCTTCTTAGCTACATATACAGTGCAAATTCTTGCAGCGTTTTTTCCCTGAAGCGGTCGCATATGGCAAGTGGAACCTGTTTATTTTTACAGGTAAGGGGCTGGCATTACGCAAACCACTTCAGTTGAATTTTGGGTATGAAATAAACACCGAAACGGAAAATAATTTCTGACAACTTCAGGGGGATTCAAAAATTGACTTTGGGTGACGTGAAATAGCCGACGGATATTTTAAATGCTCGGTCCCAATTTTATTAGGTAAATAAATGAGGCTAAAAGATATAATATGTCATTTTTCATTTTTATTTTGTATTTAAGTGGCAATATTTTCATTACTTCAAAGATATTTACAGCCTTTTAGAATGGCTTTTTTCCAAAAGTTCCATTGTGTGGATTTTTAGTGATATTTCATGAAAAATTAAAAAAAAATGTGTTCTTTGACAGACTCAATGCTGTAAGCTAGCGAATATTTCCTGATTATTTTTCCTTGACTTATAGGTTGGTATGAGGCTGACCACCCATACTGTACGCAATGGTTCACTTTGCCAATGTTACCCCTGTTTCATGGAAATTCGGCAAGAGTTGCAGGGCTAATGTTCATTTGAGATTGGGCTTACATTGTAGGCTTACATGCGGCATGTTTAAGCGAAAACTTAAACGTGTCTGCTTGTGGGAATACATTCAATACAAATCTTAAATGTTATATACCTTCGCAACTTAGATTATAGATCAGGACTATACTATGAGTAACTTCACGAAGCCAATAAATATTTAAAACGTTCGGACCTCATTTTGTTAGTAAATAATTACAGATAGGTTTTTCCGATAGGTTTTAGATAGGTTTTTTTATGTTTTTTCGTTTTTATTTTAAGCGGCAATCTTTTTAAATTACTTCAAAATAATTTTTCAGGTTTGCACAATCTCTTTTTTTCCCAAAACAACTTTCAGTTGAAAGAATAATGTAACATTATTCCCATAATAGGGAGAGAAACAATAAAAAAAAACTAGTTTAGGATTCACAATTTGCTGTCTGCGCGCGTAGACCAGCTGGCGCCTACGGTGCTGCCATCACACCAGGGCAGTGAACCACCAAGGCAGTAGATTAGTGCACAACTTGCAAAATTTAAAATCATATCGCCAGATTTATTGTGCCACAAGTCAAGAATTGGTGTTTTAAATGAATATTCATTTAAGCAAAATTCCATACGGAGCGTGTTGATAAACTAGAATCTGGATTGGGAAAAGAAAGTAGGAAAAAGGAAGAATCCTGGATAAAACTGGAGAGGACTACAACTCACAGACATTAAACTCGATCACCATCGCCACAAACGCCATCTGTCTCTGTTGTTTGCCACTCTCTTTTAAAGGCAGTGTCTTGTTGTGCTAGACATCTCGCTGTCTTAGTTCTTGTTTGCCGTATAGACCACTAAGCAAATTTTACAGGAGCCGTGTTTTTGTGTTTCTAATCTAATCTAATCTAATCTAAGCTGCAAGGATATATGTCATTTAAGATTTATATTAAATGCATTCCCACAAGCAGACATGTATTTGCAAGCAGACATGTGTTTTTTATTGTAATTGACTAAATCGTTAATCAATTACCTATTTTACCGAAAGTACTGTAGGTCTGGCATTAATAATCCATACAAATCATTATAATCTTTTAGTGCTCGTTTGGCGTAAGCGCCAAAATACATATAACATACAACGGTATGTCGGTGTGACGTCATGCCCACGCGCGTCTATGATTGGCTTACAATTGTAGAGGACGCAGTCACGCATGCGCCTCCAGCGTTTAGTGGATATACGGCACTCGAGAACTGAAATAAAATTTTAAACACAAAAACTCGTATGTGAAAATGCTAAATAGCTCGTACATTTGAAGACAAATACGTATTTTTCTTAGCTTCGATTGTGTATAATTTGATTCTTAAGACAACTGCATTAAAAGGTCATATTTGAAAAAAATGGTCTATCCGGAAAACAAGAACTGGGGGAGCTATCTGTCGCTGTTGGTTGTCATACTCTTTTAAAGGCAGTGCCTTGTTGTGCCAGACATCTGTATCTGTTGTTTCTCAACCTCTTGGGCTGCAAAAAGGACTAGACATCCACTGCTTTACCCATGATATCTTGGTTATCTAACATCAAATCTACATCCCTTATGACTCTAAGCGAAGTATACTCTGAGAAATAAAATTTCGCAATGTTTGATGTAGACTTTAATACAGTACACCATTGAGTAATCTAATCTAAATCTAAGCTACAAAGATATATATCATTTAAGATTCATATTAAACGCATTCCCATAAACAGACATGTATAATTTCGCGCTAACACATGTCGCATGTAGACCTACAATATACAAATCCAACCTCAAATGAATATAAGCCCTGCAACTCTTGCCGACCTTCCCTGAAACAGGGGTGACATTGGCAAAGTGAACCATTTTTTCAATATGGATGGTCAGTTTCATACCAACCTATAAATCAAGGAATACAAGCAATTAATTACATCCAGTTATACAAACAAACAAACACTAAAAAATCTATAAAGCATTTATAAAAATGAAAATTGATTTTTGGCCTTAGCCGTCTACATTACAGATCACCCGCCATTTCTTTCGGTCCTTACATACTTCTTTCATTTCATCCAGAGTCATAACCTTTTTCATACGAGTAAGCTGTCCTGAAAAACTTTTTCAGTGTATCCATCAGTATATGCCGGCAGTACAGTAGCCTTCATAGAGCAACCATAGAGGGTGTAAAAAAAATCGTAAACTTGTTTTGCGGGTAGGAAAGGGTTTGTGGGGGGAGGGTGTTCAAAATATCACAACGATGTGGAGGATTCAGTACACTGAATATAAATATTTTTTTAAGCTCCCTGCCATAACGTAAATCGAAAAAAAGCATGGAAACTTGATAACTCAGTAGGCGTGTTATTGTATTTTCAATAAATAAAAATTGTTGAAAAAGTATAATTTTGTTTAAAACACAGAGTTTTCTTTTCACATGTTGATATATAATTTATTTCACCTCAAAAACCTTCTTTCAACATGCTTGAGTCATTTTCAAGAGGACACTGTTACAAAATTAACAAGACAAAAAACACAGAGAAATGAGAAAGACGAGGTACGACAAAGAGGTACAATTGTCTACATCAGTTGACCTTAGAGTCCTGGTGCTTGTAGCTTGCTGCATCTGTCATAGTCCTCTAAGTTATTCTGGTGGGTATTCCTCTAACAAAGGGTTATAACAAAGGCGAAGCAGCAGGTCTCTGAACATCGACCAAAATATAACAAGTGTTTTTTTTATTTATTTTTTATGCGATCGATGGGAGCCGAGTTTTATGCTCAGAGCACAGAACTGGAATTGTATTTTTCTTTGTTGAGATGAGAGTCTAAGACAGGCTTTGCTTCTGGGTCATCTTGTTTGCGAGGAAATCTCAAGTTTTGATAAAAAAAAATACACACACAGATACAAGAGTTCACTCTTCAATTTCTTTTCAATTTTGCTTCGAAAGTAATGTTTGTATTTTCGCATGAAAAATATAATTTTCTTTTCGCATAGAAAGAATAAATATGTAAAAAGGAAATATTTTGATTTTTTTTTGTGAAGACACTAGGGAATTTATTATTCAGAATCATAAATCAAGTTATGACTCGGGATGAAATGAAACAATAATGCAGGATCCGAAAGAAATGGAGGTTGATGTGCTATGTTGGTGGATAAGTCTTTACATTTTGTATTTATTTTAATAGTTGGATCCACATCACACCATTATCAAGAGAACAACTATTCTTGAAAACAACAAAGAGAACAATAATTGATTGCTCTCTTGATAATGGTGTGATAACACCGAAAGTGCTTGAGGAAATAAATCAACTCATAAAGAAAAGATGTTTACATATTTTTAAGGGTATTTCTGTTAACAAAGTAAAAATCCATTGAATTTTTTGTATAAATTCAAAAGGAAAAAAAGGTTTAATTTTACTTTTATTTATTTTTGTTGCTCAAACGTTTTCACCTAATAAGGCATCTTCAGGAGCATAATTTTGTTTTTCCTTTTGAATTTATAAAAATAAAAATAGTTTTTTGTTGTTTACATTATGAATTAATTGTATCTACCCGGTCGATATCTCAGTTGGTAGAGTACTTGCATTCCACGCCGTGAGCTCGGATTCGAATCCCGCCGAGGGTGTCAGAAATGATTTCCCGTTTCTTTGTTTATTTCCAAACCTCTAAATAAAATACCGGCTAGGCTTACTCAGCCTTCACAAAAAATAAGTACGAGCCCCCTCGGGAGCTCGAAAATCCCCACTTCAAATGAAGCGTTTGGCGTAAGGCCGGCCCTGTAAAAATAAATAGATTCCACTCGCCACATGGAAAACCCTTCAATAATTTACACTATATGTGTAGTTTAGTTGCGTTATTTATTGCTCTTCTGACAAAGGACGTGGCTTGGAAGCTAGGTTTTTTTTTACTTCATTTTGAAAGCCTTCCCTGATCTTCTTGTCATTTTTAACATCAGTTTCGCAATCTCTCTTTTAAAGTCATTACACCCTCGGCCTGCCGTTTCGGCCGAAGAGCGTCACACACTTTCCCAGTTGGCCGGGGTTTCATTTATCCATTTACCGAGAGAGCTGGTGTTTGCGAGGTCTTCTCGGCGAATAATAACTTGAACAACAATAAACCAGAAACTTCCCCTGTATCTGCCTTGTATCTATCTACACATGTTTGCCAACATGTATTTCGCTTAAGTGAAGATACACCGTCACCCCAGTGCTTATTTAGCTTTTATACCATTGTGCTACGCCGGGATTCGTACCCACAACCTTCCATTTACGGGTCCGAAGTATTACCACTGGACTACTGACCATACAAATACAACAAAGTAACACAAAAACAAGATCAGCTGTTTCCCCTTTGCTCAAACACTGCGAACAGTGTTGATACAGCGAACTATGACCGCGCATGCTGTAGAAAACGGTTCACTTTGCCAATGTCACCCATGTTTCAGGGAAGGTCGGCAACAGTTGCAGGGTATATGCTAATTTGTGATTCGGGTTTTTATATTGTAAGCCCACATGCGGCATGTTGAAGCGCGAACTTATAGGTGTCTACTTGTGAGAATGCATATAATGTGAATGTATAATGTTACATATATTTGCAACTTAGATAAGATTAGATTAGAAAGACACATCATCATCATCCAGAGTTATAATAAAAGAAGAGCTTGTATGAAGAAGGATATGACTCTGGAGGAAATGAAAGAAGTATGCAAGGATAGAAAGAAATGGCGGTTGATCTGTGATATTGGCGGCTAGGGTTTGTTAAAGTGAAATTGGTTTTATGATTTAGTTGTTTATGTCCATGTACATTATTGTTATTTATTGATTTAAAAAATGTAATTTGTAATGTATGTTCCTTGACTTATAGGTTGTTATGCGGCTGACCACCCATAATATAAAAATTGGTTCACTTTGCCAATGTCACCCCTGTTTCAGGGAAGGACGGCAAGAGTTGCAAGGCTTATGTTCATTTGAGATTGGGTTTTTATATTGTAGGTCCACATGCGGCATGTGTTAGCGCGAAATTATACATATCTGCTTGTGGGAATGCATTTAATATAAATCTTAAATGATATATATCTTTGCAGCTTAGATTAGATTAGATTAGATTAGATCGTGACCCCACTGCTTGTTTGGTTTATCTACCATTTCATTCAAACATGACCTTAAAATGAAACTGCCTTTAGAATCACATCCTTCACTATCTGAGCTACGAATAAAACGTAAAACACGTTAATGTCAGAGTCGTTTAAAATATTTTTACAATCAACTTCCAGTTTTCATTAGACACATTGGTGCAGTACACATACAAACATTGCTCATGTGTAATTACCTCTGTTGGAGATACGATAAACAAGCACTTAGGGAACGTTGTATCTATGTATGCGAACTTGTATTTCGTGTAAGTGAAGATACATGCTTACATATTATGGTGTGTTCACAAGGATTCAAGACAGATTTGTAAATCTTTTTTTTTTTTTGAGAACTAAAATTACCGTCTTCTCTATGTATCTTATCATACAAGGAAAGATTGAGGGTAGAAGAACTCAGAGACAACAACGAACATATATAATTTATCTTTTATCTGAGGTGCAAAGATACATTAACATTTAAAAATCGTATTTAATGCATGTCCACAAACCTCTAATGAATCCAAAACTCAAATGAACATAATTCCTGCAAATTTTGCCGACCTTCCCTATAACAGGGATGACATTAGAAAAGTAAACTACTTATAAGTCATCGTAGCTGAAAAACCTATTTCGAGCCACAACATCTAAAGGAAAACTATACATAATGATAACTGATCTTCAAGTGGCACTGAAATAAGAAGAAGATTTTTTTAAAAAATCGAGAAATATGCTCTAAAAATCAATCATAGTATCATAGATATGAAGTGATTTGGATCTCTGTAAAAACATCGTTGTAATCAAATTTCCATTATTTGACTTTGAGTTAAGTAAAAGGCCGCTAAAACAACTTTAAAAATTGGATCACTTTGCCAATATCACCAATGGTTAAAGAAATTCGACAAAATTTGTAATGTGCATCTTCATTCAAGATTTGTAATTTTTTAAGCAAGTACACATGCGGCATGCTTAATCTCAAACGTATACATAAGTGTCTCTTTAAAATTTTAGGAAATTTATTTATTTACCACTGAGATTATAGATCAGGTCTTTTTCTCAGCTTTGTGAACACACCGTGTGGGTATACATATTATAATTTTGTGCTTTCGAATAAGTCAAACAAGCTTTTCCAATTTGCTACAGCAAGATAATTCCTCTAAGTCTTGCTACGTCAAATAGAACAACTACTAAGTCCACACAGAACTAAGATATGTATATCGAATAAAATTATCTTGAATGACCCCCCTTGTAACGCAACTCGCAACGCAACAAAGCTACACATATAGTGAAACTTCTTGCCTGCCTTATCCCCGAAGGGGTCGCATGTGGCGATTCGGGACATATTTATTTTTACGGGTCGGCCTCACACCAACCACTTTCAGTTGAAGTGGGGGTTTCCCAGCTCCCAAGGGGCTGGTTCTCATTTCTTGTGAAGGCTGAGTAAACCTTGAGATCGATCCTTGTTCTCGGCATGGAATGCAAGAATTCTACCAATTGAGCTATTGATCTTTTTTACGAGCTTGATTTTCGTCGCTGCAAAGCGGCAATTCTCAAGCAAGCCCCAGTTGCTGATGGACCTTTGGTGACCGGTCATTGGTAAAGGTTTATAAATTTTTCAACCCAGCGAAAAGCAAATTTGAAAATATAAATGGTATTTTTTTTGTGCTCTGCCGAAATTCGAACCCACAACCTTCCATTCAGAGTCCGAAGTGCTACCACTGAACTACGAACCGGTCCATATTCAAAAGCTCCCTATTTTCTTTATTTTCCCTACAAACCTTTTGATAAATACTTTCGTTTCACCCCATTCCGTATAAAAAAGGTTCACTTTTGTCAATTCCAACACTGTTTCAGGGAAGCTTAGCAAAGTAACAGGCTTTATGTTCACTTATCTATAATCTTTAATAATCTATAATCTAAGTTGCAAGGATATATTCATTTAAAGCTCTCAGATGCATGCCCACAAACCAACACGTGTAGTTCGCGCTTACAAATGCTGAATGCGTACTTACAAATAAAATACAAACTTCAAATGAACATAAGCCCCACAACTTTTGCCGACCTTCCCTGAAACAGGGGTGACATTGGCAAAGTGAACCATTTTTTACAGTATGGGTGGTCAGCCTCATACCAACCTATAAGTCAAGGAATATGAATAATAAATTACATCTTATATATAAAAAAGGAGAGGGTATTTGCGTCTGTTTTTTTCGAATTTGCAAAAATGTTTTTCTAACAAGTGTTTCCATTGACAAACTGAACTAACGCTATGTTCCAGAATTTTTGGTGTTTGTCCGTTTGTTTGTTTGTTTGTTTGTATATTTGTACCATTATAGGCGCCCAGACCGTTCGCAGCACGATGCTGAAATTTTACAAACCCCCATAAAACGTTAGTGGCTAAACAACTGTCAGGGTCCGGATGACGTCACGTGAATATTTCGCATACGTGCCATACAGACTGAAAATGGAAATCATGCCGCTGGCGGCCATTTTGAATTTAAAGACTTCATATTCGAAACAGTTATGTTTCTTAGTAATTGTAACAACTTTTGGAAGAAACTTTTTCGCAAAAAGTAAATTCTTCAAACAAAGTTTGTAAATACCTACATAGAAAAAAATAAAAAATAATTACTTTCAGGTGGCACAACGGGCGCATGCGTAAAGTTGGAACATTGAAATAAGGCATGCTATCTGAACATAAACAGACTTAAATATTTTCAAAAGAACAACGAAATACATGAAGGATTAAGAGTAGCTGCCATACATTTTTTTTGGTTTTTTCAATATTTAACATTCTCCTGCCGTTTATTTTATAATTCTGAATGTTTTTTCTCAATGATCAAGTTTATTTTGCTAATGTCAACATTTTTTGAAAGAAAACTTTTTTCAATGAGAATTTTTTTCCAACAAAATTTTGAAAAACCTGATTTTCACAAAAAAGTCAAATTTATAAGTAAAAAAATCAACTGTTTTGATGCTACACAAACAATTATAATTTAGCGAAATGTAATGATATGTAATAGGACAATTCCGCCAAGTGTATATTTTGCATACCCGCGATACCAACTAAAAAAATACATTGCTCTGCAGGCGGCGATTTTGAATGTCTAGGCCTCATACTCGAATTTAAAATGCATTTTAGTAAACCCCATAAATGTTGGAAGAAACTTTTTTTCTCCGGCAAATTTCTCTGAACAAATATTTAAAAAGTAAAATTTCATACAAAGTGTCTTATATATAAAAACAAAAAAAGTATTTTATTTTATTTTATTAATTTTCAAAAGTCATTTTTTTCTTAGAGTTCTGTCGATGAGTCGAACGTTTTCCCATACTTAGATTTTTTGTAGATTGTGAGTTTAGGCATTTTAAGGTATCTTCAGGTACCAAGCAGTATGAGACACTAAAATATCGTGAAAAGTATCACAAGCAGTTTAAAGATGTCAAAAGATAATTCAGAGCAGGACGAGCAGTTTGAAGGCATTTCATGACAATAAGAGCAGCTGGAACTATCTAAAAACAAAAGCACCAGTACCAACAAAACAATGCCGTATGGCAAACGCAGTCATGTTTCATGCCACCATAAGACAATTGCAAGCAACACAGGTACGCTTAAGATACTATTACCAGCAAAACGAAAAAGAGCAGAAAAGACAAGTTATACACTTAATTGATAATGATCGTGTCGAGCATCATTATAAACCATCACCTGAAAAATAAAGAGCAGAAATAAAAAGCAGGATAAAGACTTCAGCACCTGCACAACAATAGAAAATAGCACGATCAGGCCTGGGATTCTACCGTAAAACTGTCCACTTTTTGTTGTTGTTGTTGGTCAGTTCTCATGGATCTTTTAAAAATCAGTGCAGGGGTAAAGTGTGCTGGCGAAGCCGGACTTCAAACTGCCCGTAGGGCCTAGCAGCCAACCGTGCGAGAGCGCGGTTTGGTCTGCTAGTTTTAATATAAAAAAAGAACAAAACCTTAAAAAGAAATCTATACAAAAAAAGTAAAAAATTTCCTATGCAAAAAATGTAGCAAATTAATACACCAACATTAGAAATCTACATTGCGGATTAGCCGCCACTTGATGCTTGGATTTTAATTTGTTTGACACATGCAGAATTTTCAAGAGCGAACTTATGTACGCGTGTTTGGGAGAATGCATTTATTATGACTTTTAAATGTTCATGTATCTTCGCCAATTATTATTATTATTATTATAAATATAATGTTCATTGGCTAATAGGTTAGTAGATATTGTAATAATAATGTGCTTCGAGAAGCTTCTAGCAAAATTCACCTTTAAAAGCTTCTATCGCTGGGGTATATAAGGCGCGAACAGCTAGCAGGAGGAGAGTTATCTTACGACCTTATACCTGTGAAGACTAACAGTATAAGTGAACACAAACCATCTGTGAAATAAATAAATGTAAATTGCGAAATAAATATAAAAGTTTAAAAGTAAACTAGACTGTAAAATAAATATCCGAAAAGAAGACCAGTGTTGAATTTGGAGACTGTTAGAACTTAAAAATCATAACGATATGATGCTCACCTCCGTTACTGTAAAAAAAATATTCACTTGCCAACGCCAAAGGTTGGCAAAAGTTGCAGGGTTTATGTTCATTTAAGGTTTGGATTTTAATCTGTAAGTACGCAGCGCAAATTTACACGTTTTTGTTTGTGGGCTTGCTTTAAACTTGAATTTGAAATGCTAATATATCTTTTCTAATCTAATCTAAGCTGCAAAGATATATATCATTTAAGATTTATATTAAATGCATTCCCACAAGCAGACATGTATAATTTCGCGCTTACACATGCCGCATGTGGGCCTACAATATAAAAACCCAATCTCAAATGAACATAAGCCCTGCAACTCTTGCCGTCCTTCCCTGAAACACGTAGATTATAGTTGTTTTATTTTCTCGAGCGCTTTCGGTCTTCTTTGCAAACTTAGATTATAGATTATGCATCCTCGTTCACACAAATACTCGGTGAGATTGTTGGGGATTTGTCTGTGGTAGTTTTATTCTTGGTTGAATTGCTAGAGCAGCGCCGCACCGACATTTAATCCTGTACGTATTAAATAACGAATGGAATCTCTAAGCCTTGCTCCACCGGGGGATTACTCCCTCGGGCTGTGCGGGGTATGCAGAGAGAGCTCATAGCGAACTTGTATTGCAATAAGAGCACCAACACTGAGCGCTCGCTTATTGATTGGAAGGATTCGATTAATGCGAATATTTCCTTATGGCTCTGTGTTAAAAAAATACATATGCCGTCTCATAAAAATCATTTTCACTGTGTAAATACATAAACTCTAAAGCATTTCATTTAAAATCGTAATTGCAACTGTAACGTGCAGTCACAGCCCCACTTGGGGTAGCCAGAGCCTCTGTAGAGCCTTCTTCACTTATTATACTATTCCGCAGTGTTCTAGCGGTACACAATGGCATATTGGTACCGACATTGATGTATTGAAGCTAGGTGTGGACAGTTAACGAATGTGTGTTGAAAAAAGTTTCTACGGTTGAAATGGCTTACCTGAGAGCAATGAATAGAAAGACACTGAATGATAGAGTACGTAATGATTGAGTGATAAACAAGTGTGGTATAAAAGATCATTTAAGAATGAAAGTACAATGAAATGGTTCACATTGAAAGAATGGATGATGAACGACTAACGAAGAAAGTGTGCATAGGAAATGGCAGAGGAAAGCGTGGAAGGAGAAGACCGAGGAAGCGATGGATACACCAAATAGGTAAGATTGCGAAATAATGGAACCTGCAGAGTGAGAATAAGGGAAGAGTATGTATGAAGAAAGTGATGAATGTTGAAGAGATGAGAGGGTTATACAAGGACAGACGAAAGTCGAGACGCATTTGCGGAGGTACCGGCCACCTCTAGTGGAACGGTGGCAGGATACAGTAACAGTAACTGCGTGGAATATTTAAAATATGAAAATTGTACAATGAAGATAAACAGTGCTATTCACAAGACATTTGATCCTCACCTGATCCTCCGTTTTTTTTTGTATGGATAATTCACTGTTGGCTGCGGATAAGCCATGGCTTTGCTGTTTGAGAATAAAAGCAAAACAATAATGGATCGGGGATTATAATGAAAATTTCAGGGAGCGAAAATTGGAACGGTTCCTGTGAAGTTTAATGTACATCTGATTTTAAACATTTTTTGGCACTGTATTGTGTAAGGTTGCTCCCCTTATCTGAGGAAATAAACCTGTTCGAAAGGGGTCATTGTACTATGCTGGATACTTACTTTAAGCACTGAATATTTTTTAAAACCTAAAAATCAAATTCCTTAAACGGTCCAAAAAATCTGTTTAAGATTAAACTCTGAACGATATGCACTTACACCAAGAATGTAATTCAGATCCCTGGTTCGAATCCCACCGAAGGCGTCAGAAATGGTTTGCCGTTTCGGCGTTTATTTCAAAACCCAAAATAAAATACCTGCAACGTTGAACTCAGCCTTCACGAGAAATGAATACCACCCCTCTCGGGAGCTGGGAAACACGCACTTCAACTGAAGTGGTTAGTGCTAGGCCGCGTTACTCGTATTTAAGAGACGTATAAATACCTACATCCCAAATCGCCACATGTGACTCCTTCGGGGATAACGCAGGCAAGAAGTGACACTGCGTATGTAGCCTAGTTTTTTTACGTTTTTCTTTCTATGAACAAAGAAATTTCACGTTTTAATTGGGTACATTTCAAAAGACCAAAACGAGAAATACGACAGCAAAACTCACTTACATGTCTCGCATGCCACGCGAGTTTTCTTGATTAAAAAATAACAAAGTTTTTTAATACGCCCCTACCAAAAAACTGCCCTCTGTGGTTCCATCACAAAACGAAATAAAACACAAAGCAGAACAAAATATACGCTACGCCGCATCGATATATAGAACTGGATGGGCTAAGAAATGAATCCTTTGAGAATTAGAAATACGCTACCCCACTCATCATACAAAAATCCAAATTCAGTCTTAAAAACCTTCCAACTATCAACAGGTGTGTTACCTAATTGAAAAAAAAAAACAAAAAAATGCCATAACTGGGTATTTTCTAAACGTGCCAACAAAAGAGAGTAAATGTGTTATAGAACATGGAATATTATTTCATTTTAATCACTATTCTATATGATTACGTTGATAAAATTTATTTTTCGTCTGTCGAAATATTTTGTTCACGAAAGTGACAGCCATTTCTAGAACTAGTGATGTTCAAATATATACGAGTAAGTACTTGCTTCTTCAAGTATGTAACTTCTATGCTCGCGGTAATAGATACTTGTGAAAATCATCCCGTACATAATGAGGTGGGAACATTTTGGAATTCGGAATTTATCAGATATTTTCATACTTTAATCAATACTAGTAACAAACACGTTACCATAGTGATTTCATTGGCTTCCATGGTGATATGTACATAGATTGAAGACGGAGTAGAGACACGTTGCTTATATAGATAATAACAAAAGCATTTCATATGTCGTGAGCGAGACAGCACTATTAACAATGTATGGTGTCAAAGACGGTGCATCATGTCGATTGGTACGTCACATTCATAGCCCTTCCATCGAATATATTTCCATGCTACGCCGCGTGATTCGGTTTTGGTTCCTTTGTGCGCCATATTGGATACTGGAGAGCTCTCCAACAGATACAAAGTGAATCTGAAATTAATTCATCAGCGGTCGGAATCGTAATTAAAAGCCGAGGTGGGGCGGAAACACCCGACAGCACGAAAGCCCCGAGTGATTAATATTTTTCGAGATGGCAACTTTTTCAATATCCCGCTCTCGATGCTGTAGTGCTCTTTTGTAACGGTTTTTTTTTTGTATTCCATTTTCAAATGTATTTTTGCGTATAAATTTTCAGTCATAAAAAGTGGCAACTCATGTTCTTTAAATTAGTTCATTTTTGCCAATTTCACCCCTGTTGCAGGGGAAGGGTAAAAAACAAGAGATATCCGAAGTCTGTTGGTTAAATCTTTGAGCTCGATTCTGGGTGGAGCATACCAAAAAAATATCAATAACTTTAAAAAAAATACAATAAAATTTTACTCTTTTTTGGGTTGAAAAATTCATGTGTCTTTACCAAAGACCGACCACCAAAGGTAAATCCGGCCTTACAGTAACTGGACCTTTCTTGAGTACCTAATTGACGCTTTATATAGCAACGACTAAGCTTGCAGAGGTCTGTAGAGGTGTAATTCACACAAAAAACAATTAAATTAACCTGATATTATTTTTTATCAGGATGATTCCTGGACTGATAGTTTGTTATGCGGCCGCTCATACTGTAAAAACTGGTTCACTTTATCAATGTCTATTCTGTATCAGGGAAGGTCGGCAAGAGTTGCAAGGCTTACGTTCATTTGAGATTGGGTTTTTATGTTATAAGTCCACATGCGGCATTTGTAAGCGGGAACTGATACTTGTCTGCTTATGGAAATGCATTTAATATGAATCTTAAATGTAATACATCTTAGCAACTTACGATTAAAGATTATTATAGATTTCATCGTTGCATTGCTATGTTTCTCCAGTCATAATCTCTATAACAATAAAACATTACGATGTCGCGTCGGTCAGTTGTTCAAATTTTATATGAAAATAAAAAAGCGCCCCTACAACTTTTCGAACAAAATTTTGTTTCCTCAGTTACTTTTTTATTTCGTTTAAATTTGTATAAACATTTACTTGTGATTACTATTGAAATGATTTTGTAGGGTTTGTCTATTCACACAATGAAAATTCATTTTAATTTAAAATAAAAATATTTTTTTCAAATCGTAAAACACGTCTTAATAATGAATGACCTGAATCGTGAAGGTCGAAAGTACTTGAGGCAGATAAAATTATTGTGAAAATAAAACTACGTTTTGAAAAAAAAAAAAAAAATTTAAACTATTGAAATGGTATAATTAGTATTCATTAGTGAATGAAATAACAAAACCATTGATTTTAATCCTGAAAATTTGTGCAAAGAACTCATTTAACAAAATAAATAAGAGAATATTGTATAAGGTCTATTCAACACATTAGATTTATAGCTGATCTATAGATCATCGTTTTTTTTTTATTGAAAATTCACTTTACATTGCGTTTGAGCCATAAATTTAATATTTGTAAATATGAAACCTACGTCCAGAAGTGAATCAACGTGACTGAGAAAAATAAAGCACTTTTAACCTTTCAATTTTCAAAGTTTTTCTTATGCATTTTAATTGAATCTAACTTGTTGAGTTGTTTGCATTCAAGGAATGAATTTTTAAATTGAATTAAATATTAATTTTCTTTCACGGAAAGTGCAATCTCGGAATTGTTTTCCTTGCATTAGGTACTTTAAGTCTGCTGCAGATATTGCATTTCCTGCAATGTTTATCACAAGGCATTGCAAATGTATGTAGATCTATTTATTGTGTGGTTGAAATGGAGGATACCTACTTTTTGTTGATTGTGCAATCCTTGTTTTTTTTTCATTTGTGATATGTGTGAGGAAATATGAAGGGAAAAAAAGAAAATGGATGGCTGGATTCAATCTATAATATTCTATAATCTAAGCTGCGAAGATATGTAAACATTCAAAGACCATATCAAATGCATGCCCACAAACAAACACGTGTAGTTCGCGCTACATCATTGAACTATATTGAACACCGACCATAAAAGTGTAAAACTTTATTTAATTCTTTTTATGTGTAGCATTTTATGTTCCCGTTGACCCTCGGAAGTTCTCGGTGTAAATAATGTGTGTCATCCTTCCTAACTTTGGCTCTCCAGTGTAATGTGTCCGAGGCGGCTGGCTTACACTTTAATCGGTGGACTCATTAGCGCGCGACCACTGGGAGACAACTTACCAGACCACTAACTCTGCTCTCATGACAACTTGATGTTTATTACATCACCCTCTAGCGGACGAAGAGCTTTAATGTGAGATTGCAGAAAATATTAATAAGTATATATTGTTACTTGACTTATAGGTTGGTATGCGGCTCCAACCATGCTTTAAAAATGGTGCACTTTGCCTGTTTCAGGGAAGGACGGCAAGAGTTGCAGAGTGTATGTATGTACCTGTGAGATTTGGTTTTTATGTTAAAGGTTCGCATCCGGTATGTGCAAGCGCAAACTTGTACGTGTCTGCTTGTGAGAATACATATAATGTGAATCTTTAATGTAACATATCTTTGCAACTTAGATTACATTAGATTAGTTACAATTTTTTAGGTTAAAATATAATAAAACTTCGATTACATTTATTTTAGGATTCACTGTTAGGTAACCATCTGAAGTTGAATGCAAGTAAGACGAAAATATTGATTTTTGAAAGAGATGATGAAAGTATGAATTATGAATTTAAAATTGTTGGAATGAATGTTGATGTCGTAAATGAGTTTGTATACCTGGGAAGTAAGTTTGAAAAAGATGGAAGAATGACCGGTGAATTTGAAAGAAGAGTAATGAAGGGCAGGTGTGTACTGGGTGCCACAACTTGTATCGCCAAAAATCAAAACATATCTAAAAATGCTCGATTGGCGGTACGCAGTGGCATACTTTTACCCACCTTGATGAATGGAAGCGAGGCCTGGACGGTGAATGAAAGTGAAATTAGTAAAGTCCAAACTGTTGAAATGGACTTTCTAAGAAGTGTGATTGGGAAAAAACGGAGTGACAGGGTGAGGAATGATTTTGTAAGAGAAGAATGTGGTGCAAGAGAAAGTGTGAAAGTGAAGATTAAAAGAAGTTTGTTAAGATGGTTTGGGCATATGAGAGAATGAATGAAGAAAAACTGACCAAGAAAGTATATGTTGGTAGAATAGATGGATGTCGTGGTAGAGGAAGACCGAGAAAGGTATGGATGGACCAAATATCCGAAATTGCGAATGAATGGAATATCCAGAGTCATAATAAAAGAAGAGCTTGTATGAAGAAGGTTATGACTCTGGAGGAAATGAAAGAAGTATGTAAGGATAGAAAGAAATGGCGGTTGATCTGTGATGTTGGCGGCTGGGGTTTGTTAAGGTAAAATTGGTTTTATGATTTAGTTTTTTATGTCCATGAATATATTGTTATTTATTGATTTTAAAAAAATGTAATTTGTCATGTATGTTCCTTGACTTATAGGTTGTTATGCGGCTGACCACCCATACTGTAAAAAATTGGTTCACTTTGCCAATGTCACCCCTGTTTCAGGGAAGGACGGCAAGAGTTGCAAGGCTTATGTTCATTTGAGATTGGGTTTTTATATTGTAGGTCTACATGCGGCATGTGTTAGCGCGAAATTATACATATCTGCTTGTGGGAATGCATTTAATATAAATCTTAAATGATATATATCTCTGCAGCTTAGATTAGATTAGATTAGATAAGACTCACATTTGATTCTCAATTCAACTTTCGTACTATCTCGCTCAACGGCTCTGGTATCAATCCCCATTCAAAGCATCGCCAACTCTATTTATATGTGAATAAGGGCTACTCTGGTATACACCAGACCATGCCAGAAGCTTTGAGCGAATACTAGTCCACCATCAAAATACCTATATCTTGAGAAACCCATACACAAGTAAATAAAAACACATGGACACAAGCATAAGTTAAAATACACAGACATACATACAATCAAACATTCATAAAAATTGTACATTAAGGCTTTCACGGCCGGCACTTGACACAATCTTAAAAAAAAATTCGGGTTGTGTAGCCGTGTTCTATACGGAAGTTTGTTTCACTTTTTGTTTCACTTTTTCCGGACGTTTCAATATTCAATTCATAACAATATTATAATAATAATTCAAGTTAATCTATTTACAGAGTGCTGTTTCATACATAAAGAATGTAACCGGCAGAGTAGGAATAAGAAGCTTGTATGAATGAGGAAAATTATGAATATTGAAGAGATAAAAGAGATATGCAAGGACAAAAAAAAGTGAAGACCCATCTGCAGAGGTACCAGCCACCCCCAGTAGAACGGCTGTAAAATACAGTTCAGTACATATATTTTATTATTTATTTTCCTACTCGGATCGTTTTTCAACTTCAAGTACATTCACCATTTTCTTATTATTTTTCGTAGCTTGTTCTGAACTGTCGCCCTTTGGGAGGAGTCCGAGCGTAGTTTGGTTTTTCCGCCACAGCCTCAAGAGGCTCTACAAAGTGTCACGTAGAGGCGAGTTATGATGGAAGCTTAACGAAGCGATGGAGCGAGACAAGGTGCTACGAAGGCGTAGAGAATCCAGGGTGCTACGCTAAAACAGAAACGTTAGTTTTCTCTGCTGAAATAAATAATTTCTTAAAGACAATTGCTTTTACGTCAAGTAAAATACAAAAATATAACTGTTTAAATTCAAAGCAATCTTTTAGATGTAATTTTACTATTATTGTTAAGTTCATTATTATTTTAATGACAAAATATTTTTAAGCATGTTGGATCAATGTGATCAATAGGAAAATCCGCGAGAGTCGCGCACCGTCAGGAAACAAGGAGGAGTCAAGAACTAGTAAGATAGCTCAGTCAGTAGAATGCTTTTTACCGGTCCGTAGTCTAGTGGTTAACGCACAAATACACCCAAAAATAGCACTCACCAAATAAACCATCTTTATATTATGAATATTATAATAGAATAGGAATCATCTCACTCCCGAATGATTTTTATATGTATATTTTTTCGGTTCTTCCTGTCAATCGCGCTTAACTTTTGATTCAATTGAAGAGACAATATGCGTCTCTTATCACTCGAGGTTAAACAAGTACTGAACTTCACACACTGAGGTATTGTTACATGGAAAGTTGGTAATCTGAATGGACGAGGTTAATTGGTTTGAATCCGGACGGGGATTGGAAATCAGGATAAAGAAGGAACACCGGAGAGGGTTACAACTCGGAGAAATCAATGTCGTTGTTTGTAACACGTCATTATATTGTTCGGAATTAACGAACGCCACAACCTAACCTTCTTGTTTGGAGGTCGGTACACCAGAGTTTACATTCAAAATAAAAGAAGATACAGAAAACGGATCTTTTTCTTTTTACTTTTGATGGCTATTACAGGTTTACTTCTTATTGAAAAAACTCCATTGTTGAAAAAAACTGCATTGGCTTCGTTTTCCGGAGAGGGTGGTCTACCGTGTTTGTCTGATGGCTTACAAAGCTGTCAATGGTACGGCTCCTTCATACTTGTCTGACATGTTCGCACGTGTTGAGATAGATTTGAGACGCCAAACTTTCAGATCTGCGGAATGTGGGGTGGTTGACTTAGTCCAGCCGTCACGTCAGACACGCACTAATTTTGGGGACCGTGCTTTCCGGTTTGCGGGCCCAATGAAGTGGAACAGACAACCACCTAATGTGAGGAAGGCAGAAACTGTTGGTGTCTTTAAAGGAGCACTAAAGACGCATCTTTACAAAAAATCTTATCCGTGATTTGAGAGGGCCCTTGAGGTGTGACACACACAAAAACGGCGCTCTTTTATTATGAGTACCTTATAAATCAATTATCCTTGAATAAATTATCCATATATATATAATCTATTCGGCTAAATTCAGACCAATCGCTGTGACTGTAACTCTGTCGCCATTCCGCTAAGGGTGGCCAGAGCCTCTAAAGAGCTGCCTCCATTTTTCCTATCCTTACATACCTCTTTCAATTCATTCATATACATCACCTTTTCATTCATTTACTTCTTTTACGCTCACTTTGTACTTATATCCCATTCTTTTACAATTTCCTCAATATGATCACTCCATACCAAGGAGAAAGGAAGTTAATAGCCCGTGACCCATATACACATTATGTATCAACTCAAACAAGAACAATGAAACGTTTTTTCGTATAAAAAATGACTGTAGAAAATATTCCAGCGTAAAATGAAACAAATAAAACTGAAAAACGTTTTTATTCTCATCAACAATAAAAGCCAAAACACACAAAGATTAAATGTTTTGTAACTAATAGGTTGAAATGTTTGTAAAGAGTGGAGTAGGAAGAAACAACAGAAGTTTTGCGTTTGTAAAATTCTTGAATAAATACAATTTTGTTGCTTCCAGTTTCGCAATAAAATAAGTAAAGAAAGTATGAAAGGAGTGATGTATATGAGTAAGTATGAAAAAAGACAATTTTATATAGCCTTATATTGGTATACGGCTGACCACCTATGCTGTAGAAAATGGTTCGCTTTACCAATGTCATCCCTGTTTCAAGGAAGGTTGACAAGAGTTGCAGGTAGTATATTTATTTAAGATTTGGGTTTTTACATTGAAATTCCAAATGAGGCATGTTTAAGCGTGAACTTATACGTGTCTGCCTGTGGGAATGCATTTAATATTAATTGGAAATAATATATATGTTGTGCTATTTAGATTTAGATTTAGGTTTAAGCTCCTTGGCTGATAGTTTGGTATATGGCTGACCCCCGGTGCTGAAATAAATGGTTCACTTTTGCCAATGCTACCCAGGTTTCAGGGAAAGGTGGCAAGAGTTTTCAGGTTTATGTTTATGTGAGATTTTGTTTATTTGTATACACACATGCAGAATATGTAGTTCTTACATGTGCCTGTCTGTGGGCATGCAAATAATATGAGCCTTAAATCACTGCCTTAGTTCTTGTTTGCCGTATAGACCATTCAGCTAATTTTACATGAGCAATGTTTGCATGTGTACTGGACCAATGTGTCTGATGAAAACAGGAAATTGATTTAAAATATACTTAAAACAACTCTCACACTATCGAGTTTTGAATTTTTTCTTAACTTAGATTGTGTAGAATTGACAACTGCATTAAAAAGTCATATTTGACAAAATTGGTCTATACGGCAAACAAGAACTATGGGAGCGATTATATTAACATATCTTTCCAGCTTAGATTATAGATTATACAATGGCTTAAGACATGTTTGCCCGTTACGATGTTGATTTCAATCCCAAAATAAAATACCGGCAATGTACACTCAGCCTTCACAAGAAATGAGAACTACCCCCTTACGGGAACCAATTTTTACAACATGGATGGTCAGCCTTATATCAACCTACAAATCAAGGGATTTTAAGCAAATTTAAGCGTGAAATAAAAAAATCAAAAACATGGTACAAAGTAAGACTTTTGGCCAGTTACCCGTTTCGTTAGAAAATCTTTATTCCATACAAAATGATTAATTTCGCCCGTAATAAAGCCTGAGATCTTTTACAATTTCATCCCTTATTTTTTCTCGCCTCGTTCTTATGTCTAGGTACTTTTGTTCGCGCCTTAAGAAAGGGAAAAATACGTACAAAAGGGTTTCAGCCGTAATTTTAACATTTTAAAAAGCTCGAAAACAACAAAAGAAACATTTTTAAACGTATTTCTTTTTAGTACATTATTTTTTGTTATGCCGTACATTTTTTTTAATTCAACCTTCATTTAATTTAAAAGCAGCATATTAATTTAAATTATAAAGGATTTTTTTGTATTTATCCTTGACTGATAGGTTGGTATGGGGTTGACCACCCATACTGTAAAAAATGGTTCACTTCGCCAATGTCACCCCTGTTTCAGGGAAGGTTGGGAAGAGTTGCAGGGCTTATGTTCATTTGAGATTGAGTTTTTATTTTGTAGGTCCATATGCGGCATGTGTGAGCGCGAAATTATGCGTGTCTACTTGTGGGAATGCATTTAATATGAATCTCAAATGATACATATCTTTGAAGCTTAGATTTAGATTTAGAGATCTTAAATTGTGGAGATTTTCCCTGTTTGTTCTTCAATGTTGTAAAATTTGAAGGAAACAATTAGGACTTGCCTTTTACATGCCGCCCCCTTTGTGCTTGTTTGTCTTATGCGCATCAGAGCTATACCTAAGTGTCCATCAGTGGCGAAGGGTGCCATACAAGCCGATTCCCATCGGTTTCCCGTTTAAAATGAGGCAAAAATGATAATAAAGTAGACTGCATGGTTTCAATGGGAAAAAATACATATTGTTTCTTTGGTTTTAAATGTATTTTTTTACTTTGTGCCTATATTTTTTAACTACTTTCTTACATCATTTTAAAAGGGAAGCCGATGGGAACCAGCTTGTATGGCACCCTTCGCCACTGGTATCCATTTATTTCTAGACAGACTTATTTCACACTTATACAAATACTCATACATGTAAAAAGAAATATGTAATATTTTTCCAAAGCCTTTTTTGTCATAAAATACCCGAAATTTTAATGACCCCAATCTTGGATCATTTATTAATCGTTTTTAAATATAAACATTCCCGGCTTTTTTTTTTGGCCGCCGACCACATAAAAAGGATCTCGATAAAGTTTCGAATCGTTATTATTATTATTTGGGGTCCGCGCATGAAAAAAGGCTTTTGTGCTGATTCGAAACGGCACTCGAACCAAAAAAAAAACGTTTCAGGATCTAATAAAAGGCAGACTGGCCTTCATTTCAGGCCTGGGAGACCTTCACCCTTTTTTCAGACCCCCTCCCCCCCATTCTCCCTCAACCACTTTACGCTTTTACAGATATTCGGAAAGGAGTTAGTGTGAAATTGCAAGTAGTCAGTGAAAAGCGTTAAGTAACAAGTAACAAGTGCTTAATGCTGGAGAGATGGTTTTCGGGATATGCTGCCGTGGTCTGTGGGAGCTGGAGCTTGTGGATGAAGATGATCTTATATATTATACGTATACAAATATACAAAGATAATTTATTTATAAGGTACGCATAATTAAAGAGCGCCGTTTTTGTGTGTGTCACACCTCAAGGGCCCTCTCAAATCACGGATAAGATTTTTTGTAAAGTGCTCCTTTAAAGACACCAACAGTTTCTGCCTTCCTCACATGAGGTGGTTGTCTATTCCACTCCATTGGGCCCGCAAACCGGAAAGCACTTGATGCTGGAGAGATGATTTTCGGGATTTGCTGCCGTGGTCTGTGGGAGCTGGAGCTTCCGGATGAAGATGATC
Source organism: Agapetus fuscipes (assembly GCA_951799405.1). Taxonomy (NCBI): domain Eukaryota; kingdom Metazoa; phylum Arthropoda; class Insecta; order Trichoptera; family Glossosomatidae; genus Agapetus; species Agapetus fuscipes. The sequence continues at coordinate 16,478,158 of OX637349.1, read as the reverse complement.
TTTATAAAACTTTGAACATAGTGTTCACCGTTTCATCAATATTGCTACAAACTATGAGTTATCATTACATGTACCTAGGCACGTAGTTTGCTGGTGTGCGTGACTGGAGTAGGGTCGAGTAGCTAGTGTAATGATGAAATGGATGGTGGTAGACTGCTCTGGTATGTTTGTCTGGTTATTCGGAAATGGTGGACCACTGTATTGATAATGATCAAACATTCAATGAAGACGGTGTCAGGGTTCTCCATTCCGGATGCAAGGGCAGACAACTAATTGCCTTCGAAACTTTAGAAATCCATAAACACAAAAATTCTAATTCTTATAGTTTGATCAATGTGCAAATTCCTGCTGCTTCACCTTTGTTATTAGTTATTACCTATTTGTACATCTTTGTCGCAACTCAATATTTTTATTTCTCTATGGTTTTTGTCTTGTCATTTTTGTAAAAGTGTCCTCTTGATAATGACGTGAACAAGTCGAAAGTACCTACTTGAGGTGAAATAAACTCTCAATTATTTGTTAAAATAAAACTTTCTTTTTTAAGTAATTATAATTTCGTAACAATAAAACTACAAATTTTGTTGAATCTCCAAAATAATTCAAAGAGTTTGCTTAGGGTACATACAATTTTGTTTAGGGTACAAACAAATAAATTTACTTGTATTATTAGTCAATTCGACGATTTTCATTTAACGTGTATCCAAGTACATTTCAATAAACAAGAAATTCAGCTTTAAAGTAATTTCAAAAATAAAAAAAAATCGCAACTCAAATCAGTATTTTTAGTGATATTTAATCAAAATTTATAAATTGCTAGTGCCATCTTTGGCTCACGAGTGTCGACTAAATGCTGTAAGCTAGCGAAATTTCCCTAATTGTCGGGAACCTTTTTAACGTATTTTAAATATTAGGACTTTATTAGCATTCCGGCCGAATGATGAGGTGTATTTTCACTCTCTTTTCAATGCTCCGACCTCATTGTGTACTACGCTAGTTTGAATATGTTAATTTTGGCAGCCGTGGGATACTTTATTAGCTGAAATATAAAAAAAACCTCGCGGAATAATCTGTGTGATGAATTCCCTTTGGTAATTGGGATATATCTCTCTATCTCTCTCTCTATCTCTCTCTCTCTCAGTCATATAAAATATTATACTTTAGGATGAGTGCGAAATTATTCATGGAAATATATCCATAGCTCGCTAATATGCTGCCCAGCTGGACTCAATTTGATTTTCAACATTTTTGCGTGGGAGGCTTAATTAAGAAATCTATTAAAAAAACTAAGAAAATCGTCTATATATTTTAACACAATAATTTAAATTCATCTATAATCTTAGTTGTAAAGATATCTTCATTTTTAAGGCTAATATTTAACGAAGATATATAATTATTTTGTACTAATTGTGTATCAACACTGAAAATTCATATTGATTTTTAATATTTTTTAGAATCAAATTCCAGTAGAACACTGTTTCTTTTCACCAAATATTAATTTACTTCAATGAATATTTAAGAATGCTTTTAATTTCCATTGCACCTGATGATGATGCACCTGATAAATATTAATGTTTTGTATTTTTTAGGGTGGATTTATTAACACAGTGAAAGTTCATTTTTAATTATTTAAAAAATTCTAATGGAAACAAAGTTTTAATTCACTTATTTATTTTTTTGTATTTGTAACCATTCTGCTCCTGAAGATGCCTCATTAGGCGAAAATATTCGAGCACAAAAAAGAAATAAATAAGTGAATTAAAACTTTGTTTCCAATTGAATTTTTTAAATAATTATTAATGTTTTGTTCCGCTTTAGAGTTTTTTTTATTGTGATGTTTTTTCATGTGATGTTTTGTCTCTATAATGTAATGCAATGTGATGTTCTATCTAAGTTGCAAGGATATATTCATTCAAAGCTCTCAGATGTATGCCTACAAACAAACACGTGTAGTTCGCGCTTACAAATGCTGATTGTGTACTTACAAATAAAATCCAAACCTCAAATGAACATAAGCTCTGCAACTCTTGCCGACATTCCCTGAAACAGAGGTGACATTGGCAAAGTGAACCATTTTTTACAGTATGGGTGGTCAGCCTCATACCAACCTATAAGTCAAGGAATGTGATGTTTTGTTATGTGATATTTTGTCAAGTGATAATAATAATAATGTGCGAGCTTGATCGTCGCTGTAGAAAGCACCAATACTCAAATAAGACCCAGTTGCTGTAACGCTGGATGGACCCTTAGTGACAGGTCTTTGGTACAGGTATATGAATTTTTCACTTAGCGAAAAACATATTTGAACATATATATATATATATATATATATATATGTGATTAAAGATTTTAAATTATGATAACGGCCGTTAGATATTTTTTGGAATACAAAAAAAACGGATGTTGCTGACCGTGGAAAGAGAAGAACGATATTTTCTACGTTTCATCAGAGTCATATCCGACGTCTTCAGGAGGCGTGTGTCTTCTACAAGTAAGAAACACGAACTGATGAATTGTTGTTTTAACTTCTTCCATGTTTCATCCTTTCATTAATCGGACGGTTTCACAAGAAGACATAATATCGTCCTTCTGTACAAGTGGAGCTATTGCGACAACTATGGATGTATCACCGAAGGTCAATAAATGTACCTACAACCTTCGACCTCGAGCAAAAAACATTGTTTCATCATCAGCTCGTGATTCTTCTTCGTAGAACACACACGCCTCCTGAAGACGTCGGATATGACTCTGACGAAACGCAGGGAATATCGTTCTTCTCTTTCCACGGTCAGTAAAATCCGTTTTTTTTATTTTCATTGCAAAAAATTTACATTTGTGATGTTAAGTCACGTGATGTTATATGTTGTTTTGTCACTATGCTGCTCTACCCTGTCACAGTCGGAATATTGTACCCATAAATAAGAGCTTCTTTTGTACAGCGTACTCATAATATTTGCTCATCCCTGTAAAGTTATCTTTTTAGGACTGGGGTGATTTACGCGCAAGCCTTATCTGCTTCCTCCAAAGACCAAAAGATCCGATACAAGTTATGAAATGCTCGCAGAAGCTGCGCGAAGCATGAATAGCCCGAAGCAAAGATAGCGATGTGGCCAGAGCTTTTAAGCCAGTACTAAAAGTGAAAGCAAATTGTATAAGATAAAATATTATTTGAACCATTAAATGAACCTTTTCAGTTTGTAATAATTTGTTACTATAAAAAAATAATCTAAGTTGCAAATATTAGATAAAATAAAGATGGTAAACTTTCCATAGACGAAAACAAATTTTTCAAATACAAAGATAAAGAGACATGTCCGTGGTCTAGTGGTAACGCTTCAGACTCGTAAATGGAAGGCTGTGGGGTTCGATCCGAGTGGAGATCAAAAAAATACCATTTATATTTTCAAATATGCTCTTCGCTGGGTTGAAAAAATCATTTGTGTTTACAAAGGCCGATCACCAAAGGTCCATCAAGCATTGCAGAAACAAAGTCTTGCTTGAGAATCGGTGCTTTTGATGGAATCAACCAAGCTCGTAGAAGACTCTTGAGGTCTGATATACACAAAAACAGCTTTAACCAAATAAATCATCCTATTATTATTGAATATAATTATTCAGTGAATGTGTAATTGTGTGAGTTGGTATGCGTTGTGTGTATATGAATTTATGAGGGCTCTAGATGTAATTAAAAATTAAATTAAAATTAGGCTGATTTATTTGGTGAGCGCTGTTTTTGTGTGTGTCACACCTCAAGAGCCCTCTACGAGCTCGGTCGTCGCTGTAGAAAGTGCCCATTCTCAAGCAAGACCCAGTTGCCGTAAGGCTGGATGGACCTTGAGATGACCGGTCTTTGGTAAAGGTTCCATGAATTTTTCAACCCAGCGAAGAGCAAATTTGAAAATATAAATGAGATATTTTTTGTGCTCCGCCGGGATTCGAACCCACAACCTTCCAGTTACGAGTCCGCTGTTTTACCACTTGGACTACAGACCGGTCAAAATGTAGGTACTTAAATGATTTTACTTGCATTTGTATGATGTTGCGTGAGTGTTGGCTAGAATATTCTGGCAAGGTCTTGCATGTGCAAGTCCACAATGTTCAATAAGAATAATTCTTTTACACCTATAAATAGAGACCGAGATGCTTTGTAGCCAGATTTGTATCTGAGCCGTCGAGCTTAACAGTTCAAAAGCAATCCTGTGTAGGAAGCTTATCTTAAAATAAATTGTGCAAAATAAATAACCGCATTTTATATTAAATTGAACCCGATATAATCATAACATTATTATCCGCTATGGATCAAAGGTGCTATGAATAACCCTGCAAGTGCTTAAAATTTATCACTCAATCTCTGAATCTCACATCAGTGACATTCATAGACATTTTAGTCATCCGCTGAGCCCACGCTTTGACAAACTAATGATGCCTGGGCTGGAAATCTCATCACCACGGTAATTCTCCCCCACCGAATGTTGTTAATATTTTAAAGAATGAATTTCTATTTCTAACGACCGTAATCATAATTTAAAAAGTTGTTAATATTTTAATGAAGACTAATCGGCTGTTCACTTGCAGCCATCTTAGATTGGCAGGTCTTCATACAAATGCATCATTAGTTTGTCAAAGCGTGGGCTCAACGGACGACTAAAATGTCTAAGAATAGCACCGCATATCATCAACGTGGGATCATCTTAGCACCGCGGATCACACCTCCTGAATGGCACGCTACCCCAGCCTGTATCCACAGCTCCGAGGACATGTCGCCAAATTGAATTGGTCCTGGGCCTCCGCAGATTGCTGTTTCCGCATCCCTAAGCTTTACATTACATATTTCGCGACGAAATTTGCAACGAGATTCGCGAGAAAATTTGCGACAAAGCTCACACGAAAATTTGCAGACCCACCCCTAGTATAAAACTCAACCATAGGGTCTATAATAATCTATAATCTAATAATCTAAGTTGCAAGGATATATTCATTTAAAGCTCTCAGATGTATGCCCACAAACCAACAAGTGTAGTTCGCGCTTACAAATGCTGAAAGTGTACTTACAAATAAAATCCAAACCTCAAATGAACATAAGCCCCACAACTTTTGCCGACCTTCCCTGAAACAGGGGTGACATTGGCAAAGTGAACCATTTTTTACAGTATGGGTGGTCAGCCTCATACCAACCTAATAATAAAATATAATAATGTTAAATGTAAAATATATATATATGGGTAATGCTAAAAAAATATATATTTGTTACATTAAAGAAGAGCTTGTATTAAAAAGGTTATGAATCTCTTATCTATAATCTAAGCTGCAAAGATATGTTAACATTTAAGGCTCATATTAAATGTATGCCCACAGACAGGCACATGTAGGTTCGCGCCTATACATTCTGCATGTGTGTATACAAATAAAAAATTAAAAACCTTACATGAACATAAACCTTGCAACTCCTGCCGCCTTTCCCTGAAACAAGGGCGGAATTGACAAAGTGAACACTATTTTTACAGCATGGAGGGCAGCCTCATACCAACCTATAAGTCAAGGAATGTGGATCTAAAATCTTTAATCTAAGTTTCAAGTATATATTCAAATTTAAAATTCATATTAAATGGATGCCCAATAACAGACACGTGTAATTTTGCGCTTACAAACGTTGCATGTGTACTTGCAACATAAAAAACAAACCTCAATTATTGTACATCTTTTAAAAAAAAAAATTATACTATTAATTTAAATTGACCTTTTCATATACATCATTTCACCACTTTATGTGTAAAACTGAATAAGTACTGATTCATTGATTTGAAGAATTTTGGATACAAAAAATTATTGGGAATAACTTCTCATAGTAAGTGAACTAATTATAAGGAAATGCTCATGACAAACTTGTAAACTACAGGATTTTTAATCATTTTTTTTGTGTTTTCTTTTGTAGAAAAAAGGGAAAACAATGCATTTTTCTGAGAAATCCATGTGAGTTTAACATGTCACTTATTTGGTTTTACCTTAATTATGTCGATTTAATAATAAACAGCGTTTTTAAAAGGTATCTCGTTTATTTACGAGTACAAAAACTTCCTCAAATAATATATAGGAATATGTATGGGCAGACAGTGGAAATCACATCCTCCCTTTTGACAAATTGATTCTTAAGACGCGACCCAGCCAAGAAAAGGTGTACAAATATTTTTTTATTCGTTGCTAAGGACGACCGTCCCCTACAAGACTGACGCCCCGGGCACAGCGAAATCTCATATCAACCCACTAATGAATGCGACGTTCCTGTTTTTTTTTTTGCAATTTTTTTTCGGTAAAAAATAAATTTGTGAGATGAAAAAAATTGTGTATCATTCGCTAATTGCATTTGGACGGTGTGAAAGGTTTTTTTTTCGCGAATTTATGATTTAGCACGATTCATTATATATTTGTATGAATAAATTCTGCGCTGCGAATTTTTTAAATTGAAATGCGACTTTTGAATTTTTTATCAAAGGTTTTTCGCTGATAGAAAAATTTTCATTTTTCTAACAAACATATGAGCTGCGTAGAACCAATAGCTGTAATTTAGGCTTTTTCCAAAAAGAACATGAATTTAAAAAAAACTGAGAGTGTATCAACTAACACATTGCAACTAACCTACACATATAGTGTAACTTCTTGCCTGCGTTATCCCCGAAGGGGTCGCATGTGGTGATTCAGAATCTGTTTATTTTAACTGCTTAGGTTTTATTAGTTTTTATTTTTATGTTTATTCCTTGACTAATATGTTGGTATGAGGCTGACCATCCATACTGTAAAAAATGGTTCACTTTGCCAATGTCACCCCTGTGTCAGGGAAGGTCGGCAAAAGTTATAGGGCTTATGTTCATTTGAGGTTTGGATTTTATTTGTAAGTTCACATTCAGCATTTGTAAGTGCGAACTACACGTGTTTGTTTGTGGGCATGCATTTGCGAGCTTTAAATGCATATATCCCTGCAACTTAGATTATAGATAGAGATTAGAGATCGCATGTGGTGATTCAGGATCTGTTTATTTTAACGGTGTAGGGGGCCGGCCACTGCGGCATGTTTAAGCGCGAACTTACACGTGTCTTCTTGTGAAAATACATATACTCTTAATGGGAGTTCCCAATGTTACATATTTTTGTAACTTAGATTAGATTATATAAGAAGCGCTAACCACAACAGCTAAACTACGGACCGATCTAAGAGTTTTAACTCTTGAAAATATCTCGCAAGTCATTTCAGCGACACGTTAAGACCTAGCCCTGTTTTATTTTGAGACTTAAGGGGGGGCACTGTGCGCTGGAGGCTTCTCTGGCACATTTTGAATTTTTAACGTCATTGCCCGGGGCGGATTGTACCAGCTTAAAGCTCCCTCATCCCTCCTCTTTCCTGAGAAATACTGAGCACGCGTATAAAGGAAAAACAGCGGACCAAGTAGAAAATGTACATGGCTGTTCGTGGGTAAGCGGAAATTTTGTGTGAGGATTATTTAAAAAAAAACACAGAAGAGGATTGTTTAAATACTTTAATTGAAATCTAATCTAATCTAATCTAATCTAAGCTGCAAAGATATATATCATTTAAGATTTATACTAAATGCATTCCCACAAGCAGATATGTATAATTTCGCGCTAACACATGCCGCATGTGGACCTACAATATAAAAACCCAATCTCAAATGAACATAAGCCTTGCAACTCTTGCCGTCCTTCCCTGAAACAGGGGTGACATTGGCAAAGTGAACCAATTTTTATATTATGGGTGGTCAGCCGCATAACAACCTATAAGTCAAGGAACATACATGACAAATTACATTTTTTAAAATCAAAGAATAAAAATAACAATATATACATGGACATAAAAAACTAAATCATAAAACCAAATTCACTTTAACAAACCCTAGCCGCCAACATCACAGATCAACCGCCATTTCTTTCTATCCTTGCATACTTCTTTCATTTCCTCCAGAGTCATAACCTTCTTCATACAAGCTCTTCTTTTATTATGAAAAATTACAGTATTTAAACGAATATTTTTGTGGTGAAATTTTAACTACTTTGTGTCTCCTGCAAAATCTTTCTATTCAATTTTTTTTCTCAGTGAGGTAGTCTGGGTTGCTCGTATACATACACATTGAAGATTCATGTTTAGTGTATGCTCTCAAGCAGAGACTTATAAGTTCGCGCGTAGGTACATGTACTCTTTTATAAAATTTAAACATAAATCCCAAATAAATATACATAGACATTTTTTTAAGAAATCCTGTGCGGGAGACTCAATAGATTTCAAAGGCTCTAGGGGTCTATGACAGTTGTTGTAGTGCTACTGAGGTGTTTACAAGCTTGGTCGTCGCTACAAAGCGCCAATTTTCAAGCAAAACCCAGTTGAAAAACTCATATACCTTTACCAAAGACTGGCTACCAAAGGTCTATCCCGCCTTACAGCAACTGTTTCTCGCTTGAGAATCGGCGCTTTGAAGCGACGACCAAGCTCGTTAAAAGCCCGGTCGATAGCTCAGTTGGTAGAGTGCTTGCATTCCATGTCGAGATCAAGGGTTCGATCGCCACCAAACGTGTTAGAAATGATTTCCCGTTTCACTGTCAAAATAAATACATGCAAGCTTTATTCAGCCTTCACAAGAAATGAAAACCAGCCTTCTCGGGAGCAACTGCATTCTTACATGTAAAAATAAATACGTTCCCAATGCCAAATTGTGCGACCCCTTTGGAGATAACGCAGGCAAGAAGTTACATTGGATATGCAGCTTAGTTGCGTTTGCGTTTACATTAATAGTATTTCATTTAATATCACAAATCAACATGAAAACCTCGCCGTGTAACAAATGGCCACCTGCCATAATAGATTTCACGTTTTAATGGCTCGGCGGTGTGCAAACTGTCGATGCCGTTATTTATGCGCTAGCACAGTGATTTCCTAACTATGGTACGCGTACCACCAGTGGTACGCGGCTGGTCACGGGAAATTCGCGCACTATCTTCAGGAATGGGGTATCATCACTCAGGGTGGTGGGGAGTGTTTGTGCGGATCCATTGCCCAGGACGTTCGGCACGTCCTGGGGGAATGCCCTATGCTGCACTTTCAACGGGAGCTGCTCATCGACGCAGTCCGGCCGATCGGTTCTGGACCGGTCGGTTACGCGGATCTTGTTGCCAGTAGAGCCAACTACCTTGCATTCTACCGCTTCTGTCAGTCCTGGCACGAGTCCACAGCTGCGGGCTCAAGACTGGACAGAAGCGGTCAGTAGCCCTTAGTCAGTTCTTGCGACATTCATACATACTTATGTATGTATTACCCTTTTAATCTGCTGTGCTCAGCGCGAATGGCAACTCGTTCGATACTCGTAGGTGAACAGCTCCCGTCAGGCACATTAGCTTCAGTAACCTCAGTATAAGTAACTTCAAAAACCTTCAGTAAAGGAGGGTGGGATTTCTTAGAGGTATGCGTTAGCCCCTGATTTGAGGATTCTCTTTTCCTTTCTTGAGTAGAGTAACTTAAGCTGATTAACTTCAACAGCAAGGCCTTCTCCCACCAAAAAAAAACATTGCAAGTGAATATTACCGAGTAAAGCGACTCCGCATGAGTTGCATGAACTTGGTGGGTGGAGGTGGGTCGAGTGCTTCTTCAGGTGGTACGCAAGCAGCCATGGCCATAGGACATACACAGTAACTAATTATGTAGATAAAATATCCATTGGATAAGGAACCCATTCGTTTCGGATCTGTATAATGATAGGGAAAATCTTAGTGCAAGTGCAAAAGAATCTCTGATAGAACTGTCTTGCAATGGAGGTTTGCAAGCGGAATTCAACAAACTGAAGTTGTGGGAATTTTGGCTAAAATTTAAAAATGAATATCCATCGCTGTCCAAAAAAGCATTCCTGTTTCTGATTCCATTTACAACCACGTAGCTCTGTGAAAGAGAATTTTCTGCTATGTTGGTAATAAAAAAACAAATACCGTAATAGCTTATCCGGTCGATAGCTCAGTTGGTAGAGTGCTTGCATTCTACCCCGTGAGCTCGGGTTCGAATCCCACCGAGGAGGGTGTCAGAAATGATTTCCTATTTCGGTGTTTATTACAAACCCCATAATAAAATACCGGCAAGGTTTACTCAGCCTTCACAAGAAATGAGTACCAGCCCCCTCGGGAGCTGGGAAACCCCCACTTCAACTGAAGTGGTTGGCGTAAGGCCGGCCCCCTTACCTGTAAAAATAAATAGGTTCAACTCGCCACATGCGACCCCTTCGGGGATAACGCGGCAAGAAGTTACACTATATGTGTAGCTTAGTTGCGTTTTTTTTTTTTTTTTGCTTAACATAGACCCTAATTTTCGCGAGCCAACTATTTCATCTCTTGTCTCGATCGAACATGCAGCACCATTTTTTGCACTAAGAGAATTGTATTTTTTTTTATAAATAAACATAATGTTGTTATTAATTAATCCCTCCGACTCGCATTTCACAAAGGGAAACTTGTAGTACGACTCTCATTCATCCTTTTACAGTCGATTTCAAAACTATGAGAACTTGGCGTTTTCATGACTCATTCCTTTGACAAACTGCCCGTTTATGGAATGATCTACCAGTATCAGTGTACTCTTCCCAATTTTATCCGGTTTTATTCAAAACCAACATCGATCGCCACTTCCTTGCAGCGCCTCACGACAGAAGCAAGAACTCAAGCAACACCTCTGAGGCACCCTTCCAGGGTGACACAGACCCCCAAGACTTTCAAGAATTGGGGAGTCTCCCACACAGGATTCCTTAAAAAAAACAGTTGTTGCAGTTTGTATTACTTTACCATTTTGAACGATTTTTTTTAACTGTTACACTTCAGTGGAACGCTACCGATTTATAATTTAGTGAGTGGTACCCCCAGGGTACGTCCTTCCCTGTTTCAGGGAAGGACGGCAAGAGTTGCAAGGCTTATGTTTATTTGAGATTGGGTTTTTATATTGTAGGTCCACATGCGGCATGTGTTAGCGCGAAATTATACATATCTGCTTGTGGGAATGCATTTAATATAAATCTTAAATGATAAATATCTTTGCAGCTTAGATTAGATTAGATTAGATTAGTACGCGAAATTAAAAGTTTGGGAACCACTGTGCTAGAAGCATCCATACACCCGCGGATTAATTGTGTTGTATAGCTCCCGCCGGGCTCTAGCCCAGTTCCCGAGGCTCACTGTAATTTACAGTTGCCCCCGTTTTAATCAAATTCCCCCGAATGTACCAAACAAAATATTTCATGTACGCTCTAATTATTTTAAAGTAATTTTGATAATGATTTTCAATTTTTAAATTATTTCGGTTTTCTGTAATCTATAATATATGGATGTCGTGGAGGAGCAAGACCGAGAAAGGTATGGATGGACCGAATTTCTGAAATTGCGAATGAATGGAATATCCAGAGTCGTATTAAGAAAAAGAGAGTCAGTATGAAGAAGGTTATGACTCTGGAGGAAATGGAAGAAGTATTTTTATTTTTTATTTTTATTTTATTTTAATAGGACAACAAACAGCGTTACATAAGAAATATAATAGTAGCAATTACAAAAAAAACATGGCCAATTATATGTTGCCACGGATATCAAATTTAGGAAGTTGGAAATAATTACAAGATGGTTATTACAAGTAACTAATTACAAGAAAAAAAAAAAAAAAAAAATACTGCTCTCAAAACAGAATATGATGTAAATTTAAAAATAAAGAAAATCAGTTCTCCCTGAGTGACGCACCCACCGCTTTGCGAAAGTGCGCCGTCTCTAAATGAAAAATATCAATGCTACTGAAACACTTGTTATAAGTTTCACACACCCGGTAAATTGGCGCGCTCTGAGCATAGTTAGTGCGACACACAGGGAGATGAAAGAGTTGGTCTACCGTGTGCCTGGTTCTGCGAGTTGGAATGTTGAGGGATAACATACACAAAATATCAGGGTTATCAATTTTGTTGTGCAAAATGCCGTGGATTAACATCATGTCGCAAACAACACGCCTATCCTCTAGAGAGTCCAGCTTATGATAGTCAAGGGCTGACTTGTAATCAGGAAAAGATAAGTTAAACCTATAATTTATGTGTTTTATAAATCTTTTTTGTACTCTCTCGATACGTTTTATATGCACCGCATAAGAGGGGGACCAAACAGGGGACATGTACTCAAGAAGTGAGCGAACCATTGTTGTGTAGAGAACTTTTAATACCGTAACTTTTTTGAAGGGTTTGCAAGTTCGCAAAATGAACCCGAGCACCCTGAATGATCTCTCCAAGACATTGTCAATATGATTCACGAAGGTGAGTTTGCTATCCATTATGACACCCAGATCACGTACCCGGTCAACAGACTCGATAGGAAAATTGTTAATATAATAAATATGATTTAAGGGTGGAAGTTTACGTGAGAACGAGACCTTGTGACATTTGCTAACATTAATGGATAGTCTATTGGCAGCACAATATTCTGAAAGCCGATCGAGATCTAATTGAAGTCTTGCACAGTCAGATGAATCAGAGATTCTCAAAAAAATCTTCATATCGTCAGCAAATAGGAGATGCTCTGCATGAAGAAAACAGTCACCAATATCGTGGATATACAAAGTAAAGAAAAGGGGTCCCAAATGCGATCCCTGGGGAACACCGGAAGGAATGGTGACAAAGTTTGATTTGTAGCCTCCTATTACCACTGCCTGACGACGATTACGGATATAGGATTCTATCCATCTTAGAAGATCACCGTGGATTCCGAGCTTACTCAATTTGCTCAACAGAATGTTATGATTTACTCTGTCAAAAGCCTTGGCATAATCGGTGTAGATAACGTCGGTCTGTAATCCACTGTGCATGTTAGAAAATACATAGTCAGTGAAAGGTAAGAGATTAGATAAAACAGATCTATTGCGAAGGAAACCGTGCTGTTGGTCGCTGAATGATGATTTGAGAGAACCATAAAGTTGGTCGTATATTACGTAAGTAAGTAAGTAAGTAAGTATGTAAGGACAGAAAGAAATGGCGGTTGATTTTTAATGTTGCTGGCTAGGGTTTTTAAATTAGAATTGTTTTTTTAGATGATATTAGATTAGATTAGTTTAGTTTCTGATGTCCATACAATATATTAGATTCTATTATTATTAATTATTAAATAGAAAATTTCACAGCAACAAATTTTCAATATATTATTATACATGGTTTGTTGCTAATTTGTTTGAAAATTTTCGCGAAATTTGTACATACCCCTTCGGCAGGAAGCAGACTGAAATGGGTCCATGAATAGAAGCACCTAAGTCCATAAGATCCTTCCTGAAACTTGCCTCAGTTGCGTTTAGTATTAATATTAAACATTGCACAACTTCCACCTTCTCTAATGGACTTTACTACTTTCCAAGAATCATACCTCGCCTACTTTTTCCCTTCAACCATAACGTTTCACCAAAAAACTATGTAAACTTAAACGGTCGGTAGAGACGTGCTTTTGTTTTCCATACATTTTCGGTACTACGTTGTGGTTAAGAATGTTAAGTTTTATACTTACAGTTATACCAAGATGTAACCGGTCCGTAGTCTAGTGGTTAGGGCTTTGAGCTCTTAAATATAAAATTGTAGGTTTGAATCCCGACGGAGCATGAAAAGTATACCATTTTCAAAAATGCTCTTTGCTGGGTCGAAAAAATTATGTGCCTTTACAAAAACCGAATCACAAAAGGTCCATCCAGCCTTACAGCCGATGGGTCTTGCTTGGTAATTGACGCTTTGTAGTGAGGACTAAGCTCGTAGAGGGCTCTTGATGAGTGATTTACACAAAAACAGCGCTCACCAAATGAGTTGAATGCGCGCCCAAGTTTGTGCTTGAACCAGAGGTGGCATTGATAAAGTGAACCATTTTGTACAGTAGGCGTTTTTTTTGCGTGGATAACCTCATACCATCAGTTCTTGAAAAATACATCAATGAATTTAATTTTGTGAAACTAAGATCGAAAAATACATCAACGTTGTTATTCTGCTAATCTTTCACACTTTTCATAATCACAAAACCTTAAAAACGCAAAAGAAAATTGTCGACAATCAAGTTGTCACTTTTCAGGCGTCTCATTTGTTGCTCTGACGTAGACCCAAGCGCAAACAGAGCGTCCGTCTTTGGGCTAAATGGGCCATAACTTAACTTAACCCCGTCCCGGGCGCAGGCGGGGTGAGAAATGGCGCTTTTAGCAGAGTATGAGGGATGCTACCACCCCTTCCCCCCCACTCCCCCAGCCTGCCAAAGCTCGGACAATTTCAACCGGCAATAGACGCCAATTTATAACGTAAAATTACACCCCGGCAATTGGTGATATTTCTTCATTTTAATGGAGACACATATTTTTAGGCATTGTGATATTGTGTATTCCTTGACTTGGAATAGGTAGGTCGGTATGATTCTGACCACCCATACTGTAAAATATGGTTCACTGTACCAATATCACCCCAGTTTCAAGGAAGGTCGGTAAGAGTTACAAGGCGTATGTTCATGGGTTTTATATTGTTAACGACATCGAGAGGCATACTTGAAAGAGAGTTTAAATGGAAAAAAATATGACTTTGGATGAAATGAAAGAAGTATGCAAGGACCGGAAAAAAACGGTTGATCTACAATTTTGACATATCGTAACCTAGTGCTTGTTTGGCTTATACTGTTAAGATTGCAGAGTGAGAATAAGATAAGAGTGTGTATCAATAAAGTGATGAATGTTGAAGAGATAAAAGAGGTATGCAAGGACAGAAAAAAGTGAAGAAGCATCTGCGAAGGTACCGGCCACCCCTAGTGGAACGACGGCACCATTTAGTGCAATACAGATTATTATTTAAGGAATTTGTGATTTTCACAAAAACAGTGCTCACAAAATGATCCTCACATTATTTTGTATGAAGTTGATTTTCCCCATTTTCATATTTTCCCCACAGTTATTTATAGTGTTTGCCCTGCACAGTGCTCCCTACTTTATTAACACGTAGCAGCTGCTGCCACATTATTCATTCTATATGGCAGTAATGATGATTATTCGGCTCCGTAGACCACTCCTGAGTCTTGACCTCATAAACCAGAGTACCGCTTAGCTCTCATATCCGCACACATATGTAAGAAGGTACGCGCCAGCATACATGTGCCACATAATGCAGCCTGCTCTACGTAACAATGATGTCACATGGCATTTAAAAAAAAAAAAAAAAATTCTGTGCCGAAGACTCTCTAGATTCTAGAGACTCTAGGTGACTCTAGTCACTTGTTGTAGTGCCGCAGAGGTGTTTACAAGCTTGGTCGTCGCTTAAAAGTAAGATCCAGTTGGTGTAAGGCTGGATGGACCTTTAGTGACTGGTCTATGGTAAAGGTTTCTATGGTAAAATGTTTTTTTTTCAACCCAGCGAAGAGCATATTTGGAAACATAAATGGTATATTTTTTTGTGGTCAGCCGGGATCCGAATTCACTGCCTTCCATTTACGAGTCCAAAGTGTTGCCACTGGACTGCGGACCGGTCCAAGAAATGCCAACGACACGCGGTGTACTTAACGGTCACCCGTCCAAGTACTATACGCGCACAATGTTGCTTAGCTTCGGTGATCTGATGAGAACCGGTGCTTTCAACATGGTATCGTCGTATGCTTACAGTGTTATTAGGCTCAAACTATCCTCATTCCCGTCCTGGGCTGGAAGCCTCATCACCACGGTAATTCTTACCCAGCGAATATCGGTAATATTTGTATGAAAACTAATCAGCTGTTCACTTGCAGCCATCTTGGATTGACAGGTCTTAATACAAATATTACCGATATTCGGTAGGTAAGAAGAATTACCGTGGTGATGAGACTTCCAGCCCTGTATGTATTTGTCAGAAGGACCCACATCACATGGCCTATCATGCAAAGTTATATAATTTCTCATGTGACGGAAGTATAAGCAACGAGATGACAAAACAACAATCTCGAAGTCAGAGGCGTGCCCATGACTCTAAAATAAAAGGTTCGATGATACTGAAGCTAGTAGCATACTTCGGGTGGCACTCTTTTTGAGATTGCTAGATCACGGGTGGAGTAAAGAATATAATACTAACTTTTACTTTCTTCGGGCTCAGAAGCCTTGAAGTCTCAGGGCCTCTTACACCACAATCCTCCAGGACTCTCTGTCTTGTGCTGCTTCCCTCCATGGTCCCCTCACTCACAGAACTTCGGCGTCGGCTTCGACGTTGTCTGCCCACCGCATCCTGGGACGTCCGAGTGGTCTAACACCTGAGGAAGCACCATCCAAGACAGTTTTGATGATCCTGGCGAATATAATAAAAATAATAAATGAGAAAAAAAGGAAAAACAATTTTCTGAATTAAGAAATTAATTTTAGAATTTCAAGAGTAAAAGTTATTAATAGTGGGCATTAATAAACTTAGGGGCTCGCCAATTACAAATAATAATTTTCTTCAATGAAAGTCGGTTATTTTCAATTTGCTTTAATTATCAGAATGGAACATAGAGCGATAAAAACCACACTGCCCTTCAGAATACCGCAATTTCAATTTTATATCGGCAGGAGGGGAATTCAATTTGAACTTAATTACATAATTTCACACAAAAATAAAACCATTTATCTAAAATATCAAATTCTTTTGAAAATTAAATTTTGAGTATTTTAAAGCGTAGCTTTCCTTGTAGCTTTCCTTGACTTTTAGGTTCATTTTTTACTTTTAGGTTCGTATTCGACTTATAGGTTAGTATGCGGCTGACCACCCATGCTGTAAAAATTGATCACTTTGCCAATGTCACCCCTGTTACAGGGAAGGACGGCAAGAGCTGCAGGGTGTAGGTCCATTTGAGATTTGGTTTTTATGTTGTAGGCGCACATGAGGCATGTGCAAGCGCGAACTTGTACGTGTCTGGTTGTGAGAATGCATGTATTGTGAATCTCCAATGTAACATATCTTTGCAACTTATATTAGATTAGATTAGAAGCGCGAACTTACACGTGTTTTTTGAGGGCATGCATTCGATATGAGTTTTGAATGTTAATATATGTATCCTTGCAACTTAGATTATCCATAAAAGCCTGTTTTGGCGCGCCAAACGGTTCTGATGCTTTATATAATAATCTATAATCTAAGTTGCAAGGATATATTCATTTAAAGCTCTCAGATGTATGCCCTCAAACCAACAAGTGTAGTTCGCGCTTACAAATGCTGAAAGTGTACTTACAAATAAAATCCAAACCTCAAATGAACATAAGCCCCACAACTTTTGCCGACCTTCCCTGAAACAGGGGTGACATTGGCAAAGTGAACCATATTTTACAGTATGGGTGGTCAGCCTCATACCAACCTATAAGTCAAGGAATATGAATAATAAATTACATTTAAATATAAAAAAGAACAAAACCTTACAAAGAAATCTATACAAAAAAAGTCGAAAATTTCCTATGCAAAAAATGCAGCAAATGAATACACCAACATTAGAAATCAACATTGCAGATTAGCCGCCACTTCTTCCTGTCCTTGCATACTTCTTTCATTTCATCCAGAGTCATAACCTTTTTCATACAAGTCCTCCTTTTATTATGACTCTGGATATCCCATTCATTCGCTATTTCAGAGATTTGATCCTTCCATACTTTTCTATAATTATATATAATCTATAATTATATATAATCTAAGTTGCAAAAATATATTGACGTTAAAGGCTTTCCCGTTTCTTTCCATATTTTATGCCGTTAGTGTGAGTTGCAGAAAAACTTGCGGATGCAGAATCGCTATTGCTTTATAGACCTGACTATCGCCGGAGTCGTAGAAGTATACCTACCTACCTCAAACTTTAAGGTAAAAGTTTTTTTTTCATTTTAATTTCGCAAAAAGAACCTATTAATAATATGTGTTTGTCTCTTTTTCGCAGATGGAGGAGAAGATGGCACCGACAAAGACAAAATGTCAGGCTACGACACAAACCTTTACCTCTACTCGGTAAGTTGATTTCGTTTTTAATATCTTTTCTCAAACTACTAAAAAGCACACAAAAAAGAAAAAATAAAATATTCTAGATGTATTATTTACCACGGCGTTGAAGAAATGCTTCATTTTATTCCGAACGTTTCACCCATATTTAAAGTGAGTCTCATCAGCTGCTTGAAATATTTTATTAAATTATAAAAAAAACATCCTCTTTAGATGAAAAGAGGATGATTTAAAGAGAATATAATATTAATAAATGTTAAATAATATTTTTTATGGTTTGTGTATTAACACTGTGAAAATTCATGTTTTTAGTTTGTTATTCAATAAACAACACTTTTAACTTTTAAACACTGTTTTTAATTTCACAAATATAATATATTTACAAAATTAAATTTTTAATTATACTACTAAGGTTTTCGATTATTCGTGATGATGACTGAAAAGTCGAAAACGTTAGTAGTATAATTTAAAAAAAAAAATTTTTAAATATATTACATTTGTGAAATTAAAAACAGTGTTTAAAAGTTAAAAGTGTTGTTTATTGAATAACAAACTAAATGTAAAATGGTTGGATATTTGCGTGTTTTTTTTTTTGTAAATTAATATTGTCAATGCCTCCCGTTTTTTGGAGCCCGAATTCAATTGAAATTTATTCAAAACAATTCAGGTTTAATTTTTTTTTCAAGGTTTAGTTTTGGACTTCTTAAAAAACACAAATCACTTCATTTATAAGTTGATATGAGGCTGACATCAAGTACAGTATAAATTGGTTCACTTATGTCTCCCCAGTTTCAGCAAATTGCGGCCAGAATTGCAAGGTTCATTTGAAGGTTGGGTTTTTATTTTGTATGAACACATCAGGCCTAACGTCCCCCCAGTTTTTTGGCTTATGCGAACCTACAACATAAAAACCAAATCTCAAATGGACATACACCCTGCAACTCTTGCCGTCCTTCCCTGAGACAGGGGTGACACTGGCAAAGTGAACCATTTTTACAGCATGGGTGGTCAGCCGCACACCAACCTATAAGTCAAGGAACATACACGACCAATTACATTTTATACATCACTAAATAATAATATCTATGGACAACAAATTCCACTTTAATAAACGCTAGCCGCCAACATTACAGATCAACCGCCATTTATTTCTGTCCTTACATACTTCTTTCATTTCCTCCAGAGTCATAATCTTCTTCATACAGGCTCTTCTTTTATTATGACTCTGGATATTCCATTCATTCGCAATTTCGGATATTTGGTCCATCCGTACCTTTCTCGGTCTTCCTACCACGACATCCATCTATTCTACCAACATATACTTTCTTCGTCAGTCTTTCCCATTGATCTAAATAAAATATAGTCTTTCCTCATTCATTTTCTCCATTTGCCCAAACCATCTTAACAAACTTCTTTAAATTTTCACTTTCACACTTTCTCTTGCACCACATTCTTCTCTTACAAAATCATTCCTCACCCTGTCACTCCGTTTTTCCCCAATCATACTTCTTAGAAAGTCCATTTCAACAGGATGGACTTTACTAATTTCACTTTCACTCACTGTCCAGGCTTCGCTTCCATACATTCCATACTTATATCATTCTAAATCCGCAACTGGGTCTTGCTTGAGAATTGGCGCCTTGTCACCCAATGTCCCCCAATGTCACCCCTGTTTCAGGGAAGGTCAGCAAGAGTTGCAGGGCTTATGTGCATTTGAGATTGGATTTTTATATTGTAAGTCCACATGCAGCATGTGTGAGCGCGAAATTATGCGTGTCTGCTTGTGAGAATGCATTTAATATGAACCTCAAATGATAAATATCTTCGCCACTTAGATTTAAATTAAATTTAGTCACGACCAAGCTTGTAAGCAGTCCGGTCTATAGTTCAATTGATAGACCGCTTACATTCCTTGCCGAGAGCAAAGTTCGATCCCCACCGAGGGTGTCAGAAATGATTCAATTCAAAAAATTGAATTGAAGAATACATAAAAGAAATTGGAAAATAAAATAAAAAATCTGATGGAAACCTCGATGTATGTAAAATATTTCCATCTTATTTCATTTCCAATTCTTTTCACATATTTGAAATTCAATTTGCGGATTGCGAAAGGTTGTCTCTCTCTGCAATTTCTTATTCCCAAGTGCGGGCACAGAATCGATTTATATTTTATTCTGGAAATTTTGCGTTACATCAGAATTTGGAAATGCATCTTAAAACGTGTGTATAAAAAGGAAATGTGAAAGGAAAAAGAGGAAAGGGAAAAACGAAAAGAGTATGATTGAATCAGATTGATGAAATTGTGAAAGAATGGGATAAACAAAGCTAATGTAAAAGAAAGAAATGTATGCAAAACGGTGATGGACATGAATGAACTGAATGAGTATGCAAGGATAGGAAAAAATGAAGGCAAATCAACAGAGGCTCAAGCCACCCCTAGCAAAATGGCGACAGAGTTACAGTTATCCTTGTAGGAGAATACATGTGATATGAATCTTAAATTTACTATATATTTGCAACTTAGATCATGGATCTTCCTTGACTTCGAGGTTGGTATGCGGCTGACCACCCATGCTGTAGGAAATGGTTCACTTTGCCAATATCACCCCTGTTACAGGAAAGGTCGGCAAGATTTCAGGAACCATGTTCATTTGAGATTTGGGTTTTTATGTTGTAGGTTCACATGCGGCATGTACAAGCGCGAACTTAAACGTGTTTGCTGGTGAAAATGCATATTATGAAAACCCCCAATGTAACATATCTTTGCAACTTAGATTAGATTAGATTTGTGAACATGTTCTTGACTTTCACGCTTTATATTTCTCCTTTTAAACTTCCGTTTACCGTGCTAAGCTATGACTGGCATCCTGTCAGGTTAGCTCATCATCAGAGTCAGTTATTGGACTCCAGAGAGGTCCAAAGCCACACTAACTCTGACAGTTATTTGGGATGCGACTTCAGACCAACGCGAGGTAAGCCTGCCATAAATTTTCACTGGACCCTACAATAAATATTATAGGTACAAAACTACGAGTAAAAAACTTATGTGAGTTGTTTTCAACCAACAACGACAAAAATATATTGTTACGAATGTGAACAGCTGTTTTTAGTTTGTCTGTGCTAGTTAGTTAAGTCTATTAAATTTTTAGAAATGGGTAAAAACTTAGGTAAAGGTAAGCTAACGGTAAATCTAAAACTAGCGCTATGGGCGCTATTCAAATCAAATCCCCACACGTTTTTTTTGTGTGGTCAAAGGGTAGTATTGAATTTTGCCATCATTCCTCGTTGAATATGCATGGAGGTGTTTTGGAAATTTAGAGGGTAGTAAAAAAACACTTAGCGACACAAAGGGAAGCTTTAGATCTGAATTTATTCTTTCAGATTACTCAAGCTTTATTCTTTAAAAGCTTCTTTCTTTCTCTTTATGAAAAAAATGGTGGCTGATCTGTAATGTATTATGTAGGCGGCTTAAGCCAAGAATCGATTTTAATTTTTAAAGATGTTTTGTAGATTTTCTAGTTTGGTTATATAAGTGGATGTAATTAATTGCTTGTATTCCTTGACTTATAGGTTGGTATGAGGCTGACCACCCGTTCTGTAAAAAAATGGTTTATTTTGACAATTACAAGATATAATCTATAATAATCTATCTATAATCTAAGTTGCAAGGATATATTCATTCAAAGCTCTCAGATGTATGCCCACAAACAAACACGTGTAGTTCGCGCTTACAAATGCTGATTGTGTACCTACTTACAAATAAAATCCAAACTCAAATGAACATAAGCCCTGCAACTCTTGCCGACATTCCCTGAAACAGGGGTGACATTGGCAAAGTGAACCATTTTTTACAGTATGGGTGGTCAGCCTCATACCAACCTATAAGTCAAGGAATACGAGTAATAAATGACATTTAACTTTACAAAAAAAAACAACAATGCTTTAAGAAATATAAAACCTCATTGTTATTTAAACAAGACCCTTACGTAGTCTAGTGGTAACGCTTCGGACTCGTTAATGGAAGGTTGGTTGCTCGAATCCTGGCAGATCACAAAAATGTACCATTTATAGTTTCAGATATGCTCTTCGCTGGGTTGAAAAATTCATATACATTTACCAAACACCGGTCACCAAAGATCCATCCAGCCTTACAGCAACTGGGTCTCGCTCGAGAATTAGTGCTCTCTATAGCGACGAACCAGCTTTAAGAGGGCTCTTAAGGTGTGATTGACACAAACACAACGATCACCAAATAAACCATCCATTAGGATACATTATTTTTATGATTTTATTTGGGTTCTGCACTGCAATTTTTTGTTGTTTTTAAAGATTTTTTTTGGCCGGCAGAATAGGTAGGTGAATTGCATTCCTCTTCACAAATCTATTTCAAAAAAAAAAAATGTAAGCATACCTCTTTCTTCGTATTAAAGCAACTTTGCTTTAGTTTATTCTATCTTTTTATTCTCTTCGTAGCTTTTAGAAGTGCTATCTCTTAATTAACTTCTCTCTCGCCTTTCTTTTGTCTCTGTCTTCTCTCCTTTGTCTCTCTCTTTTATCGCTGAAATATTTCTTTGTTATAGAGATTAAGATAATCTTCCCGTTCCTTATATTTGCAGAGTTTTTTTTTTATCTGAATAAGAGATTTTTTATAAGAGTCTTTTTATCATACTTTCCTTCCAATAGTATGTGTTGTTTTTTTAATGATTTTCGACCTTTTATTTAAATCCTTGACTTATACGTTGGTATGAAGCTGACAACCCTTACTGTAAAAAAATAAACATCATTTTGTCGGTGTTATGGCCGAGGAGGCCAAGCGGGCTGATCTTTCTAGCGTGTTTGGAATAGAGCAACGTTGGTTCGATCCCCGCCTGGGTCATTTGACCATAACTTTGACCCTGGTTCAACAGATGTTATTAGGTAATTATTAATAAATAATGCATTAAAATAAACAAGGATGGATTATTCATTGTTAATATTAATACCTGTTTCTGGCTAGGCAGAAGAGGTTGGTGAATTGCATTCCTCTTCACAAATCTATTAAAAAAAAAATTAAGGTCCTGTATTTTCAACGTTAGCATAGCGACTTTATACTATCTGAAGAGGACGCTCTTATGTCAATCGTGTGGGTAGTTTTTATTAAGGGTAAGCGAGCCGCCCTCAGTTGAAGTGGGGGTTTCTCAACTCCCGAGGGGGCTGGTTCTCATTTGCTGTGAAGGCTGAGTACACCTTGTCGGTATTTATTTTGGGTTTGAAATAAGCACCGAAATGGGGAGGAATCATCACCCTCAGTGGGGATCGAACCCTTGCTCTCAGCATGGAATGCAAGCATTCTACCAACTGAGCTATCAACCAGACCTTTTACAAGCTTGGTCGTCGCTACAAAGCGCCAATTTTCTAGCAAGATCCAGTTGACAAAATGTCCATCGACATAATGTTCATCGACAAAATGTCCACCCGAAAAAATGTCCGCTGACACAAGGTCCACTCGACACATGTTCACCGACAACACGTGACAAAATGTCCACCGACATAATGTTCATCGACAAAATGTCCACCCGAAAAAATGTCCACTGACACAAGGTCCACTCGACACATGTTCACCGACAACACGTGACAAAATGTCCACCGACATAATGTTAATCGACAAAATGTCCACCCGAAAAAATGTCCACTGACACAAGGTCCACTCGACAAATGTTCACCGACAACACGTGACAAAATGTCCACCGACATAATGTTCATCGACAAAATGTCCACCCGAAAAAATGTCCGCTGACACAATGTCCACTCGACAAATGTTCACCGACAACACGTGACAAAATGTCCACCGACATAATGATCACAGACAAAATGTCCACCCGAAAAAATGTCCACAGTCAAAATGTCCACTCGACAAAATCTCCACGTGACATAATATACACGCCAGGGGCGATCATTGGTTTTGAAAAATAGTTTATTTTTTATTTTTTTTTAACTTTCAAAAATAAGTTTTAGTTACAGGCCCACATCACACCTGAAACGCCTAAGAACTGCAGAGGGTGCATGGCAGGTCAACATTTCTCTCTTTAACTTTTCCAAATAGATCGACTGTATTTTCTTTACTATCATTTATCAACAGATTCTAGTTCGGCAGGAACTTTTCCTCTTTATGAGATGAACACCCCTCATACACGCGATATAATGTCGACCGACAAAATGTCCACCAACGAGATGCCCAACGATGTCCACCGACAAAAATCCATCGAAGTATTGATTACACTAGTTTTTTTTTTAATATGGTTTAAAATTGATATACCTACCACTATAATATAATGTTACGAAATTAGGGTTCAAAAGTCTTTCAAATTAAAATACACAGGTCTTCTTATACAGTTATTTATTTTACACTTTTAAATAATTTATTTTCACAAAGCTTTCTCGACTATTCCACTTGGTTTCTGTTCACTGATCAAGTTAGTTCTATGTGTGTGTAAGTCTCGTATGATACTGCTGGCCCTGCAGGCCACTTGCACCCTTTATACTCTTTAGAGCAGTGCAATCTAGACCTATAGTTGCTAGACAGTTCCAGAAAGGCATAGTAATTATTATTTCTCGATGCTTCACGTAATACCTAGAGACTTCTCCATGTACACACAACCATCAATCCTACCCACCAATGCAATACAGAATTCCTATAATTATAACAAATACCTACTTAGCCTAGAGAATTCTACACTTATACACAATTATCGATCTTACCCACCAATACTTATGAGGATTCTTATAACTATAACTACCCATACTTATTTCAATATTTATATTTACATAACAATAATTTCGCATACATTTTTTCGGTGTTCATTTTGACGCGTGGACATTGTGTCTTTGGTGATTCTGTCCATGGCCATTTGGTCGTGACACGGGAAGACTTTATTGCCTACTCCCGCCTCATTGACTGCTCCAGCGGCTATTGCTCAGTGGTATACATACATATAAGTAGTGTTTCCGATCCATTTACCCTATTCACTCTAACACAGCCGGGTTTACCTTACAGCAATAAAAAAACAACAAATTTTGGAGTTAATCTGAAGCTAAGTTACAAAGATATATACCATTAAGACCGGTCCGTATTCCAGTGGTGACACTTCGGACTTGTGAATGGAAGGTTGTGGGTTCGAATCCCGGCGGAGCACAAAAAATATACCATTTATATTTTCAAATTTGCTCTTCGCTGGGTTGAAAAATTCATGGAACCTTTACAAAAGGTCCATCCAGCCTTACGGCAACTGGGTCTTGCTTGAGAGTTGGTGCTTTCTACAGCAACGACCAAGCTCGTAGAAGGCTCTTGAGGTGTGATACACACAAAAACAGCGCTCACCAAATAATCAGCATAATTTAATTTTATTGGGAATTCACATTATACTAATCTAATCTAAGCTGCAAAGATATATATCATTTAAGATTTATATTAAATGCATTCCCACAAGCAGACATGTATAATTTCGCGCTAACACATGCCGCATGTGGGCCTACAAAATAAAAACCCAATCTCAAATGAACATAAACCCTGAAACTCTTGCCGTCCTTCCCTGAAACATTTTTTTTACAGTATGGGTGGTCAGCCGCATACCAACCTATAAGTCAAGGTCAGTCGCATGCATTTTTACAAGCATTCACGTATGAGTTCGCTAGCAAGCTCCGACTTGGATTGATATCCAAGACGTAAGAGATTTAGAAGAATAGCGTTTCTGACTGCTTGAATCCGGCTTTGTTTATTAGATCCATCCGTCCTTAAGACTCAGCTTAATGGGACAATCCCATATAACGCAGTATTAGATCTGTTCCTCTACAGTTTACTACACTCGTATTGCAGAGAAACCGCCACCGTGTATAACCATTACAGTGACAATAAAGAACGTTCAACTGACAACTGGAATTGAATTGATTGTTGAAGTTTATGAAAAAATTAAATCTATTGAAAAGAAGAGAGAGAAGAATGCTCGTTTATGCTTAATTGTACGAAAGTTGAAATACTAGATCTGTCCGTAGTCAAGTGGTTAACATTTCTGACTCGTAAAATATGTAAAGTTGTGGGTTCGAATCCCAGCGGAGTTCAAAAAATAAACCATTTATCTTTTCAAATTTGCTCTTCGCTGGGTTGAAAAATTTATAAACCCTTACCAAAGACCGGTCATCAAAAGGACCATCCAGCCTTATAGCAACTGAGTCTTGCTTGAGAATGACTCCCATGCTGTACAACCTCGGTTCACTTTTGCCATCGCCACTCCGGTTTTAGGAAAAGGCGGCAGGAGTTACAATGTTTATTATATTTTTTAGGGTGGATTTATTTTACAATGCTTATGTTCATGTAAGTTTTGGTTTATTTCGAATTCACACATGCAGCATATGTAAGCGCGAACTTGCATTTTCCTGCTTGTGGGCATGCATAAAGTATGAGCAATAAATGCCAACAAATCTTTGCATCTTAAATTATTGATTATAATCTAATCTAATCTAATCTAAGTTGCAAAGATATGTTACATTGGAGATTCACATTACATGCATTCTCACAACCAGACACGTACAAGTTCGCGCTTGCACATGCCTCATGTGAACCTACAACATAAAAACCAAATCTCAAATGGACATACACCCTGCAACTCTTGCCGTCCTTCCCTGAGACAGGGGTGACATTGGCAAAGTGAACCATTTTTACAGCATGGGTGGTCAGCCGCATACCAACCTATAAGTCAAGGAACTATATATTATTATAATAATAATAATATTAGGATAATTTATTTGGTGAGCGCTGTTTTTGTGTGTATCACACCTCAAGAGCCCTCTGCGAACTTGATCGTCGCTGTAGAAAGCGCCAATTCTCAAGCAAGACCCAGTTGTTGTAAGGTTTGATAGACCTTTCAGTGACCAGTCTTTGGTAAAAATTTATGAATTTTTCAACTCAGCGAAGAGCACATTGGAAATAACAATGATATATTTTTTGTGCTCCGCCGGGATCCGAATCCACAACCTTCCATTAACGAGTCCGAAGTGTTGCCACTTTACTACGGATCGGTCCAAGATTATGTAAAAGCATCGTTGTTCAATACATGAAAATATTGCATTACGTGGAGAGAGCGCTGTTTAGTTGGTTGTATTGCTTCCTGTAACTGTAACTGTATTAAGATTTCTTTAGTTAACGCGTCTAATCTTTTAACCACAGATGTAGCAATTTTGTAGTGGTAGCAATACCAACTTTAAAAAGCAATAAAACAACTCTAATCTTCAATCAGAGAACGTAGAATAAATTCGGAGTTGATGTTCATAATTTGGCAAAATTCCTAATAAAGCAAATAACGCAGTTAATGCTGTACACGGATAATATGAGGCGCGCCCAAAAAGTAAGTGTACTGAGGCTCTCACAACCAGATGGATTGGATTTTGCTCTTCGCTGCAAAATATGCTGGGAAGCATGACAGGAAAAACTCTGAAGGATAGAGTTAGGAATGAATGGATAAAGAAAGAAAGAGGATGTGAACATCCTCTTTCAAATTTACCATCGGTTTCCCGTTTAAAATGAGACAATGATAATAAAGTAGACTGCGAGGTTCCAATGGGGAAAAAATAAGTATTGTTTATTTGGTTTTAAATGTATTTTTTTTATTTTGTGCCTATATTTTTTAACTACTTTGTTACATCATTGTAAAAGAGAAACCGATGGGAACCGGCTTGTATGGCACCCTTTGCCACATTGTGAAAGTTAAGGTACAAAATAATGTGATGAGATGGTTTGGGCATGTGGAAAGAATGAATGATGATAGACTGACAAAGTATATATACAAAGAAAGTGTGAAAGGAATAAGAGGGAAGGGATAACCGAGAAAAGTATGCAGTGATCAGATTGAGGAGATTGTGAAAGAATGGGATATACAAAATGAGCGTAAAAGAATAAAATGCATGAAAAAGGTGATGGATATGAATGAATTAAAAGAGTTACATATGTCAGGATAGAAAAAAATGGAGGGAGCTCTGCAGAGGAACTGGACACCCCTAGCGGAATGGCGTTACAGTTACATTTTTTTTTTGCTCCACCGGGATTCGAAGCCACAACCTTCAATTTACTAGACTACGGACCAGTCTTCGGCATGACAATGCTTAAAAAAAATTGTAGCCTACAAAAGTTCAGTACACTTACTTCTTGGATATACCTCTTATATCAGCGCACAAAGCTCCCGAAACGGGATAATTTTCCCCTACATTGCCTCTGCTTCCATTTCTCTCTGTGGGAATAAAAATGTCATTTGTTAGAGAAAATTGTGGTTGCTATGGTAACCAACCTACCCATACGCGTAGCTCGAAATAAAATTTTATTCTCATTTCCTTACTTTGTATTTAAACGCTTAACGCTAATACGCAAAAGTCGCAAAGTTTGTGTTCATGTGAGATTTGGTAAATTTTGTATGTACACGTGCAGCATGTGTCAACATGTGCCTTCTTGTGGGCATGCATAAAATACGAGGCTTAAATGTCAATTTATCTTCACACCTTAGATTAAATCTTTAATATCTAATCTAAGTTGCAAGGATGTATTAACATTCAAAGCTCATATCAAATGCATGCCCACAAACAAACACGTGTAAGTTCGCACTTCCAAATGCTGAATGTGTACTTACAAATTGAAAATCCAAACCTCAAATTAACATAAAACCTACAACTTTTGCCGACCTTCCCTAGAACAGGGGTGTATTGGCAAAGTAAACCATTACAGATTACAGTAATAATAGAAAGGATTGACTTTCCTCACGTTTCAATAAAGTCATCTCCAACATCATCAATGGAATAAAAATACATCAAGTTTGTTTTAAAATTCCAACCTCACTCTTTTTCCATTTTGCTGACAATAACATCACAACTCTTCGTTTCTCTTGCAGGAGGAGATGGAGGACCGCCCCCGCATCTCCACGCTCATCAGCTCCCTGGCCAACTACTCCAACACCATCCCCGCAGCTGGTGACCCTGACGCCAAGCCCGCGCAGCCCGCCTCCCGCATGGGCACGCTCATCGGCGTCTACCTGCCCTGCATCCAGAACATCTTCGGCGTCATCCTCTTCATCCGCCTCACCTGGGTCGTGGGCACAGCTGGTGCGGTCTTCGGATTCCTCATCGTCCTGACCTGCTGCTGCTCCGTAAGTCTTTCAAATCATCACAAAGTGGTAGATCCAGAAACTGAAGAGATCTCCTTCTCTCAGACAGAGTGTGTTAGAGAGATACTCTTGTATGATGTCTAAGGAACTGTTGCACCAAATTCCAATCTGGCAAAAAAAAAATACATAAATGTGATTTTTCCCATCAAGGTTAATCAGCTGGCGTTTGTCATATTTCCTGTTCAAATTTCATCATAATATATTACCCATTTTTGAGAAATATTTAACCGAGGTCCTTATCAGAATGAAGCAATCGAATGGAATGTGTCGATCAAATACTGATTGGAAGTTGGTGCAACAGTCTCTAATTGGATGCGATACGAGCCATCTACGAAAACAACATGGCGTGTGTCAGGGGTGAATGGAGAATACAGCGAGTATTTTAACACTTGTGTGGCAGGTAAAGTGCTGTGCAAGATGCTTATTCATTAGGTAAGATTATCTAACCAAGAGAAGGTCTCAGATAATCAATCTGGCTTTATGACGGAAAGAGGTTGTGTAGACCAGATATTCACGCTTTGACAGATAGTCGAAAAGCAGATGGTGGTAAATAAAATGGTCTACGCAGCTTTTGTGAATCTGTAGAAGACCTTCAACCCGGTAGATATAAGTATGATGTGGTGTGTGTTAGAGAGCAGACAGTGCTATGGTGTAAACAAAGCACTTTTGAACGCGACACGCTGTCGTCGTAGCAGCAGCTACTGTCACTAATGGTGTAGTGGCTAGACAGCTACCTTCCACTCAATGCTAGGTCCAGAGTTCCATATTTCTGACTGATTGATGTATCTCTTGTTGCGTAGACCATGCTGACCACCATCTCCATTGTCAGCCATAGCCACCAACGGCGTAGATCCTGGTAGAGGCAGCTACTTTATGGTCTCCCACTCATTTCTAAGTCCAGAGTTACATATTTCTGACTGCTTGATGTATTTTTTGTTGCACAGACCATGCTGACCACCATTTCTATGTTAGATACTGTCACTAATGGTGTAGTGTAGACAACTACGTCTCCCGATGATTACTAGGTCCAGAGTTCCATATTTTTGACTGTTTGATGTATTTCTTGTTGCACAGACCATGCTGACGGCCATTTCCATGTCAGCCATCGCCACTAACGGCGTGGTTCCTGGCGGAGGAAGCTACTTCATGATCTCCCGTTCTCTGGGTCCAGAATTTGGAGGCGCGGTGGGCATGCTGTTCTACACGGGCACCACGCTGGCCGCAGCCATGTACATCGTGGGAGCCGTAGAGATCGTGCTGGTAAGACAATTCATTCACTATTACTTCCATAAAGGCATTTCAGAAAGACAACCTCATTGTACGACTCTTATTCATCCCTTTGCAGTCGATCTCAAAACTATGAGAACTTGGCGTTTTCATGACTCATTCCTTTGCCAAACTGCCCGTTCATGGAATTATCTACCAGTATCTGTGTTCCCTTTACCATTTTATTGGGTTTTATTCAAAATCAACATCAATCGCCACTTCCTTGTAGCTTCTCACGACAGAAACAACAACTAAAGCAACACTTGCGCGGTACCCGCACAGGATGACATAGACCCCTAAGATTTTCAAGAATTGGGGAGTTTTCTGCAAAACAAATCTACCATTTGATGTAAGTCTGACTTTTTTTGTATAGATTTCTTTGTAAGGTTTTGTTCTTTTATATATTTAAATGTAATTTTTTATTCATATTCCTTGACTTATAGGTTGGTATGAGGCTGACCACCCATACTGTAAAAAATGGTTCACTTTGCCAATGTTACCCCTGTTTCAGGGAAGGTCGGCAAAAGTTGTGGGGCTTATGTTCATTTGAGGTTTGGATTTTATTTGTAAGTACACATTCAGCATTTGTAAGCGCGAACTACACTTGTTGGTTTGTGGGCTTACATCTGAGAGCTTTAAATGAATATATCCTTGCAACTTAGATTATAGATTATAGATTATATAGATGATCTTTTTATGTATCACATTCTACACAATCTGAGCTAAGAAAAAACGGGGTTTTATACGATTATGTGAGAGTTGGTTAAATATTTTTCAAATTAATTTCCAGTTTTCATAAAACACATTGGTCCAGTACACATGAAAACATTTTTGATGGGAAATTACCTCTGATGGAAGTACTAAACAATACTAAATGACAAGAGTAACCAAACGATCAAGGTATTGAATTTAAAAATTTTAAAGGCATTAAAGATTTCATGTTAGCAAATTCATCTAAAATTCAAAGTTGAAACTTTTTATCATGAGAAATACGAGTTAGCATCTTCGTGAATAGTTTCCCTCTCCGGGGAAATACTTTTAAAATGACAAAGCCGGCACGCTTGCAGAATTTTAATACCTACTCCACTTCGAATCTACGGAAGTTGGGAAATAAATTCTGTTGAAGTGCAAATAGCAAAAATATATATTGTGTCGATTTTATTTGGGTTATTTTAATCTACGACACAATATACGATTTTCAATGTACTGGTCACTTTTTCTATCTCTTGGTTTATCGAATTCACGGCTCAATGTTTCAATCGACTCAGCCCTCATTGGCTTATATAGGTATGAAAGGGGCCATTCTTGCTTGTTCTAGATTATTTTATAGTGAGAGTGCAAGCATTCTACCAGCTGAGCTATCGACCGGACTTGTTATGGGCTTGGTCGTTGCTGTAGAAAACGCCAATTCTCAAGCAAGACCCAGTTGCTGTAAGGCTCGATGGACCTGTTGCGACCGGTCTTTGGGGGAGGCAATGACTTTTCCAACCCAGCAAAGAGCATTTTTGAAAAATCTAATCTAATCTAAGCTGCAGTGATATGTATCATTTAAGATTTATATTATATGCATTCCCACTAGCAGACATGTATAATTTCGCGCTAACACATGCCGCATGTGGACCTACAATATAAAAACCCAAATACAAATGGTATTTTTTTGTGCTCCGCCGGGGTTCGATCCCACGACCTTCCATTTACATGTCCGAAGTTATACCACTAGACTTTGGACACGTTGCACTAATACAGATTGCAGTGATATAAGGGTTTTCGGAAAACTATATAACCAGCCTTGTAAACACATCAAGCCAGGCAATACAAACTTGTATGAGCTCGTTACGCTGAATTATCGTGCCAGCCCAGTCTCTCGCTGAGTTGGCCGCACTGGGCCCAAGTTACATAACGTCTACACTCAAATCTACCGAAAATTCATGAAAACTAAAACTCACACTAGACGCGCTGTTTCAGTATACATACTAAGGTAGCCACGTAAAGTGTTGTACTTGAGGACTCCTACTGCTCGAGTCTCTGCTCTCCAGGCATATAATGAATAAACCTCAAGATACGTTACGAAACCAAAAATCTGTTGGTTAGGTATGTTCCTTGACTTATAGGTTGTTATGCGGCTGACCATCCATACTGTAAAAAATGGTTCACTTTGCCAATGTCACCCCTGTTTCAGGGAAGGACGGCAAGAGTTGCAAGGCTTATGTTCATTTGAGATTGGGTTTTTATATTGTAGGTCCACATGCGGCATGTGTTAGCGCGAAATGATACATATCTGCTTGTGGGAATGCATTTAATATAAATCTTAAATGATATATATCTTTGCAGCTTAGATTAGATTAGATTAGATACGTTACGAAACCAAAAATCTGTTGGGTAGGTGAAAGTTTTACTCGTAAAATACTATTATGATTTTACTGGGTTCTTTTTTTCAATAAACTGCAGTTATTTATTTTAACAGAGTTTGTTTTACACGGTTTGCTTCACAATTTACAATAGTTGATAATCTCTGCTTATATATTGGTTTCACGGCAAAATGCTCCGAGCGACTACTCTGCTGCTGCACCATTGTAGTCCCTTTATATAGGTACAACAGAGATCTAATCTAATCTTATCTAATCTAAGTTACAAAGATATGTCACATTGGAGATTCACATTATATGCATTCTGACAAGCAGACACGTACAAGTTTGCGCTTGCACATGCCGCATGTGAACCTACAACATAAACACCCAAATCTTAAATGAACATACACCCTGCAACTCTTGCATTTAACAGGGGTGACTTTCGAAAAGTAAACCATTTCTACAGCATGAGTGGTCATCCACATACCAACCGTCAAGTCAAGTAACATACAAATCGAATTGCAGATAAGTCGTTGTTATGGCCGATGGGGCCAAGCGGGCTGATCGTTCTAGCGTATTTGGAATAGAATAACGTTGGTTTGATACCCGCCTGGGTCATTTGAACATAACTTTGACCCTGGTTCAACAGATTTTATTGGGTAATTATTAATTAATAATTCATTAAAATAAACAATAATGAATTATTATGTCAACGACGATACCATGTTGAAAGCACCGGTTCTCATCAGATCACCGAAGTTAAGCAACATGGGCGCAGATAGTACTTGGATGGGTGACCGCTTAGGTACACCACGTGTTGTTGGCATTCTTGACCGGTCCGTAGTCCAGCAGCAACACTTCGGACTCGTAAATGAAAGGTTGTGGATTTGGATCCCGGTGGAGCACAAAAAATATACCATTTATATTTCCAAAGTTGCTCTTCGCTGGGTTGCAAAAATTCATAAAACCTTTACCAAAGACCGGTCACTAAGGTCCATCCAGCCTTACAGCAACTGGGTCTTGCGTGAGTATTGGCGCTGCTTTGTAGCGACAACCAAGCTTGCACACCTCTGCGGCACTACAACAAGTGTCATAGACCCCTAGAGTCTGTAGAATCTAGGTAGTCTCCCGCACAGGATTTCTTAAAAAAGAACAAAATATTGATGATATTAATACCTGTTTCTGGCCCGGCAAAATAGGTTGGTGAATTGCATTCCTCTTCACAAATCTACAAAAAAAAACACTGGGTGGACGAGCTAAAGCAGCTATGAATACAGAGGTCCCTTCTGTTAAGGAAAGTTCTCAAGTCGGTAAAGGCGAACTGCCTGTACAGTTAGCGAAACATCCAATTACTGCAAGTTTGCCGAACTTCTCTGCCAGATAAATCCTCAGCCGCAATCCGCAGTGGGAGACCTGTATCCGAGAGCACGGATATTAGCCCGCCTGCCTGCCGGATATTCCTCTTTCTTGCGCATTCGTAATATAATAGATCAGATCCGGGGTGGAAGTCTGAACGACCATCGGTAGCTCTTACCGTACGTATTTGAAGATTCTAATCTAATCTAAGTTGCGAAAGTATGTAACATTGGGGATTCGCATTACATGCATTCTCACAAGCAGACACGTATAATTTCGCGCTTGCACATGCCGCATGTGAACCTACAATATGAAAACCCAAATCTCAAATGGACATACACCCTGCAACTCTTGCCATCCTTCCCTGAAACAGGGGTGACATTGTCAAAATGAACCATTGGACTTATAGGTTGGTATGAGGCTGACCACGCATACTGTAAAAAATGTTTCACTTTGCCAATGCCACCCTTGTTTCAGGAAAGGACGGAAAGAATTGCAGGGTGCATGTCCATTTGAGATTTGGGTTTTTAAATTGAAGGTCCACATGCGACATAAGTTAGCGCGAACGTATACATGTCTGCTTGTGGGAATGCGTTTTTATATGAATCTTAAATGATATGTATCTTTGCAGCTTAGATTTGCATTAAGGTGCTTGAACAGCTGATTGTTGTTACGTATAAAATGTATAAGCTGTTGATACGCCGCCATGTTTTATTTCGTCCTAAAATACATAGATACGGTTAGATCTATTGACGTTCTACCCCTGCTGAATAATTAACAGACGTCCGTCTTATCCCTCGGCTTTGTTTCTGGGGTTGGAATCTTTTTTCTGCAACTCTTGCTTAGGGAAAACCTTTTTCAAGATGTAAATTTTTCAGTGTGTCTTCATTCCCTTTCGGGATCTGGGTAAATGATAAAAATATAAGCCCGCCTGGGGCTTTTTCTTTATAAACGAGTAGGTACTATGCTGCCTATCAGTGGCGAAAGGTGCCATACAAGCTAGTTTCCATCGGCTTCTCTTTTAAAATGATGTAACAAAGTAGTTAAAAAATATAGATACAAAGTAAAAAAATACATTTATAACCAAAGAAACAATACATATTTTTCCCCATTGAAATGTTTGCCTCATTTTAAACGGGAAACCGATGGGAATCGGCTTGTATGGCACCCTTCGCGACTGCTGCCTATATGTAAATTATGTTGCAGAGATATATTAATATTTAAAATTCATATTGATTGCATGCACACAAACAGACACGTGAAAGATCGCGCTTACAAATGCTGCATGTGGTACCCAACTAGGTGGTCGAAAATAACAAAGAGAGCGATTGGGGGGTGATGAAGCGATAGGTGGCGATAGTTTCCCCAGTGCTTACCCAGCTCTATCGACATTGTTTTTGAGATGAAATCGGACAATTTTTTTTGGAAATCGCGTGTTTATTCCTACCCTCGGTAGACGGCCATTTTTTTTACAAAATGCTTTTTGGAAAGGCGATTTTATCCCCCTTCCCCATGATTCGAAAATTTTCATTTAGGCTATACTGTAAAAAATGGTTCACTTTGCCAATGTCACCCCTGTTTCAGGGAATGTCGGCAAGAGTTGCAGGGCTTATGTTAATTTGAGGTTTGGATTTTATTTGTAAGTACACAATCAGCATTTGTAAGCGCGAACTACACGTGTTTGTTTGTGGGCATACATCTGAGAGCTTTGAATGAATATATCCTTGCAACTTAGATTATAGATTATTATATTATAGGCATAAGGGGGCGATGGGTTTATCTGTTTACGCATTAAGGGGCGATGGGGGAAAAAGCTAGGAAAATACTGGTCTTTGCTAATCCATATTATTTTCTATTCAGTGTTTATAGAGAAGTTTGAGACATATCTACTGAAATTGGGGATCAAAGCGAACAGTTGTACAGACAGACCGGGATCCATTTCTGGACCTCGCTTGAAAATAAACAGTTTCATTCTGTAGAGACCTCCTCAAATACACAAAGTTTTCCATAGAAATGAGTTGGTTGCTACAAATCAAAAAAATGCTTGAAGTACAATCCTCAACAACAGTATTCATTTTGGAACAAAAATGCAAAGTTACGCGTTTACAGTTTTATGTTTTTATATTTTTTAAGATTTTTTAAATATTTGTTGTAAGGTCAAACAACACAATTACTGAATATTTTATACTCACTATTCATGTTACTTTTCTAAAGTACATAGCGCTGTATGTGACTGAACAAAGAAAGAGGAGGTGATGAAAAACCCATAGAGCAATTTTTCTTGCTACAGTATCAGACTCTAGGCATCACATCCGTACAGCAATGCACGACACTTTGAAAATTACTTTTTTGTAGAACAACATCGTGCTGTTGGCCTTGCTGTTTTATTTTCAGCTGAATATTTTGATAATATTCTTTTAGTAAAACCATGCCTATCAATCCGCCAACCTATCTGTTCGAAGACATCTCAAATAATTTCAGTTGTTTTTTTTATTCTGAGTCAGACTCCATGCATCACATCCGTACAGCACAACACGACTAACCAAACTTTTTTTTTTGCAGAACTACATCGCGCCGTCGGCCTCGCTGTTTGGCGACTTCACGGAGAACCAGGAGGCGATGTTCAACAACTTCCGCGTCTACGGCACCGGCTTGCTCCTCATCATGGGCACCATCGTCTTCGTGGGCGTGAAGTTCGTCAACAAGTTCGCCACGGTGGCGCTGGCCTGCGTCATCCTCTCCATCACGGCGGTGTACGCGGGCATCTTCACCAACATCGACGGCAACGACAAGCTGCAGTAAGTAAACCATGCCCATACTTGTTAATTTGTATATTTGTTAATTTGTTAACTTGATGGTTTCAACGTGGCTTTTCATTTTTGTTTTAAATTGGCAACGTCCTGAAGGATGACAAAAACCTTGTTAATTAATCCCCCACCCCTCCTCCCTCCTCCGTGCTTGTTTGGCTTATCTACCATTTGTAACGTTTAGGTTGGAATTACGGTCGTTTGACATATTAACAATAATAAAAACTACACAGATAAAATTTATTTATCGGATATTAGACGAACCATTATAAGAGAACTTGTATTATTCTCGGGGTTTCGTTTGCATTCCACGTTAGCTACGTCGCTAACGAAACGTCGTGAATAATGCAAGTGCTCTTATAACGGTTCGTCTAATATCCGATAAATAAATTTTATCTACCATTTGATTCAAAGATGACCTAACAAAATTAAAACAACTTAAAAATCTCATTCCATACAATCTGAGCTAAGAAAAACATAAAACAAAATAATTTCAGGGTTGTTTTCAATATTTTTTAAATAAATTTCAAGTGTTCATAAAACACATTGGTGTTGAAATTACCTCTGATAGACATAAGTTAAACAAGCACTTAGGGGACGGCTTGCGATCGTTTATCTAGCCAGTTTTTGGCACGAATAAAAAAAACAATTAAAAAAGATTTTTTTTTTATCTTATGAAACCTAAAGTTAACAAGTAGCCCTTAATTATTTTTGAGTTATCTAATATGTGTATCACGTCCTGTATTAAAAGTAAAATGAAAGACATGTTGGCCAACCTTATTAAAAACTGAATGTTAGTTTTTTTCTATAAATCATTATTCCATTCAGGGGCGAACACAGTTTACAGACAAATAGTTTTTCGTCAAACTATAATGCACAGATAAATAAAAGTTACTTTTTGAGTTATTATTTTGTTACCCTCATAGCCCGTTCCCACTTGTCGGGTGTCGGACCGTATATTAATCGGAGGTTCCAGTGGCAGAACGTTTTTGGACAAAATCAGTTTCCGATAAGTGTGAATAGCTCCATACATAATGTTCTGCCACTGGAACCTTCGATTAATATACGGATCCGACACCCGACAAGTGGGAACAGGCTCTAAGATGGAGGTTATCCAAAAATGTTTGTATATTTTTAAAAAATGAAACCGCTTACCAATGGCTTTCCACAGCAACTAAAACGCAACTAAGCTACACATATAGTGTAACTTCTTGCCGCGTTATCCCCGAAGGGGTCGCATGTGGCGAGTTGAATCTATTTATTTTTACAGGTAAGGGGGCCGGCCTTACGCCAACCACTTCAGTTGAAGTGGAGGTTTCCCAGCTCCCGAGAGTGCTGGTACTCATTTCTTGTGAAGGCTGAGTAAACCTTGCCGGTATTTTATTTTGGAGTTTGAATTAAACACCGAAATGGGAAATCATTTCTGACACCCTCGGTGGGATTCGAACCCGAGCTTTCGGCATGGAATGCATGCACTCTACCCCCTGAGCTATCGACCGGTTGACAGCGTTTCACGAAATTCTTTCGAAAAATTGTTTTTTTTTTTTTTAACATGAAATTCAAATCTCATTTTCTTAAATGTGATTCATTCAATACTTAGTGCTACGTGAAGGTGGCGAATAGACGTAACTAAATAATAATGGGACAAAACAGTTCTTACGATAAATCAATTTATGTATTTCCGAGGACCTGTAAAGAATGATATCGTTGCCTAACCACGGATGCAAAGCTGTGTCCGCCCCTGTTATACCTTCATCATTTGTTTTTTTAATTATTTTTTCATCACATTGTCATCACTCGACATTAATGTGTTGCAGCAGTCATCGGACGCGTCATCATTTCATCGTTTCATCATTCCATCATCATCATCATACTCATTATCCTTTCATCATCGCTTTCTGCATCCATTATCTGGCCATTGCTTTCCCGAATGATTGTTCATTTTTCCATAATTGTAAGTATGAATCATTTAACTTATTTTTTACATTTATTTTTTCTCATCCCTTTGACGGTGGGTGGCGCCAAGTTCTCAGCCAGATTGATTTCACCATGTGCGAGAGGAGTACGGAGATCTAGTGTGGTTTCTAGATTTAATAAGCGTTTGAGAAAACTGATCCCTGTTAAATCTGCTAAAGCCGCAGACCATCAGGAAGTCTGGAATTATCTCTAAGGACTTATCTTTTAATTGTTTCTCCCTGTCGAATGCGCGCGATTTGTGATGTAGCCGAAGAGACAAGACACGTCTCTTCACATTCGAAAATCTCTATTCTCCTCTCACACGTGGTGTAGTTAAACTTGGCTCGACCAGACAGCTTACATTATTTTTAATGTAAATATTTATGCCTTAATGGATCCTTAAATCCATTTTGATTTTATTTCTGTAATTTAATTTCTCATTAAAAAAAATGTAAAATTAAATTACCTAGAAAAAAACTCATAAAACTCTAATTTTAATCAAAAAATATATTTACGTGAAAAATAATATGAAAATAGTCATTTCCAAGGTGAGATTCATTTGATGATGTTTTTCCTTAAAATTTAATAAAATCGTCGTTATAAGGCGCACATTAAAATTAATTTTTCCAACATCTTGGAAAATAAAAAATTTAGAATTTCATCCGACAAAAAAAATTAATTTCGTGAAATGGTCTACTTTAAAAACATGCTTGTATCTGGGTAATTTAATTGCTAATAAAAAACTTCCCATTGAGTATAATTTCATTGAAACATCGTTCCATGAAAGGTCAAGGCGTTTTGAAGTATTACCTACATACCTCCTTTGCTTTTAGCTCTATCATTTCTCGGTCCCATTTATTTGAAATGATAAATTACCATTGTAAAATTGATGGAAGCTCCAACCTATTCGCTGCCAGAGACAAGATAATGCGTTGAAAATTCGTATTTGCAACGGCACAGACAAGTTATCTCGAAAAAAATGA
Source organism: Agapetus fuscipes (assembly GCA_951799405.1). Classification (NCBI taxonomy): domain Eukaryota; kingdom Metazoa; phylum Arthropoda; class Insecta; order Trichoptera; family Glossosomatidae; genus Agapetus; species Agapetus fuscipes. Next base: position 16,438,281 of record OX637349.1, on the reverse strand, counting down.
TACGTTTTTTTTAAGAAATCCTGTACGGGAGACTCCCTTAATTTCAGAGACTCTAGGGGTCAATGACACTTGTTGTAGTGCCACAGAGGTGTTAACGAGTCCCAGTTGCTGCAAGGCTGGATGGACCTTTTGATGACCGGTCATTGGTAAAGGTATATGAATTTTTCAACCCTGCGAAGAGCAAATTTGGTATAATTTTTGTGCTCCGCCGGGATTCGAACCCACAACCTTTCATTTATGAGTCAGAAGTGCTACCACTGGACTACAGACCAGTCTACAAACAATCATGTCCGTTAATAAAGTAATAATAAAGGTATTTATTGTTTCAATCAATATGTACATAATAATATTACAATTACAAAAATCTAATGATGGATGTCGTGGAAGAGGAAGACCGAGAAAGGTATGGATGGACCAAATTTTCGAAATAGCGAGTGAATGGGATATCCAGAGTCATAATAAAAGGAGAGCTTGTATGAAAAAGGTTATGACTCTGGATGAAATGAAAGAAGTATGCAAGGACAGGAAGAAGTGGCGGCTAATCTGCAATGCTGATTTGTAATGTTGGTTTATTAGTTTGCTACATTTTTTGCATAATAAATTTTTGACTTTTTTTGTATAGATTTTTTTTTAAGGTTTTGTTGTTTTTTGTGTTAACTTAAATGTCATTTATTACTCGTATTCCTTGACTTATAGGTTGGTATGAGGCTGACCACCCATACTGTAAAAAATGGTTCACTTTGCCAATGTCACCCCTGTTTCAGGGAATGTCGGCAAGAGTTGCAGGGCTTATGTTCATTTGAGTTTGGATTTTATTTGTAAGTACACAATCAGCATTTGTAAGCGCGAACTACACGTGTTTGTTTGTGGGCATACATCTGAGAGCTTTGAATGAATTTATCCTTGCAACTTAGATTATAGATTATAGATTATTATAATCACAATAAATACTCCCCAAAATAAGCATAGCTTGTGTTTCGGGGAGAATTCCAACTTAAAATGAATTACTTAATAGATAAACATTTCTTAATATTAACTAAGAATCAATCACTAAATGGATATAATCATTTCCTACTAGGTATTTCACAAAAATCATAACAAAAATTCAAAATATAATAGTTATGTCCTTAGCGTACAAGGTAGAATACTTTTATTTGTGGCAGAGAAAAGGTTTCGCGGCGTGGGTCGATAATTTAAAAGCGTATTTACTGTTCGACATGGATTGATTCCCCCGTTTCCCCCACATCCTCCTCGACTCTGTTCTTGCTTGGCTGATCACCGAAGCTCTCTACGAGCAAAGTATACAGCCCGAGCTTACACGACACCTCTCCTGAAATCCGAGCCATAAATTTTCACACTTCATGAATCCTGTCGAGAGATTCGTAAACTTTCGAGCGCACATACACATAGAACGCTCCAAAGACGTAATTTATATAATATGTGCTTCTACTAAGCTACACATTTAGTGTAACTTCCTGCCGCGTTCTCAACGAAGGTTTCGCATGTCGTAAAAAGCGCAAGTCAAAGGCAACTAAACACGTAAAATGTAACTTTTTAATAATTCTTACCACGTTATCTCCGAAGGGTTTCGCATGTGGCGAGTGAATCCTACTTATTTTTACAGGTAAGGAGACCGACCTTACTTCAACCACTTCAGTTCTGGGGAACTCCCCCTTCAACTGAAGTGGTTGACGTTATGGTGGCCCCCATACCTGTAAAGATAAGTAGGTTTCACTCGGCATATGATGTGGGGAAAAATGTGGCGAGAAGTTACACTAAGTCAACAGCTGATCAAGCTCTCGGGAAGAACGCGGTAAGGAGTTGCATTAACGTTTAGCTTAGATGCAGGGTCAACTTCACACCTACCTATTAGTCAAAGAATACTTTAATCTATAATCTAAGTTGCAACGATATATTACATTTAAGAATTATATTAAATGCATTCTCACAAGCAAACACGTATAAGTTCGCGCTTAAGCATACCGCATGAGAATCTTCAAAATAAAATCTAATCTCTAATCTAATCTAATCTAATCTAAGCTGCAAAGATATATATCATTTAAGATTTATATTAAATGCATTCCCACAAGCAGACATGTATAATTTCGCGCTAACACATGCCGCATGTGGACCTACAATATAAAAACCCAATCTCAAATGAACATAAGCCTTGCAACTCTTGCCGTCCTTCCCTGAAACAGGGGTGACATTGGCAAAGTGAACCAATTTTTTACAGTATGGGTGGTCAGCCACATAACAACCTATAAGTCAAGGAACATACATGACAAATTACATTTTTAAAATCAATAAATTATAATATATACATGGACATAAAAAACTAAATCATAAAAACCAATTTTACTTTAACAAACCCTAGCCGCCAACATCACAGATCAACCGCCATTTCTTTCTATCCTTACATACTTCTTTCATTTCCTCCAGAGTCATAACCTTCTTCATACAAGCTCTTCTTTTATTATGACTCTGGATATTCCATTCATTCGCAATTTCGGATATTTGGTACATCCATACCTTTCTCGGTCTTCCTCTACCACGACATCCATCTATTCTACCAACATAATCTCAAATGAACATAAGCCCTGCAACTGTGAAACAGGGGTGACGTTGGCAAAGTGAAACATTTTTGTTATAGTATAGATGGTCAGTCTCATACCAAACTAAATACAAATAATAAAATAACGTTAAAAGTGGTATTATGAACTCTAATATAAAAACCTTCATTAATTTCGTTCATTTCTCAAACGAAACAACCCCATAAAACCCGTGAAATGATTATGAAATACTGCGAGCGCTGGGCGAACAATATCATAGCTTATAAGCAACTCTTTGCTCGCTAAATTTTTCAGTATTTCAGCGTATTAAGGCACAACAGTGGGAGGAGGGTTAGATGGGGGGAGTTAGAAGGGGGGGGGGGGGCAGGACGCTAAAAGGCCTCCCAAATTGTTTTTATGTCCCTCCGGGGAATACAAAAATACAGAATTACACAAAAAACGGACTCTATCTTACGCCTTCCAAAATAATACAAAAAATGTTACGAATTACGAGTTCAATTTAATAAAACTAAAATCTGAATCTAAGTTGCAAATATATACCTTTGTATATCATTTGAGATTCGTTTAAAATGCATACCCACAAGCAGACACGTATAAGTTGGCGCTAACACATGCCGTATGTGAACTTACAATGTAAATTCCAATCTCAAATGAACACAAGCCCTGCAACTCTTGCCGACCTTCCCCGAAACAGGGGTGACATTGGCAAAGTGAAGCATTTTTTTACAAATGGGTGGTCAGCCTCATACCAACCTATAAGTAAAGAAAAGAAAAGTAAAGAAATTAAGTATTTAAAACAAACAATCGCTAAACAATAAAAAAAATTAAATTAAAATCTACAAAACATATTGACGGTTAAAAGGAAGGCATAAGAGACGTTTTGGTCAAAAATGAGTTATGAATGCTATCCTACGTAAAAATTTCCGATCTTTCTATTGCGCTCATTCATCTACCTCCACGATGATTTTTTTATTGTTTTTGCGCAAGCAAACAACTGCGTTTTCGAAGTATGGTTTTGGTGTAATCGACAAGATTTTGTCCTAAAGGCGCTTGTGACATAAAAAAAATTGTAAAACATCATAAAACCACATTAATAGGAACACCAATAAATAAATGCCTGTATTCTTTTCAATTTTAGAACTGTTTGGATTTTAAAGATCAAAATAAAAAAGAGATGACATTTTTCAGCAATCTGTTGTGATGACAATTAATGTCATTTTTCTGCAAGTTTAAACTTTAAACTGCTCTTCTAAACAATTTAGTTTTTATCGCTTATGTCCTAGCTATTACCTTTTAAGCGTCGATATTCTCATACTAAAGTATTTTCAGCCAACGAGCAATAATGATGGATATTAGTCCGCGTCAAGGTTTTACAGAATATCTTTAGAAATATTATATTGTATAGTTTTTTTCGTAAAACTTTTTTCCTAGTTTCATAACATCGCCTGGCATCATTTGTCATGTCTCATCTGCCGTCCTCTCTCTCTCTCTCTCTCTCTCTCTCTCTCTCTCTCTCTCTTTGTTCGTGCCTTTCTCTTCTAGGCGGGGAAACACTCATTTTTAAACATTTTTATTTTCCAAGACGCTCTGACAGATTTCTCCTTTCTCCTGAAAATTATAAATTATATTTATTTACACAATTTTGTATGTACGCCGAGTATAAAGTAATAAATACAACAAAAAAAAAGTTCCTCGGCGTATAAGTTGGTATGAGGCTGAACGCCCATAGTGTAAAAAACTTTGCCAATGTCAAAATATTGTTACGATTTTACTAGGACTCTCTTTTAATTAAACTGCAATTATTTATTTTACAAATATACATTTTACACGGTTTGGTTCACAATTTACAACAATTGATAATCTCTGCTTATTGGTATTCACGGCAAAATGCTTGGAACGACTAATCTCCCTCCGCACCATTGCAGTCCCTATATATAGGTAAAAAAAGAGATATTTCTTGCATATTCCAGATCACTCAATCTCTCGCTCACACCAGACCACCATTCTATGTACCTTACTACTACCGACATGGATCATACTGGACTGTTCTTTCTACACACACTATTGTACCTGTAACCTAAGTTCGTAACAATATTTTTACAATTTGGATTTTAGATTATGGTCAAATTTTTTTTTATGTAAAAATAGATTTGGGAAGAGGAATGAAATTCACCAACTTATTCTGCCTGGCCAGAAATAGGTATTAATATCATCAATTAATAATAATTCATTATTGTTTATTTTAATGAATCATTAATTAGTAATTACCAAATAACATCTGTTGAACCAGGGTCAAAGTTATGGTCAAATGACCCAAGCGAGGATCGAACCAACGTTGTTTCAATCCAAACACGCTAGAACGATCGGCCCACTTGGCCCCCTCGGCCATAACACCGACTAACGACTTTAACTTAAGTATGAAAAAAAAATACGTAGGCCTGAAATAGCAAAACCTGTGTTTTTCGTGTCAGTGAAAATTAGTATCAATTTTTTTTCCCCAATTTCGGTTGACGCGTTTTATAAAAGAGTTTTCCACATTTATTTGGAGTTGATATTCACAGTGAGTGATTAACGTCAGTCTGATGATCGTCAAAGGCTCATCCCCGTCTATCGCGTCGGCTGAATAATGCGGATTAGTCAACCGTGCATGAGGTGAGGTGTGACCGTCACCGCCCACCGAGGAAAACGCCTGTTTCCCACGGCACGTTTTTGCGTTCACGCCTCGGTAACCGGATTAACTCAAAGCAACTAAAAATATTCATTCCACACAGGCTTGCGGCTACACACAAGCCTACCTACACTAGTCACACCAGTATAAGTGTCAAGTACGTCTTATCTAATCTAATCTAATCTAAGTTGCAAAGATATGTTACATTGGAGATTCACATTAGGTACATGCATTCTCACAACCAGACACGTACAAGTTCGCGCTTGCACATGCCTCATGTGAACCTACAACATAAACACCAAATCTCAAATGGACATACACCCTGCAACTCTTGCCGTCCTTTCCTGAGACAGAGGTGACATTGGCAAAGTGAAACATTTTTACAGCATGAGGACTCACAAAAATTGTGTCATTTATATTTTCAAAAATGCTCTTGCTGAGTCAAAAAAAATCATATTACTTTACCTAAGACCGGTCACCAAAGGTCCATCCAGCCTTACAGAGACTGGGTCTTTCTTGAGAATTGCCGCTTTGTAGCGACGGCGACCAAGCTCGTAAAAAAGATCGATAGCTCAATTGGTAGAATGCTTGCATTCCATGCCGAGAGCAAGGGTTCGATCTCAAGGTTTACTCAGCCTTCACGAGAAATGAGAACCAGCCCCCCCCCCCTGGGAGCTGGGAAACCCCCACTTTAACTGAAAGTGGTTGCTGTGAGGCCGGCTCTCTTACCCGTAAAAATAAATAAGACACGAATCGCCACATGCGACCCCTTCGGGGGTAACGCAGGCAAGAAGTTATATGTAGATATGTGTAGCTTACTTGCGTTTTTCTTATTTAGTTAATAACTTGCGTGATCTGAACAGTGGCTCCTCCCTACATGAAGGGAGTAATTAGGAAATGTCAAAGGCGGTTACGTAGCAGCTTCCTCTCGTGTACAGACGCGGCCAGCCACACACAGAAAGCGTTTTCATTATAACCGTGTTCGATGTTATGAAATAAATTATCAAAATGACAGGCTCATGTTAATTTCTTGGCTGGTAGTCTCAAACTCTCATCACCACGGTTATTCTTACTTACCGAATATCGGTAATATTTGTATAAAGGACCGGTCCGTAGTCCAGTGGCAACATTTCGGACTCGTAAATGGAAGGTTGTGGATTCGGATCCCACGGAGCACAAAATATACCATTTATATTTCGAATGTGCTCTTCGTTGAGTTGAAAAATTCATAAATCTTTACCAGAGACCGGCCACTGAAAGGTCCATCCAACCTTACAACAACCGGGTCTTGCTTGAGAATTGGCGCTTTCTACAGTGACGACCAAGCTCGCAGAGGGTTCTTGAGGTGTGATACACACAAAAACAGCGCTCACCAAATAAATCATCCTAATATTATTATTATTATTTATTAAAGACCTGTCAATCTTAGATGGCCGCAAGTGAATAGCTGATTAGTCTTCATACAAATATTACCGATATTCGGTAGGTAAGAATTCTAGCCCAAAAACAAAACATAATATACCTACAAACCTATTATATTATATAGCCCACATATGATACCTTAAAAGTAGAACTAAATAAATTGCATATTGAGCATACATGGGTTCTCAGATAAATGCACCTATTTTTCTATTTTCAAATCTAAAATATAATCTAAATCTAAGTTGCAAAGATATCTATATCATTTGAGATTCATATGAAATGCATTCCCACAAGCAGACACGTATAAATCATGCCGCATGTGAACCTACAATATAAAACCCAATCTCAAATGAACATAAGCCGTGCAACTCTTGCCGACCTTCCCTGTATCAGGGATGACATTGGCATAGTGAACCAGTTTATTACAGTATGTGTGGCCAGCCTCATACCAACCTATAAGTCAAGGAAAAACCTACAACCCCTGAAACTTTCAAAAATCTCTAAAACGTAAAAAAAACCCTAATCTAATTAAAGTTGCAAAGATATTGGAGATTCTCGTTTCATGCATTTTCATAACCAGACACGTACAAGTTCGCGCTTGCACATGCCGCATGTGAACCTACAACACAAAAATCAAATCTCAAATGGGCATACACCCTGCAACTCTAGCCGTCCTTCCCTGAGACAGAGGTTACATTGGCAAAGTGAACCATTTTTACAGCATGAGTGGTCAGCCGCATACCAACCTATAAGTCAAGGAACAAAATTTCAAAAATTCCTCAAAAATTATAACGTCACCTTAAAATCCACGTATTCGTTGTTTTTATTATGCCTACATATTAAGGGTGTTCTCATATGTGGCGTGGCCTAGTTATGTTGAGGCAGAAGCTCCTTCAATTATAAAGTTTCCCCAGAGGGGGAGGGCCCTCTTAAGACGTGGGGGGGAGAGGCATTGATCTCTCTTAATATATATATATTGTTATGTTATTTTAAATAACATATTATAAAAAACAATCCCGAAGTGTGCAGTGTCTGTTTGTGGGCCGAACGGTCACGGAAACGGCCGAACTGCGCCGTGCGAATCAATCGGCCCACGCTCGGGAGTTCATCGTTAGTTCCCGGCGAGATGTGAAGTGAGTCAGACGTTAGCGACCAAGCACCAAGCGGTGCAAGAGGGGGCACTACGATGGAGCTCCCTCCCCCCCCATCTACTTGGATTTCCTGCCAGCAAGGCACCCGCCTTGTGGACCAGAGGCATAGGAGCGCCCACCCAGGGGCTCCCACGTGTGGAGGCGCCCGCCTTGTGAACCGCCGCTAGCCTGGGGCGCTGCCCCAGGCCTTCCGTTTAGAACTCCAGCCAACGGAATAGGGAGTGTTCTAGTGACAACCTGTAGGTCTGGCCAATCCCTTATTTCCCCTTTCCCCCCCATATTAGTACAGTAATAAACCCTTATTTGTTCATGTTAACTTTATCTTTTCATTATAAAACCCTTCCCAAGATATAAGTTAGCAATACCAAAGAAAGAACCCCACGCCCTGAGAGTGATGCTGATGAGAGCTAGCCGGATGTAAGTATCCTGAAGATACCTTTCAATCTAAACATAACACTGGCGCATCCAACTGGGATTCTTTCGATATTGCGAACTTTTATTTTGGGAATTGTTTTGTGAAGCTCTGTTTTTTTTGTGTGTAATTTTTTTTTTGCTTTCATTATGACGTCATATGTTTTCTTGCTTTGATTTTAGAATGAATTGTTTTTGTTTTGATTGCTTTTGCATTTTGCTGTAATGTCCTTTTGACGATTAAAAATTATGATAGAATTTTTATATCAATATAAATTGACATGCAATCTTTGAGAAGCCTGAAAAATAGATCATTAAATCTTTTATCATTTGCTTAGAAACCTCGTCATATTTTAATTTTTTATGCCAAATTTCATTTTTTCTTCAACATTTAGTATTTCTGTCTATTTTGATTCTAACACTATTTTGGTCGCTTCCTTTTTGTTTTTTGCATTTGCGTAAATGTGCTTTGACGATTTAAAATTCTGTGAAATTTTAATATCAATAAAATGTACATGCATTTTTGAGAATTCATTTGGGATAGCATCATTATTTTGTTTTATTTTTTTCACAGAAATCTAGCTTTGTTTATTTTACATAAGTACCTACCTTGAAATTGATGCATTATTTGTTGCTAGGCAAATAAACTTTCACTTTATGTTTTTTTTCATAAAAGCTTTTAACAAACTTTTTTTTCCACATTAAAAGATTCTCAGAAGTATTTTATTTAATGTGAGGATTAAGTGTTTGGTAATTCATGATGTTTTTTTTCCCCCATTTGGTTTTTTTAATGTGCTATTCTCTAAAACATTTTAAAATATATTTTTTTTTCGGGGTAAACTGGTGATTAGGTCCTTTCGGAAATTTACTACGAACTATGGCTATTCTGTTGGCTGCCATTGTAAATAATTTTATAGATTAGCTTTAGGTACTTTTGTGTGTTGTCAGGGAACATTGAAATCGTTCCAAGAACCCTCAAAAAACGATAGAGGATTGTAATTTTTGTAAAAAGGTAGCTTAGGATTCATTTTAGTTTAATATTTACAATGGTTTTATTTCTTGCAAGCCAATAGCATATCACTTTTGTGCGATGTTTGACTGATATACGGGTCACTTGGAGAAATGTAAACTTGAACGGTTCTCAAAAAACATCGGAGAAATTTTGTTTTATAGTGTACAAATAGGTAATTTAGTTAGAATTAGGATTTCTTGACTACATTTGTTTTTATGTATGTAAATATCTTCAACAGTTTTTTTGTGTAAGATTTCAATGGTTTTCCGAATTAACCCTTTGGAAAAAGATTGAATTATGAAGTTTCTTTATTCTTCTAAAAAATGAAGTGGCGCCATTGAGAAAGAGTGGGAAGATGTGGTCCTTTGGGCAAGGGAAGCCGTTTTCCGGGATTCTACTTCCGTAGGTCCGTGTGTGGATTTTCCACGGTATGTTGATGTAGGGATGAAATTATCACTGCTTTGAGTGGAAATTGATGTAAGGGGAAGAAATGCTGGCCTTTTTCTTGGAAAAGGGAGCGCATTTTCTTGAGATGTTACGTTTTGTAAATCTGGGATCTGATATGCACTTTTGTGTATAAGATGACACTTAAAGCCTTGTTCATTTTGTCGAAGGAGGAAAATGTCTGTGAGTACAGACGTGTTTGAGGCTCGAAAGAGCTGGTGTTTTTGTTATATTTTGTTTGTGTATTCCATATTCACTTTAAGATGTTTTATATGGAATGTTCCACTCTTTTTCGAGTGAGTTCGTAGTGGATTTTACGCACTAACATATTAAATATTTTGAGCGAACTTGGATGTTGTCTCTATTTGTATTTTTTTTGTATTCAGCTCAGAGCTTATTGTTATATAATAGTCGACTCCTGTAACGAGTTATGACTTGGTTAATATAAGTACCAGTGTAAAATATGTTTTGATTGCTGTGATTATTATTTATTGTTTAGAGTTTTCGACATGTTTTGGTGAAGAAAAAAGGCCTTGTTACAAGATCGCTTTTAATCCGCGTCTTGTCGGTTATTGGAACCACCTTGAAATTTCCCAAACCAAATCGATAATTCTCACAGCCACCAGTTTTCTTCTTCCTTCTTTCTGGTGTGTTGATAGGACAGAAGGATGTTCCTGTAAATCCCCTTTTCCTTTTTGTGTTCCCATAAAATTTTCAATTTTCTTAATGGCCAAAGACCTGGTGTTGTGTGTGAAGACTGTTGTGTTGCTCCTGGTTTTCTTTCTTTATTTTTGTGAGAAAGGGGAATGTTATGTTATTTTAAATAACATATTATAAAAAACAATCCCGAAGTGTGCAGTGTCTGTTTGTGGGCCGAACGGTCACGGAAACGGCCGAACTGCGCCGTGCGAATCAATCGGCCCACGCTCGGGAGTTCATCGTTAGTTCCCGGCGAGATGTGAAGTGAGTCAGACGTTAGCGACCAAGCACCAAGCGGTGCAAGAGGGGGCACTACGATGGAGCTCCCTCCCCCCCCATCTACTTGGATTTCCTGCCAGCAAGGCACCCGCCTTGTGGACCAGAGGCATAGGAGCGCCCACCCAGGGGCTCCCACGTGTGGAGGCGCCCGCCTTGTGAACCGCCGCTAGCCTGGGGCGCTGCCCCAGGCCTTCCGTTTAGAACTCCAGCCAACGGAATAGGGAGTGTTCTAGTGACAACCTGTAGGTCTGGCCAATCCCTTATTTCCCCTTTCCCCCCCATATTAGTACAGTAATAAACCCTTATTTGTTCATGTTAACTTTATCTTTTCATTATAAAACCCTTCCCAAGATATAAGTTAGCAATACCAAAGAAAGAACCCCACGCCCTGAGAGTGATGCTGATGAGAGCTAGCCGGATGTAAGTATCCTGAAGATACCTTTCAATCTAAACATAACAATATATATATAAGGATAATTTATTTTAATGTACACATAATTAAAGAGCGCCGTTTTTGTGTGTGTCACACCTCAAGGGCCCTCTCAAATCACGGATAAGATTTCTTGTAAAGATGTGTCTTTAGTGCTCCTTTAAAGACACCAACAGTCTTTGCCTTCCTCACATTAGGTGGCAGTCTGTTCCACTCCATTGGTCCCGCAAACCGGAAAGCACGGTCCCCAAAATTAGTGCGTGTCTGACGGTGTGGCTGAACCAAGTCCACCACGCCATCCCCTGCAGATCTGAGCGTTTGGCGCCTCAAATCCCTCTCAACGGGTGTAAACATGTCAGCCAAATATGAAGGAGCTGTACCATTTACAGCCTTATACACCATCAGACAAACACGGTAGACCACCCTCTCCGGAAAACGAAGCCAATGCAGTTTCCCTAACAATGGAGTAATGCGAGTAAATTTAGACATCCCGAATATGAGTCTTGCCGCTGAATTCAGCACAGACTGAAGACGGTTGAACTGCTTTTTCGGCTGACCTATGTACAGCGTTGAGCAATAGTCAACTCGTGACATCACAAAGGCATTCACCAGGGTCTTGACTGCTCCCGACGGTAAACATCTCCTGATCGCCTTTATCTGGCGAAGTTCAAAAAATGAGGAAGATACAGTCGAGTTCAATTGCTCTCCCATTGTGAGGTTCCGATCCAGTGTGACTCCTAGAAGTCTGACTGAGTCGGAGGGCTGAATCAGCTCTCCCCCAATGGAGAGTGGTACTCGAGTTGTCAAAAGATGATCACGCCTGGTTGTAGCCGCCCACATCACTTCTGTCTTACCCATGTTAAGGATTAGGCCATTGCTTGTCATCCATTCACCAATCTCCGCAATGCAAGCTGCCACCCTGTTACTGAGAGTTTGTGCCATATGTGGCTGACACTGAGAGTAAATTTGCCAGTCATCTGCATATGCATGTGTAATGAGGCCCCATTTCTCAACTATACTCTCAATGTCAGCAGTGTATAAAATAAACAGGATCGGTCCCAGTACAGACCCCTGCGGCACCCCAGAGATCAGCGAATAGGAAGGTGAGACACAGTCACAAGTACGCACTACCTGCTTGCGATCCGCCAAGTAGGAGGAGAACCACGCCAGCGCCTTATCCCTCAAGCCGTACGAACCCTCCAACCTCCTTATCAGAATATCATGACATACGGTGTCAAACGCCGCACTCATGTCCAGAAGCGCTAAGAGAGCAAGATCTCCGCAATCCACTGCCGATATCAGATCTGAGACCACCGTCAGTAAGCCAGTTTCAGTCGAATGATATTTTCGATAGGCTGATTGCCTCTTAGGCATCAGATCGTTAGCACTCAGATAAGATACCAGCCGATCAGAGACAATGCGCTCCAGTACCTTAGACAGAAACGGTAAGTTTGACACCGGCCTGAAATTGGAGAGATCGTTAGGATCGAGATTTGGCTTTTTTAATATTGGCGTTATTTGCGCTTCCTTTAAAAAGGAGGGGATAGTGGCATCCATTAGGCATCTATTGATAAACCTAACAATAAATGGAGCCACTAGAAGAATGCACTCTTTTAGTACCCACGTCGGCACAGGATCCAGATCACACTGCTTATTTGGCGATCCCGCTACAACTCGCGTCACCTCTTCAATAGAGGTCAGCCCAAGCACTTCAAGCTGTGAATTACACAAAAGTCCCAGAGAACCAGGACTAACCTCGGCTATGACGTCACACCTTAACCAACTCCCACAGGAGACGAGTGCAAACCGACAAGTGTAAAGGATTTTTTTTTTGTGAAATAATGAGTTAAATTTATTAGTATACGATCGGTTCTAATCTAATCTAAGTTGAAAAGATGTGTAACATTAGAGACTAATATTATACGTATTCTCACAAGCAGCCACTTATAAGTTCGCGCTTGCAAATGCAGCGTGTGAACCTACAACATAAAAACCTAAATCTCAAATGAAAATACACCCTGCAACTCTTCCCGATCTTCCCTGAAACAGGGGTGACATTGTGCAAAATCAACCATGTTCTACAGCATGAGTGGTCTGCCGCATACCAACTAATAGTTTAAGCGCAAACTTACTTGACGTGCCTGTTTGTGGGCATACATTGAATATGAATTTTAAATTTTCATTTATCTTTGCAAACTTAGATTATAGAGATTAGTTTAGATTATTACACGAAAAAAAACTTTTTCACAAAAAAATATATTTTTTAAACAAACAATCCTTATTCAGAGACGCACGCTCAAGTATTCTCTGTTATACGGAGCACAGTACAACCTTCCTTAATTATTTCGTCTCTCCTGAGTATAATGGAAGGCCTACCGTCTGAGCCTCCGCCCCAGGTGATTCCTTTTTAATTGCGATGCAAGGGGGCGCCCCTTTCTAAATGGGGGCGACAGTTAGAACGGCACAGTGACAAAACGAGACATGACATAGCGACACATGACCGAACGACACATGACAAAAGGACACAAGTCAGAACGACACGTGACAGAAGTACACATGGCATAACGACAGAATGACATAAGGAGTCAGAACGACACGTGACAGAAGGACACATGGCATAACGACAGAATTACATATGACAGAACGACACATGATAGAACGACACGTGACAGAACGACACATGACAGAACGAACATGCGACAGGACACATGATAGAATGACAGACACGTGACAGAATGACACATGACAGAACGACACATGACAGAAGGACTCATGTCAGAAAGACACAGTGGCAGTACATCCCAATGACAAAACATCACTATGACAACAGGTACAACACAGAAAATACATCACTATAACAAAATATCACATGAAAAAACCCTCAAATATCTAAAACAGAACATACCATAAACGGCACGTAAATCGGTTTTGTCTTGTAATGTTTTATTATTACGATGTACTTTCCTGTAATGCTTTGTTATAGTGATGTTTTGTCAAGTGAATTATATCATAGTGATGTGTTTTATGTGTTTTTTTCTACTGTGATGGTCTGTCATGTGTTGTTCGAACATGTGTCGTTCTGACATGTGTCGTTCTGACATGAGCTGTTATGTCATCTTTCGTTTTGTCGTGTAACGTTCTATCACGTCTCGTTTTGTCATGTGTCATTCTGGCATCTGTCGTTTTGTCATGTGTCGTTCTATCATGTCTCAATTTGTCATGTGTCGTTATGTCATGTGTCGATATGTCATGTGTCGTTCTGTCATGTGCCGTTCTGTGTGTCGATGTGTCGATCTGTCATATGTCGTTATGTCATATGTCGTTCTATCATGTATCGTTCTATCATGTGTCGTTCTATCATGTGTCGTTCTGTCATGCGCCGCTATGTCACTGTGTCGTCCTATCATGGAACCCTAAATGGGGCGTTGTGGAGACAACCACCCACCCTCTATTTTTTATCTTTTTCCACCACCAATGATAAGGCACACCTTCGTTATTTCCAGCACTTACTTATGCCGTAAAAAATCAATCCAATAATAATAACCACGAGTCTTTCTTTATGTTTTTGAGTAAAATATAAAAAAATGAGATAGCTTTGCCGATATCACGCTTCATTTATTTTCTGAATTGATTGTATTTTACTACGAGTATACAATATATTATGTCGGTGTTATGGCCGAGGGGGCCAAGTGGGCTGATCTTTCTAGCGTGTTTGGCATGGATTAACGTTGATTCAATCCCCGCTTGGGTATTTGACCATAACTTGACCCTGGTTCAACAAATGTAATTGGGTAATTATTTATTAGTAATTAATAAAAATAAACAATAATGAATTAATACCTGTTTCACTCACTTAGTAAATAGGTTGGTATGAGACTGAATTTCATGCTATAAAAACTTGGTTCTATAATCTATAATCTAAGCTGCAAGTAAATGTTAACATTTAAGGCTCAGGTCCATTATCGCTAATGCCACCCCAGTTTCAGGGAAAGGCGGCAGAAGTGGCAAATTATATGTTCATGTTTAGTTTATTTTGTATGTAAGCATGCCGTCACCTTAGTGCTTGTTTGTTTTATCTCAAACAGAGATAATTTCACATGAGCAATGTTAGTAAAGCTAATGAACCAATGTGTCTTATGAATAGTACAAAACGATTTTGAAAATATTTGAAACGACTCTCACATTAACTTGTTTTACGTTTTTCTTAGCTCAGATTGTGTAGAATGTGATTCTTAAGACAATTCCATTTAAAAGCTACCAGACCGGCCCATAATCTAGTAGTAACACTTCGGATTCCTAAATGGTAGGTCGTGGATTATATGAATTTTTCAACCCAGCGACGAGCATATTTGAAAATATCGATGATCGGAATTCGAATCCACAACCTTCTATTTACGAGTCGAAAGCGTTACCACTACACTACGGACCGGTCTTTGAGTATTGTAAATCAGCTTACAGATATAGGAAACTATGTTTCAACTATTCGCAAAGTTCCGAACCCATAATTTAGCTTGTAAGTCTTGGCTCCAACATTGGCCCAAGTTTCGTAGAGCTTAGAAATTATAGCAGCTTGTGAATTTGTTCCCAGAATATTGCCAAAACGGGTATTATACAATATCACAAATCTATCGATAATAAAACAACATTGTAACGATTGAGTTGGGTTCGATTCAATAAAACTTCGCTTGAATTTATTTTAGAATTTCGGTTTACATTTAAAATCTTTGTACTTGTGGTTTATCGGCTCGGGTACTAATGGGGTGCTCACTTCTCTAAAGCACTGCAAACCGTATTTATAGAATGACTTAAGACTATAGTCTAGCATGCACCAGAGTATGCCAGAATGATCTCGGGCAGACGTTTAGAGTAAACACGAGTAGGTCCAACCATCATACCCTCATACATTCATAACAATATTATATAGTGACAATAAATTAAATAAAAAAACGTAGTTTCAACTGTCTTAAATGATCCGTTGCTATGAAACTGATGCTCCGTGCTGTAAAAATTTGGTTCACTTTTGCCTATGCCAGCCGGCTTTCAGGGAAAGACGGCAGGAGTTGCTAAGTGTATGTTGATGTGAGGTTTGCTTTATTTTGTACGCACACATGTAACATGTTGCACGCTTTATAATAAGAGAAATAACTCAAAAAATAAGAATGTTGGGAAATCACGTTTGAAGGTCAGACAACCAGTACAACTTGTATGGGATGAAAAAGGCGTCCGGTGTTTAATCTCTGTCATATTCGTCCAAATTGAACGGCTGTCGCATTCTACCTATTCTTCTCGCATTGTCCTTGCGTTTTCTTACAAAATCTCGATTTTCCCAATTTTTTAGATATTGCTCTTTATTATTAAACGTGCGATGTGTGAGCGTGAATATCAATGCAAAAACCTATTTTTTGTAGCCAGAAACAAGTATCACCATTATCAATGAATGTTTCATTATTGAATATTTAACTAATAATTAACAGGGTCAAATATATTGTAGATAAGACACGACGCAGGCGGGACTAGAACTTGTGATTGTTTCAATAACGAAATTCAAGCGCCGACGCCTTATCCCCTCGACCATACCAGCGACATTTTTGTTAAGACTGTTTATTTTATTCAAGT
The DNA here is from genome assembly GCA_951799405.1 of Agapetus fuscipes. Lineage (NCBI taxonomy): Eukaryota > Metazoa > Arthropoda > Insecta > Trichoptera > Glossosomatidae > Agapetus > Agapetus fuscipes. Next base: position 16,421,576 of record OX637349.1, on the reverse strand, counting down.
ATCAAATAAACGTTCTGCCTTTTTTGTATTTTCATTTAATTATCCAGCAACTTACATAATTATTGTGTATCTTACAAAAAAGAAACAAAATTTGAGAAAAAAATAATGAGATTGTTATGAATAAGTGTTCTTCCCATCAAAACCTTTTTAAAAAAAATTTGAAGCGGCAATATTAAAGTCAGTACTGACGCGACAGTAGGTACTAAACTGACCTGAAATAAATTTACACAGTGGTAGTGCCAGGTCAGCACTGACTCGGCAGTGGACTGACGTCAGTTGCTGACTCAATGTAAATCTGCCTTTGACTTTAACTCGTGATGGTTTTTTATTGTTTATTATTTATTAGACATTAATTATTCTATTAATTATTGTTCTTGGACCGGTCCGTAGTCCAGTGGCAACACTTTGGGTTCGTAAATGGAAGGTTGTGGATTCGAATCCCAGCGGAGCACAAAAATACACCATTTATATTTCCAAAATGTGCTCTTCGCTGGGTTGAAAAATTCATAAACCTTTACCAATGACCGCTCACTGAAAGGTCCATCCAACCTTACAACAACTGGGTCTTGCTTGATAATTGTCAATTTCTACAGCGACGACCAAGCTCGCAGAAGGCTCTTGAGGTGTGATACACACCAAAATAGCGTTCACCAAATAAATCATCGTAATATTATTTATATATAAATATAATATTATATATAATATTCCTTGACTTATAGGTTGGTATGAGGCTGACCACCCATACTGTAAAAAATGGTTCACTTTGCCAATGTCACCCCTGTTTCAGGGAATGTCGGCAAGAGTTGCAGGGCTTATGTTCATTTGAGGTTTGGATTTTATTTGTAAGTACACAATCAGCATTTGTAAGCGCGAACTACACGTGTTTGTTTGTGGGCATACATCTGAGAGCTTTGAATGAATATATCCTTGCAACTTAGATTATAGATTATAGATAGATTATTATATTAACATCTGTTTGTGGTCCCACAGTATGTGCGTGCTCGGCAAGCGCGTCCTCAAGGTGGCGCTGAGCTCCTGCAACAAGAACTACAACGGAGATCTGCAGAAGCTGTACTGCCCCAACAAGACCATGTGCGACTCTTACTACATGACCCACAACGTCTCCGTGGTCCAGGGCATCAAGGTATACTAACAATAATAATAATAATAATATAGAAGGTGGCGCTGAGCTCCTGCAACAAGAACTATAACGGAGAGCTGCAGAAGCTGTACTGCCCCAACTACATGACCCACAACGTCTCCGTGGTCCAGGGCATCAAGGTATTGTTTTAAATTATTGCTATGATCCTGGAGTACCAACGTGCGACTGTGCATCATACGCAGAACAGTCTGGCACTAGTATTATCCATGGTAGGATTTGTGCATAAGTGATCATTATTACGATGGTGGAACGCTTATAAGAATCATCCACCATGTTCAATAACAGTCTTGAACCGTCCGTATGTCCGTATAAATATAAGCCGAAATTGTGTGCAAAACATTTAGCCGTGAAGTTCGAATGCCTGAGCTAGAAATCAATTGTTGTAAATTGTGTAAAATAAATTCTGTTAAAGAATTGCCATGTTTTATCGCTGACCACCCGAGGCAGCAGTCGCTTGCATAGCAAATACGTTTCAGAATAAATATTTCCTATCATTCCTTTAAAAGAAACTCATTTCAAATTAAATGAATATATGCTAACGATGGCTTATAAGACTCCAATCCAACTTTAATTTTTAATTTAAATCTGGCTTTAATGTTTTTTTTTTACCATTTATTGCCTACCTATTAGGCGCATGTGCCTGTATAGGATGCACGCCCCTGCGAGGCAGGTATCAATAATTTGTAACGAGATACCTGTGATTGTTTATGTAATAAATACATTATTGCTTCTGACTTACTTACAAAATTCATCAAGCTTCCGTTGGAGCATAAATCGCAAAATTCATGGTGGCGAAAATCTGTGAAACCGAAGACGCTTCGATTTCACAAAGACCAGTCAAACCTTAAATTACACAACGCTGAGAATAATAATGAAGTAATAAGAAGGTAATGTATTGAATTGGGAAATCGAATTTTATCTTAATTGGGAAATCGCATTTTTATTTTAATTTGAATTTTAGTCGATCTCGAGAATAAAATTTCGATGTTTAACAATTCACAGATTTTGTTTTAGTAAGTACGTCACTAAGCCCAAATGTAATGAATAAACTACTTAAATTCATTCGTACTCACAAAAATAATAACTACGCAGTTGAAAATAAAAATCTTATATTAGACGAACCGTTATAAGATAACTTAAATTATTCCCGACGTTTCGTTAGCGACGTAGCTGACGTCTTCAGGAGACACCCTCTCTGCACGACGACTGAGGATGAACATTCAAGAGCAAACGAGGAAACGTCGAGAATAATGTAAGTTCTCTTATAACGGTTCATCTAATATCTGAGATTTTTTTTCACTGCCTAGTTATTATTTTTGTGAATACTACCACCCGTGCTGTAAAAATCGGTTCACTTTTGGCAATACCACCCCGGTTCAAGGAACGGCGGCAGGAGTTGAAAGGTTTATGTTCATGTGAGGTTTTATTTATTTGTATGCACACATGCAGAATGTGTATGCGCGAACCTACATGTGCCTGTCTGTGGGCATGCATTTAATAAGAGCCTTAAATGTTAACATATCTTTGCAGCTTAAATTAAAGATATAGAAACGAATCTCTAATAATGGGGCCCTTGAGGTATGCTACACACGGAAATGGCACTTTTAAAAATTACCCAATTTTTTTTTTATAATAACTGTTCTTCTAATATCCGAGTAAAAATAACTATGTAGTTATTATGTGTTCTGAGAGATGTCTGGAGTCCATATTATGAGAGAAACAATCACTTTTCCCCTTTTATGTGGTTTTTTAGTCTATTCCTGGGTCTTTGATTTGCACTTTTTTACACTTTAGGCACTTTCTACTCTATGGTCGCTTTTTCCCCATTTCCTGTTCCCTATTTCCAGTTTCCCCATAACCCGGTCGCAATTTTTCATAAAGCGTCATTTTCCCCTTGTGGTCACATGTCAGTTGATTTTACCTTCGAAAATTTGAGTGAATTGACAATATTCCTGGGCAAAAACATTTAAAAGAGTGTTATTTTACCATCTTGTGTCCTTGTGAACAATTAAAAACTAAAACAGGTGATATTGTGGTGGTTAAAAGTTCGCATACGTATTTTTGTTGGTTATGCCACGCTGTCATATTTACGAAAAACGTTTTTCGTTATTTTAACGGAGTTTTTACTTTATATAACATCAAAATCAATGTTATGAGTTGTGATAACAATAAAGGGCAACCTCTCGACGAAATCTCACAGGATTCAGGTGATGCGTCACTAAAACGCGGATACGACACTTCGGAATCAGGTTCACCGCCGCGGCGTCAGAAACGGCTGAGGGTTGTCTTGGACCCAAGGATAGATTATCTGGTTTCCCACATCGTGATGCTGACGAACGCAGTTTTCGGTGACTGGCCCGCCAGTTCTATGGGAAATCTCGTTGAATCGGCGGCAGGAAACTCTTCCAGCAACTTCCTCTAACAACCTTCGGGACTGGAAGAGAATGAGGAGGCCCAGGAAGAGCTACTGCTGAGCTTCCAGGAAGCCGCCACAACGGTGGAAGAACCAGCTCACCCCAAGGCCAAGAGCAACAGGGTCGAAGCGCTCCAAAGGCTCCAGCACTTCGACAGTGAAAACTGGGCCGGAGTAAGGTACGCCGAGGTACAGAAAAAGTACCTGGCAGAACCGGCGTTCGTCGACCTGGCAGTGAACGATGAACTTCGCCAGTGCGACGTAAGCTCCCCTATTCAGGCGAGCGGTCGTTTGCAGCCATGTCCCACGCCCTCCTCATCCAGAAAGAGGAGTTCCAGTCTGGGCTTCAGACCTTGGTCAACTGGGGAGCCCGGAGCGACACGACCTTGGCGAGGAAAGCCCTTTTCGAAAAGGTCAAAACGCTGTTCGCTCTGGACTCGCCATACCAGAAAGTCTCGGAAGACATCCTCCAGACGGTATGGGGGAGGCGGACAGAGGCCCTCCAGTTCCGCAGGAAAGCTGTGCTAGGGCATGTTAAGGAAGAGCATGTGAGAGGGGTTAAACAAATTCCCGCCGAGTACCGAACACTTGTTTGGCAAAGACAGTCTCACGTCTTTTTTCTCTAGAGTGGGGACCACCGACAAATTGTCAGTGAAGACCCAGTGCCCTCAACCCAGCACCTCATCGAAACCGCACGTTCCAGTACAGAAAAGGAATCAGTTTTTTAGAGGGCAGCAACGACCCACTGCGGAAAGCAATCGAGGCCTTAGAGACGCTCCAAATTTCTCTTCAAGAGGAAAAAGGGCAGGGAATAACACACGGTCAGGAAATCTCAAAGGAGACAGACGGAGGCATCCACGAAAATGACAAGAAACCATTTCGCAGAGGATGCTTGAAGTCCTCCCTACAGGTTTGGACGTCACTCGGAGCACCAAACCACATCCTGAAGATGATAATCGGAGTAAGAATACCTTTCATCTCAATTCCCCCTCTGATATTACCACACAAAAAGACCTTAATGCTATACCAGACGAGTCCTTCACCCGAAATGGACTCTCAAATAAAGGAAATGACCGAATTCGGCGTTATAGAGGCCGCGGAGTCATCTCCCAGCTTCTTATCAAAAATTTTCCTAACACCCAAATCGGACCGTTCCTCGAGAATGATTTTCAACCTGAAATCGTTAAACTTCTTCCCGGTTCCGTTCAAACTCATAGCCACTACAAAGTGCCAGAGTTTCTGCAGCCAAACAATTGGTTGTCGAAAATAGACCTATCGCAAGCCTTCTTTCATCTCCCAAGTGCACAGAAACATTGGAGATTTTTGCGACTGGTCTATCGAGGAGAATTACTTAAGATGACAAGTCTGCCCTTTGGCCTTTCATCTGCCCCCAGAATGTTTGCAACCCTTACAAATTGGGTAGCCCAACTACTGAGGCGACGAGGTATTCGGACAATCGTTTATCTCGACGACTTCCTCCTTGCGAGCCAATCCAAGGACGATCTTTGTCGGCAATCGCATCTAGCAGTAGATATCGTACAATCTCTGGGGTGGTATGTAAATCTCCAGAAGTCAGTGCTCTTCCCCACTCAACAATTAGAGTACTTGGGAATCGTTTGGGACACGCACAACAATTGCAAATTTCTTTCTTACCGGAAGCAAGAGGCATTGTGCCACTCACTTCGAGCAATACTGACTTCTCGAAAAGGGTCCTTAAAACTGGCGGAAAGTCTCCCAGGAAGACTAAACTTTGCCAGCTTCATGGTCGCCTCCACTGCAGACAATTGCAGATAGCGAGCAGGCCACTGAAGCACCTGTCACCAAGTAGGTCTTTCTTACCGGAAGCAAGAGGCATTGTGCCACTCACTTCGAGCAATACTGACTTCTCGAAAATGGTCCTTAAAACTGGCGGAAAGTCTCCTAGGAAGACTAAACTTTGCCAGCTTCATGGTCGCCTCCACTGCAGACAATTGCAGATAGCGAGCAGGCCACTGAAGCACCTGTCACCAAGTAGGTCTTTCTTACCGGAAGCAAGAGGCATTGTGCCACTCACTTCGAGCAATACTGACTTCTCGAAAATGGTCCTTAAAACTGGCGGAAAGTCTCCTAGGAAGACTAAACTTTGCCAGCTTCATGGTCGCCTCCACTGCAGACAATTGCAGATAGCGAGCAAGCCACTGAAGCACCTGTCACCAAGAGGGTCCATACAAATGACCGAGGACAGCTTACAAGAAATAGAGTGGTGGATAGGGAATGCGAACGAATCAAGTTCCATCCACAGGGAAACCTTCGGACATTTCTTGACAACAGATTCGTCAGACTTAGCTTGGGGAGCAACTCTGGACGACTTGATGCTGTCAGGACAGTGGACCGTTCAACAAAAGAAGTAGCACTCCAACCGAAAAGAGTTGTTCGCTGTTTTTGCAACCCTGCAACGCACAGCGCACGACCTTTCCGGCTCCGAAATTCTGGTACAATCAGACAACACGACAGTAGTCGCCTACATCCGCAAGGAACGGGGCACCAGATCCAAAACACTCCAAAATCTTACTCGAGATCTGTTGACTCTGGCAAACCAATGGGAAATCTCGCTAACAGCGCAGTACCTACCGGGAAGATACGGAGACGCGGATCACCTATCAAGAGGAAGATCCCCTCCAGAGTGGCATCTCTTACCAACAGCAACGAAGGCCATTTTCAATCATTTCGGAGTACCAGATATAGACCTGTTCGCATCCACCATGGCACACATGAGTTCAACTTACGTGTCCAGAGACTCCACAGACTCATGCGCAATCTTTCAAAACGCCTTCAGTCGGCACTGGCTCTACAATGTGGGTCGGATATTTCCTCCGCCAAACCTTATACCGAGGATCCTGAGGCACCTAAACGGGGCGACCGGAACTTACCTACTCGTGGTCCCGAGGTGGCAGAGGGTCTTCTGGCGTCCAGACTTAATTCGTCGATCACTCGTACCTCCGATGCAAATACCGAACCTGGTGTCAGTACTAATCAACACATCAACAGGCAATCCACCACCCAGGATTCAGGATCTGGAAATGGAAGTGTGGAAAATTGGGACTGGGGACAGTATCTTAAATTCCTGGAACGCGGAAGAGAAAAGACTGTTCCTGTCAGGATGGCGAGCTTCCCCACTCAACACATATAAACCTGCTTGGCAAAGATGGTGCCGCTGGATACTGGCGAATAATACCCATCCCAACACACCATCTCCTAATCAATTGGCAAGGTATCTAGCGCAACTGTTCATTAACGAAAAACTATCATACAGGACTATGCTGGTACACAAGTCAGCCATCGTAACCTTCTGCAACGCAATGATGGAAAATAATCTCAGCTCAGATTTCCTAGTGAAATTAAATTTAAAAACATTAAAAGCACTAGCAATGGTAAAGATCAACCCTCCTAAGTCCCCTGTGTGGAATCGGCAGATAGTGAGAGACTGGCTAGTCAGGAACACTCCTCGATCAGATTCTCTCTATGAAGTTGCGTGTAGAACGGCAATCTTACTTCTGTTATCTTCAGGAAGAAGAGTACACGATCTGACCTTGCTAAATATCACAGAAGGAAACATTCTCGACGAAGGCACATCAATTGTGTTAATTCCATTCTTTAGATCAAAAACAGATACCCTCAAACACCGACAATCTAATCGGAGACTTCTGGAATCCATTCATTTCATCCTTCATGGAAATCAGAACGCCTGAAGAAAAAATACGCTGAGGAGGCCCATCGCAGATAATGGGCGAAACGTCCGGAAAAAAGTGTAACAAAAAAGTGTAACAAACTTCCGATAGAACATGGCTACACAACCCGAGAAAAATTTTAAGATTTTCTCTACGTTTCATCGGAGTCATATCCGACGGCTTCAGGAGACGTGTGTCCTCTACAAAGAGGAACCATGTTCGTGGTTCCATGTTCGTGGTTCCTCTTTGTAGAGAACACACGTCTCCTGAAGACGTCGGATATGACTCCGATGAAACATAGAGAAAATCGTTTTTTTTTTTTGCACGGTCAGTAAAATCCGTTTTTTTTCATTCTTTAATACATCTTTGTAGCTTTGATTAGATTAGATTAGATTAGAACATGGTCTAACTCGAGAAAAACTATGCCATTTATATTTGGTCAGCCAGTTGCCAAAAGCAAACGGAGGATAAAGTTGCCCCGTCGCTTCGAGCCTTGAAAATGTTCCCTACTCGAGGGAATGAAACGTCGACAGACCAAATTACTGCAAATAGAACATGGTCTAACCCGAGAAAAACTATGTCATTCATATGTGGTCAGACAGTTGCCAAAAGCAAACTGAGGATAAAGGTGCCCCGTCGCTTCGAGCCTTGAAAATGTTCCCTGCTCGACGGAATGAAACGTCGGCAGAAAAAATTACTGCAAATAGAACATGGTCTAATCTGAGAAAAACTATGTCATTCATATTTGGTTGAACAATGATTGTTATGCTTTGCCTCGGTTTCCTCAGGGTCTGGCCAGCGGCGTCTTCTTCACCAACCTGCGCGACTCCTTCCTGGAGTTCGGCCAGTACATCTCCTACGGCAAGGACCCCCTGGACGTGGAGCGCATGGACACGCAGACTTACAACCAGATCACCAACGACATCACCACAACAGTCACCATCCTGATCGGCATCTTCTTCCCGTCTGTAACAGGTGAGACAATCTCCATCTTTTTCAACCGAAATTTTAAAATGAATTTACTTATTATTAAGAATGGGCCAAAATTCGTTTTACATTCGATGTAACCGAATTTCGGCAGCTTGAACCAAACTTCGGAATTTGGCCGAAATTCGATTCAAATGCCGAACGTTCGGTGTAAGAAAAAGTAAAACAAAACGCCTACTTGCACCATTTTTACTGTTATAACCATGGAGGAAGTATTAAATGGAGGGGTAGTACATGTGATTTAGTACCAATCAACATGATTCACCGTCTTTGACACCATACACTGTTTATAATGCTGTCTCGCTCACGACATATGAAATGCTTTTCTCATTTTCTATGTAAGCAACGTGTATCTACTCCGTCTTCAATCTATTCACAAATCACCAAGGAAACACATTAAATCACTATGGTAACGGATTTGTTAGTAGTGTTGTTGCAAGTATGAAGATATCTGATAAATTCCGAATTCAAAAATGTTCCCACCTCATTGTTTACGGGATGATTTCCACAAGTATCTATTACCGCGAGCATAGAAGTTACATACTTGAAGAAGCAAGTACCTTTATATTTGAACATCACTAGTTCTAGAAATAGCTGTCACTTTCGCGAACAAAATATTTCGACAAACGAAAAATAAATTTTATCAACGTAATCATATAGAATAGAGATTAAAGTGAAATATTATTCCATGTTCTATAACACATTTACTCTCATTTGTTGGCACGTTTAGAAAATACCCAGTTTGGCATTTATATGTATTTTTTTTCCAATTAGGTAACACACCTGCACCACACCTGTTCACAGTTGGAAGGTTACCGATAGACTGAATTTGGATTTTTGTGTGATGAGTGGGGTAGCGTATTTCTAATTCTCAAAGGATTGATTTCTTAGCCTATCCAGTTTTATATATCCATGGTTATAACTGTACGTCATAATATATTTTATAACCGTAAAACAAAAATTAAGCCCTTACATACTCACTCGCCTTCATTTTTTTTATCATCATCATCGTGCTTGTTTGTCTTATGTCCTTTCAGAGGTAATTTCACATGAGCAATGTTTGTATGTGTACTGTACCAATGTCTCTCATGAAAAATGTAAATTTATTTTAAAAATATTTATAAAAACTCTCACATTATCATGTAAAAATATGTTTTTTTCCTAGCTCAGATTGTGTAAAATGTGATTCTAAAGACAATTTTATTGCAATGTCATCTTTGAATCAAATGGTAGATAAGCCGAACAAACACTGGAGCAACGATGTATCTGGTTTTTATTAGCTTTAATTGAGTAGAATGTGATTCTAAAGACAATTCAATGTCATCTTTGAACCAAATTGTAGATAAGCCAAACAAGCACTGGGTGGACTATTTGTTCATCGCTCAGACATCTCCCCGATAATCTGGTTATTGATATAACCATTATTGAGGAAATTGAAATCGGGTGTCCTGGCAAAAGTTGCTCGGCGACTCCATGAAATATTAATGCAGAAATCTACAGCAGAGACCAACTCTGCCAGTAGCGCGCCAACTCTCCTGAAACCATTGAGTTATCATACAGAGGAGAAGAAACTAGCTGACAGCATTCACACTGTAGTGTTTTCAGGGTTCTAATTTAAAATTTAAAATATTGGTCTTCTTAATTAAAACGGCCGGAGATTTATTTTAAAGTAATTTATTTGGTTAACAATTTATTTTACATAACACTTCGATAAATCACTTTCGCTGACTTGGCCTGTAAAGGCTACGAGTACTTTTAGACTCATCCACTTGCATGCGATTCACGCCTTTTATAGCTATTAAAATCAAACATTCTAGGCTTAAATTCGTCTGGAAACGTCTATCATATTCTATAAGCTTCCAATACAATTATTCCTTATATAATATTTCCTTACTATAAATACTTAATAAAATTCATTCTACATCCTCTTTCTTACTAATGACCATTTATAATATATTTTCGTTAAAATAATTTCTAGTCCACGAATATCATAAGTCAATGCCTGAAGCCTTGCGATGAATATTTATGAGAGACTCCAATACTTGAGCTTCTTCAATCAGGAAAGATCTCTGCTCTCCTTAATTACATCAATATGAACATTGCTTTTTATGTAAGTTCGAAACCACAAAATTTCTCGTGGGACCATATCGCCACCGAATAAGTGCTGATTCGTTAGGGCTAAGTTAGAATTACAGTCGTTTGACATATTTAAAATTGTAATATAAGTAACTACACAGTTTAAAATTTTTTTTGGATATTTTATTCGGAGAATTTACATTATTGTCAGTTTTCTATTAACTTGTTTTTCATTAGCTTTACTTTCATAAAATTTCTTTTTCATTTGTCGAAATGTTTTTCACGCTAAAGTGACCTTTCTAGAACAATTGATGTTCAATTATAGTAGCTACTATGCTTGCAGTAATAGATACTTGTGAAAATCTTCCCGTACTCAATGAGGTCGGAACATTTTTGAATTTGGACTTCATCAGATATTTTCATACTTTCAACAACACCAGTAACAAATACCGTTGCCATGGTGATTTAATTGGTTTCTATGGTCATAAGTACATAGATTGAAGATGAAGTAGAGACACCTTGCTTACATAGAAAATGACAAAATCATTACATACGTGGTGAGCGAGACAGCATTATCAATGATGTATGGCGTCAAACACTGGTGCATCATGAAAAAGAACACACTACACACCAAATAAATCATCACTGTTTGCCAAATTCTCGTTCATCATCAGCGCTATGATTGTCCACAGGCATCATGGCGGGATCCAACCGCTCCGGAGACCTGGCTGATGCCCAGAAGAGCATCCCCATCGGCACCATCGCTGCCATCCTCACCACGTCCACGGTCTACCTGAGCTGCGTGCTGCTCTTCGCTGGCACCGTGGACAACCTACTGCTCAGAGACAAGTAAGACAACAATCATGAATGAGTCGTACAAATGCAAACGCCGTCAACTCCTTAAGCGATGATTTTGAGAAAAATAAACTTGTGTTTTGAACGCAATTTTTTTTCAGTTGGAAATGACGGCGTTTGCACGAAATCATACTTTTTCAATTAAAATTACTAAGGGTTTTCATCACATTGCACACAACAAATGATTTGTTACACTACGCAGAATCAAATTAAATAATTATCTCAAAAATCATACAATTTGGAGATGACGGCGTTTGCAGTTAAACGACTCAATTTTTTCCTTGTTTTTTTGTATTTTTTAATAGGTTCATGAAGAGGAATACAATTCACCAAACTATTTTGCCTGTCCAGTTGTGTTCATGCGAAAGCAGAAGCTTGTGTGCATGCAATGGCATCTGTGGAACCAGGGTTGAAGTTATGGTAAAATGGGCCAGACGTGATTCGAACAAGCGTTTTCTAATCAAATCTAAGTTGCAAGGATATGTAACATTGGGGATTCACATTATATGTATTTTCACAAGCAGACACGTATCTATGACTTCGCGCTTAAAAATTCCGCATGTGGGCTTACAATATAAAAATCCAAATCTCAAATAAACATACACCCTGAAACTCTTGCCGACCTTCCCTGAAACAGGGGTAACATTGGTAAAGTGAACCATTTTCTACAGCATGGGTGGTCAGCCGCATCCCAAACAGAACCCGATAAAAAAACGACAATCGGGGCAATATTGTTAGACATTTTAGTCGTCGGTTGAGCCCACGCTTTGACAAACTAATGATGCCTGGCCTGAAAGTCTCATTACCACGGTCATTCTTACCTACCGAACATCAGTAATATGCGTATGAAGTATAATCAGCTGTTCACTTGCGGCCATCTTGGATTGACAGGTCTTAATAGAGATGCATCATTAGTTTGTCAAAGTGGGGGCTCAACGGGCGACTAAAATGTCAAAGAATAGCCCCGTATAAGTTCACATGAATATTATAATATGAACATGTTCAAAATTTTCATATCTTGGCAGTTTTCTACACCTCTTCATACAGAAGATAGCTTTACGATTTGTCCAGCCATTGATTTTGCATCTTTTGCACTTGACAGGACCGACTCGCTTCAATAAGCATCTCCTACAACAACTCGAATACTTCACACTATAATACACACTCCAATACTCCTGTTATCTATATTTCCATATTGTTACGAACGTTAGAGTTCGTGGGGTTTGCTTGCGTGTGTGTGTTCACCTCTAGTATAATAATTATATAGATTATAGTAGACTGGTCTGGTACAATCCACTATAGAATAATCTAAAACAAGCAAGAATGGTCCCTTTCGTACATATTTAATGTTGAAAAATTTATGAAATCTTTACCAAAGAAAAGTCACTAAAAGGTCCATCCAGCCTTACAACACATAATTGTCGCTTTGTAGCGACGAGCGCCTCTGCATCACTACAACAAGTGTCATAGACCCCTAGAGTCTCTGAAATCTAGGGTATCTCCCACACAGGATTTAAAAAAAAACTTATTTTATTTCTTAATCTAGACCTTTTTCATACAAGTTTTCCTTTTACTATTACTCTGGATATCCCATTCATTCACTATTTTAGGTATTTGGTCCATCCATACCTTTCTAAGTCTTCCTCAACCATAACATCCATCTATTCTTGCAACGTATACTTTCTTCACTCATTCTCCCCATGTGTCCAAGCCATCTTAACAAACTTCTTCTAATATCCACTCACAAAATATCTAAAAAAAAAGGTCAATCCTTAGTCTTAGCCGCCAACATTACAGATCGACCGCCATTTTTTTGGTCCTTGTAAAAGTAATGGATGTTATATCCACAGTTCCTATCAGGTGGTATCAGAGGAGTCCTCGATAACCCGGAATATTTATGGGTCCGGCCCAAATTCGAGCTCTGCAGTTCTAGATTTCGATGCACAATTCTGTTTGTCAAGCTATATAGATTATAGTTATACATGCACTTTATTGATACCGGTTGGAACGGTGGTTCCCAACTTTTTTTCACAGATCGCCCCCTTATAAAAATAAAAATAATATTAGGATGATTGATTTGGTGAGCGCTGTTTTTATTCGAATCATCCCTTGGAAAATCCCTTGACTTATTGGTTGGTATGAGGCTGACCACGCGTACTAAAAAAAATGGTTCACTTTGCCAATGCCACTCCTGTTTCAGACAAGGTCAAAAAAAGTTGCAGGGTCTGTGTTCATTTGAGGTTTGGATTTAAACACATGCAGCATTCGTGAGCGCGAACTTACACGTGTCTGTGTGCGGGCATGCATCTTCAATGTTAACATATGTTCACAACTGTGACTATATATTATAGAATTTAAGACACCTTAAGAAATTTGTCGTGTGTGTGTGTTCCTTGACTTATAGGTTGGTATGCGGCTGACCACCCATGCTGTAAAAATGGTTCACTTTGCCAATGTCACCCCTGTCTCAGGGAAGGACGGCAAGAGTTGCAGGGTGTATGTCCATTTGAGATTTGGTTTTTATGTTGTAGGTTCACATGAGGCATGTGCAAGCGCGAACTTGTACGTGTCTGGTTGTGAGAATGCATGTAATGTGAATCTCCAATGAAACATATCTTTGCAACTTAGATTAGATTAGAAGAGCCCTCTGCGAGCTTGGTAGTCGCTATAGAAAGCTAATTCTCAAGCAAGACCCAGATGTTGTAAGGCTGGATGGACCTTTGGTGACTGGTCTTTGGTAAAGGTATATGAATTTTTCATCACAGTGAAGAGCTTATAATATTTTTGTATTCCGACAGGAATAGAAACCTCGACCTTCTGATTGCGAGTTTTAAGCGTTAAGCACTACAATATAGACCCGTCATTTATGTGTGAATAGATAAGATAATAATTTGTCAGTGCTATGGCCGAGGGGGCCAAGTGGGCTGATCTTTCTAACGTGTTTGGAATAGAACAACGTTGGTTCGATCCCCGCCTGGGTCATTTCACCATAATTTTGACCCTGGTTCAACGCATGTTATTGGGGAATTATTAATTAATAATTCATTAAAATAAACAATAATGAATCATTATTTGATGACATATAACCTGTTTCTGGCCAGGCAGAATAGGTTGGTGAATTGCATTCCTTTTCACAAAAAATTGACCCAAAAAATGACCTTCGACGGGCTTGAGGGGAAGGTAAAGCACAGATTTCAGGGGACTATCGCCTCTCTATCGCTCCATCGCCCCCTACGTAATTTTTGCCCCCCAAATCGCCTCCAGGTTGAGAATCACTGGGTTTGGGTTTCTGGTTCTGCTGATCTAATGGATGGCACAAAACCCGAGGGAGCGTTTGCGCTTCGTAGTAATGAACATTTGACCCCTTGCATTTTTATTTGTTGCGAGACCAAAGAATTGTCATCCATAACCGTGTTTTATCACAATAATGTAAAAGAACGTTAGGACTGTATATTATATGGACCACAAATAACACAGAAAAAATTGACGTTATTCCGCCGGTTTGCTTGGGAACAATTGGGTAAATGTTTTGTTATATTTTGTTGCTAAAGGCCCTATTCACATAGACCTGTAAGGATAACCCGTGTAAAAAAATCTAGCTAAAAGAAACGCAACTAAGCTACACATAGAGTGCAACTTTTTGCCGCTTTCTCCTCAAAGGAATCGAATGTGGGGAGTTTTAATAATAAAGATGTCGAAATATTGAAAAGGGCGCTAAAATAAAACCGTCACCCGGCTGGGTTACTAGGGGAAAAGCAAACAAACATCTTGTCTTTGTTTGCTTAGGATGGCAGGCCCGTAGAATAATTACGTTTGCTTGCCGAGAAAAAAGTTCCACATGCAATAATGCTTCGAGTCCAGTTAACAAAAACTCATCCATCAGTTTGAGCGCGAAATACTAAATTGTTTATTATATTCTATTGTTACCAACATTGATCTATGGAAGTGAAGCATGGATTACAATTGACAGCAAAATGAGTTAAGTATGTAGAGTGGTAGCGAAACATTTAAGGAGTATGACAGGAGAAACTCTAAGAGATAAGAGTCAAGAGTGAATGGGTGATAGCAAATGCAAGTTGAAAGAGGATGTGAAAGTAAAGGTACACAAGAATGTGATGAGATGGTTTGGACATGTAGAAATAACGAATAATTAAAGACTTGCAAAGTGTATATACAGAGAAAAAGAGGAAAGGGAAGACCGAGAAAGTACGGCTGGATTATCTTATCTAATCTAAGTTGCAAAGATATGTTACATTGGAGATTCACATTATATGCATTCTTACAACCAGACACGTACAAGTTCGAGCTTGCACATGCCTCGTGTGAACCTACAACATAAAAACCAAATCTAAAATGGGCATACACCCTGCAACTCTTGCCGTCCTTCCCTGTAACAGGGGTGACATTGGCAAAGTGAACCATTTTTACAGCATGGGTGGTCATCCGCATACCAACCTTTAAGTCAAGGAACATACACAACACACCGACCGGTCTGACCGGTCTTGACCGGTCCGTAGTCCAGGTGGTAACACTTCGGACTCGTAACTGGAAGGTCGTGGGTTCGAATCCCGGCGGAACACAAAAAATATACCATTTATATTTTCAAGTTTGCTCTTCACTGGGTTGAAAAATTCATAAACCTTTACCAAAGACCGGTCGTCAAAAGGTCCATCCAGCCTTACAACAACTGGGTCTTGCTTGAGAATTGGCGCTTTCTCCAGCGACGACCAAGCTCGCAGAGGGCTCTTGAGGTGTGATACACACAAAATTAGCGCTTACGAAATAAATCATCCTAATTTTTTTTTTTTTAATTATAACACAAACACAATCATCGTCAGATTGGTAAAATTGTGAATGAATGGAATATACAAAGCGAATGCAAAAGAAGGTCATGTATAAAAAAACGGTAATAGATATGAAAGATTTGCAAGAGGTATGCAGAGGCGGTGGGTATCCCTAGTGGAATGGAGATAGAGCTACAGTTACCTATGAAAAGAATCGCTTCAAAATTACCGACCGGTTATTGCTTTTTGCAAAATTCATCGAAATGAAATATCGTATCATTTCAAGAAGCGATATCCATTCGCTAAAAAGACTTATGTGCGAACTGTTGTAGAAATTTCCTTTGTTATTCATTTCGTCTCCAAACTTCTTGGTCATTGTGTTTAAATTGTTATTCAAAACTCATTAAAATGGCCGCCGTTCCCGCCAAGAAATATCAAACCCGACGAACCCTGAAAAGCAGGACTGGAACAGTCAATTGTTAATAATTATTATTACTTTTCAGACAAATGTGCCGATGCTAATAATAATATGAATATAAACAATATTTCAAAATTTATAGACGAAAGAAAAATTAACCTTTTGATGAGAATGAAAAAAGATTTGAGGAGTTTTTTTTATTGGATTTAAATTTAAAAAGCTAAGTGAAATTAAATTTCAATGATAAATATTTTTGTAAAAATTATATAACTGCACAGTTAAAATTTATTACTCGGATATATACTTACATTATTCAGGGCGTTTCGTTAGCGAACGTCTTCAGGAGACACCCTCTCTGCACGACGACTGAGAATGAACTCGTTCATAAGATCTCAGAGCAAAGTTATCATCCAGCTGGCCTACTAGGATCGGAAATGAGCCCTGATTTTGTATTTCAGCAATTGATTCATTGACTTATTGAGTATTTTAAAGCGTAGCCTTCCTTGTAGCTTTCCTTGACTTTTAGGTTCGTATTCCTTGACGCTTAGGTTCGTATTCCTTGACGCTTAGGTTCGTATTCCTTGAATTTTAAGTTCGTGTTCCTTGACTTTTAGGTTCGTATTCCTTGACTTTTAGGTTCGTATTCCTTGACTTTTACATAGGTTCGTATCCTTGACTTTTAGTTTCGTATTCTTTGACTTTTACATAGGTTCGTATCCTTGACTTTTAAGTTCGTATTCCTTGACTTTTACATAGGTTCGTATCCTTGACTTTTAGGTTCGTATTCCTTGCCTTTTAGGTTCGTATTCCTTGACTTTTACATAGGTTCGTATCCTTGACTTTTAGGTTCGTATTCCTTGACTTTTAGGTTCGTATTCCTTGACTTTTACATAGGTTCGTATCCTTGACTTTTAGGTTCGTATTCCTTGACTTTTACATAGGTTCGTATCCTTGACTTTTAGGTTCGTATCCTTGACTTTTAGGTTCGTATTCCTTATGACGTGACGTTTAGGTTCGAACCAGCGTTATCCAGTTCCAAATAACCTGTCTCGATCCCCGCGGCTATAACACCGACTTTTAGGTTCGTATTCCTTGACTTTTACATAGGTTCGTATCCTTGACTTTTAGGTTCGTATTCCTTGACGTTTAGGTTCGTATCCTTGACTTTTAGGTTCGTATTCCTTGACTTTTAGGTTCGTATTCCTTGACTTTTACATAGGTTCGTATCCTTGACTTTTAGGTTCGTATTCCTTGACTTTTACATAGGTTCGTATCCTTGACTTTTAGGTTCGTATTCCTTGACTTTTACATATGTAGTTTCGTATCCTTGACTTTTAGGTTCGTATTCCTTGACTTGTAGGTTGGTATGAGGCTGACCACCCATACTGTAAAAATTGGTTCACTTTGCCAATGTCACCCCTGTTTCAGGGAAGGTCAGCGGTCTGATGTTTATTTGAGATTGGATTTTTAGCACATGCGGCATGTGTGAGCGCTTAATATGAATCTCAAATGATACATATCGTTGCAACTTAGACTTAGATTTAGATGACCGTATTGAAGTTGAACAAATCTTTCTATTGAAAAAATCTCACGAAGAAACAGATTTCCCTGGAAAATCTTGATCATTTCGTCAAATCGCGAAAAATTTTAAATCGAGAAAGAATTAAGTGGAAAACAGCGTGAGTATCACAACGGTGAATATATCTTCTAAAGCGAAATCGTTTTTTAATGAGAAGGCGTTGTGAATCTAACACAAGGCGCCCACCCGATGAGAGAATACTTCTTTCATTTTATATTTCATAAGCTTTCTGTGCGCCGTCTGTATACAACGCCCTAATCTAATCTTATCTAAGTTGCAAAGATATGTAACATTATATGTATTTTCACAAGCAGATACGTACAAGTTCGCGCAAACACGTGAAGCATGTACAATACAAAAACCCAAACTAATAAATGAACATAAGCCTTGCAACTTTTGCCGACCTTCCCTGACAAAGAAGTGACATTGGTATAGTGAACCATTTTCTACAGCATGGGTGGTCAGCCGCATACCAACCTATAAGTCAAGGAACATACACAACAAATTACATTTTTAATATCAACAAATTATAACATGTATGAACATCAAAAACTAACAGAAAACAAATTGTAATTAAAAAAACCCTAGCCTCCAACATCAACCGCCACTTTTTTCTGTCCTTACAAACTTCTTTCATTTCCTCCAGAGTCATAACCTTCTTCATACAGGCTCTCTTTTTATTATCGTCTTCTCTCGGTCTTCCTCTACCACGACATCCATCTTTTCTTGCAACATAATATATTTTCTTCGTTAGTCTTTCATCATTCATTCTCTCCATATGCCCAAACCAATCAAAACCTAAACAATTAAATAAAATTGGACTGTTTCCAGCACTATTTGTGTATTCATACATCTGCATTATTACAAACGCTAAAAATACACACACCACATCCGATACAAAACATTTCATTTCCTTTATTTGAGTGTCGGCAATTCTTGTAAGCTGCTCTCGCAAGAGGCTTTTAATAACCCACCCCCACCCCCCGCAGTGCCCCGCGGAGGGGAGGAATAATATTGCTTATAAATGAAGTGGGAGCCATTAAACGCGCCCTTACAGTTTCAGGGAAATACATGTACAAATGAAAACTCGTGTGTGCCGCACCGCAACGCAAAACTTCCCGAAATTACAAAATAACCCTAAGGTATTCAAGCAGGACTACACTGCTATCCGAAGAGTTTTTTTTTCGTAAAATAATCAAATGAAAGAAAAATGTAGGGACAAAAGGAAATGGCGGTTTTTATGTATGGCGGCTAGGACTGGAGTTTATTAATTTATAATTTTGTATTCTGTATTTGTTTTAATGTGTGATTTAGAAATGTAGCTTGTTGTACATGTTCCTTGACTTAAAGGTTGGTATGTGGCTGATCACGTATGCTGTGAAAATTTGCCAATGTCACCCCTGTTTCAGGGAAGGTCGTCAAGAGTTGCAGGGTGTATGTCCATTTGAGATTTGGTTTTTATGTTGTAGGTTCACGTGCGGCATGTACAAGCGCGAATTTTACGTGTTTGCTTATGAAAATGCATTTAATTTGAATCTCCAATGTTACATGTTATGTCTGCAACTTAGATTAGATTAGACAAGATGCGTAAAATCTGTGAGATAATAAGAGGTAGAGAACAATGGCGCATATAAGCAGACACCCAACATCTTTACACACGTATGCAGGTCGATAGCTTAGTTGGTAGAGTGCTTACAGTCCGTGCCGAGAGCTCGGGTTTGAATCCAACCGAACGTGTCAGAAATGATTTCCCGTTTCAGTGTTAGTTTCAAAACCCAAAATAAAAAAACCCGCAAAGTGTAAACAGCCTTCACAATAAATGTGTACCAGCCTCTTCGGAAGCTGAGAAACCTCCACTCCTACTGAAGTGGTTGGCGTAAGGCCTGCCCCATTATCTGTAAAAATAAATTCCACAACCGGTAAGACCGAAACATCATCAGGTGCCTAATATTGAACCACCTTAAGATGCAAACGGATTTTTGTCAAAACCAGTCATGATGACTCACTTGTTTCTGTCAAATCACTAGGAAGCGTTTTTTTTCCAACAAGAATTAAAGTTTTATAATTCGGCAATGGGGTCAACAAAATTAACATAAATCCACTCTAAATTGAGGAACATAAAGTGTTTGTGATTATTGGCCATAAATTATAACAAAAAATCTCTTATTTGTGGAAAAAATTGAAATGTAAAATTGGCCGTGAGTGCTACACAGTTTTTCAAGATCTATTATTTCGGGAATCACATTGTACACGCAGCCTTCGTCCAAATTCGACAACTGAAATTGACATTTGTGGATGGATGGGAGGTTTTTAAAAAGACAATAATTACGATAAATTTTTTAAAGAAACATTTTTGAAACATAACCTCAACTTTTTTTGAATAATTTGGAACAAGAACAAAATTAATGGAAAGAAGAAATAAAAAATCAAAATTGTATACCTACCTACCTACCTGTAATACCTACCTGATGAACATGGCAGAAGACGTGAAATGGACAATTTACACTTTTATATGGACAATCTATATTCTGTTTTAATTTTATGTTTTATAGCTGTATTTTTTATTTGTATTTTTAAACTCACTTTAGTTCTTAACATTTTGTTTTGTAGCAATGGCCACCAACAATAATTTTAAATCTGTACATTGTGGAAATGCCACCACTAATTTTCATAGAAAGAATGAATGGGTTTTCGGGACATGGAATGTAAGGAAGATGAATGATTGCAAGGAGAAAGAAATTATGAATGTAATGAAAGAGAAACGAATAAAAGTAATGGGTGTGACAGAAACAAAAATGAAAGGGAATGGTGAGAAAGTATTAGCGAATGGTGAATTGTATATTTGGTCAGGTGTGGAAGATGGGAATGAAAGGCAGGGTGGAGGTGTGATTGTGAGTGAGTGTGTGAAGGGATGCATAGCGGGTTACCAAAGAATTTCTCCCAGGATTTTGGTTGTTAAATTCAAAATTAACAGTTTGAAACTTTTCTTGGTGACCTGTTATGCTCCTGTTGATTCAGAGTGTATGGAGGTGAGAATGAGTTTTTGGAATGAGCTGAATGCGGTTGTGCATGAAAGGAAGAAGAATGAAAACATTGTAATTTTAGGTGATATGAATGGATGGATAGGTGCGCAGAGGGATGAATGTTTGAAAATTATTGGTCCTGGTGGGAGAGGTGTAGTCAATGATAATGGGCGACATCTGATTGCTTTGTGTGCGGAGCACAGTCTTTTTGCATCGAATACTTGGTTTCGGCATAAGGATGTGCATCTGTACACGAGGCGGATTGTGGGAAGTCGCACAATCATTGACTACATATGTGTGGATGAAAGATTGAGAGGAGCCGTAAGAGATAGCCGTGTCTACCGCGGGCCTGAAATAGGCAGTGATCACTATCTCTTATGTGCTAAAATAATGCTTGGTGAAGTAAGAAAGAAGAAACGCAAGAAGCAAGTAAGAATGACTAGAATAAAAGTAGAAAGGCTGAATGAAGAAAATGTGAAAGAGAAGTATGTATCAGAGCTCCACAAAATTTTAAGTGTAAATGAACTTGAGAAGAATGTGTGTGGAAAAGATATTGAAAGCATGTGGAAAGATCTGAAGGAAGGAATGATTGAATGTGCTAAAAAAGTATGTGGGGTAACGAAAGGTGGAAAATTGAAAGGAGATGCCTGGTGGAATGATAGAGTGAAAGAAGCTGTGAAAGTTAAGAAAAAGTGTTATGAAAATTGGCTGAATGATAGAAATGATAGAAAGCTAGAAGACGAATATAAGATAGCTAAGAGAATGGCGAAGACTTTTATTTATGAAAGCAAGATGAATGAACAAAGAAAGATTGATGAAAAGATTAACAAAAGTTTCACCGACAGTAGGAAGGAATTTTGGAAGTAGATCAATGGGGATAGAAATAAATCTTCTGCATTGACCACTCCGGGAGTCAAAAGTGCTGCCGGTGAGATGGTATGGGAGAATGAAGAAGTATGCAAGAGATGGAAAAACTATTTTCAAGAAATTTTTGGCCAGGGTGAAAGAAGAATTTATGAACAGACAGATGAAGAGAATGAATTGAAGATTTTGAAAGAAGAAATGAAAGTGTCTATTTCACGCCTGAAGAATGGGAAGTCTGCTGGGTTTGATGGTATAAATGCTGAAATGTTGAAAGCAGGAGGTGAATGTGTGATAGATTGGATGTTTGAATTATGTAAGCTTTGTGTGAATGCAGGAGTAGTACCGATGGATTGGAGGAAGGCAGTCATTGTTCCCATTTACAAAGGTAAAGGGGACAAAAAAGACTGTCAGAACTTCAGACCAATCAGTCTACTCAGTATACCAGGAAAAGTCTTCTGTAAGGTGATTATAAAAAATGTGATTCTGACTACTAGCAAAAGGGTTTCCGATATACAGTCCGGCTTTATGGCCGGTAGAGGCTGTGTTGATCAGATTTTCACTCTACGACAACTTGTTGAAAAACAATTGTCGGTGAGGGGGAAACTATTCACGGCCTTTGTGGATCTGGAAAAGGCTTTTGACTCAGTGGACAGAGGTATGTTGTGGGATGTTTTGAAAGCATACGGAGTGAATGGAGCTCTACTCAATGCGGTGCATGCGAACTATGAGAATAGTATGGCCTGCATTCGTATTGATGGTGAGTATAGTGAATGGTTTGAAGTTTTTAAGGGTGTAAGGCAAGGATGTGTGATGAGCCCATGGCTATTTAACATAGTCATGGACAAGTGTGTTCGAGATGCTAGACTTGATGATTGTGGATTAATGATAGGAGAGAGCAAAGTAAGCGTTCTACTGTATGCGGATGATGCAGTCCTTGTATCTGATTCAGCAGTGGAATTGCAAATGATGCTCTCTAGATTGAACGAAGCTTTGAAAGGTAATAATTTGAAGTTGAATGCAAGAAAGACGAAAGTTTTGATTTTTGAAAGAGATGATGAAAATATGAATTATGAATTTAAAATTAATGGAATGAATGTTGATGTTGTAAATGAGTTTGTATATTTGGGAAGTAAGTTTGAAAAAGATGGAAGAATGGCCGGTGAATTTGAAAGAAGAATAATGAAAGGCAGGTGTGTACTGGGTGCGACCGCTTGCATCGCCAGGAACCAAAATCTCTCAAAAAATGTTAGATTGGCGGTGCACGGTGGTATACTAGTGCCAACCTTGATGTATGGAAGTGAAGCCTGGACGGTGAGTGAAAGGGAAATTAGTAAAGTCCATACAGTAGAAATGGACTATCTAAGAAGTATGATTGGGAAAAAACGAAGTGACAGGGTGAGGAATGATTTTGTAAGAGAAGAATGTGGTGTAAGGGAAAGTGTGAAAGTGAAGATTAAAAGAAGTATGTTAAGATGGTTCGGGCACTTGGAGAGAATGAGTGATGAAAGATTGACGAAGAAAGTATATGTTGCTAGAATAGATGGATGTCGTGGTAGAGGAAGACCGAGAAAAGTATGGAAGGATCAAATCTCTGAAATAGCGAATGAATGGGATATCCAGAGTCATAATAAAAGGAGGACTTGTATGAAAAAGGTTATGACTCTGGATGAAATGAAAGAAGTATGCAAGGACAGGAAGAAGTGGCGGCTAATCTGCAATGTTGATTTCTAATGTTGGTGTATTCATTTGCTACATTTTTTGCATAGGAAATTTTTGACTTTTTTTGTATAGATTTCTTTGTAAGGTTTTGTTCTTTTTTATATTTAAATGTAATTTATTATTCATATTCCTTAACTTATAGGTTGGTATGAGGCTGACCACCCATACTGTAAAAAATGGTTCACTTTGCCAATGTCACCCCTGTTTCAGGGAAGGTCGGCAAAAGTTGTGGGGCTTATGTTCATTTGAGGTTTGGATTTTATTTGTAAGTACACATTCAGCATTTGTAAGCGCGAACTACACTTGTTGGTTTGTGGGCATACATCTGAGAGCTTTAAATGAATATATCTTTGCAACTTAGATTATAGATTATAGATAGTCATAGAATTGAATATACCCGCCTTAATAAAAAAAAACTAAGTCGTTTTTCTTCTTATCTGGTACGTAAATGATTGAGAAACGCCTGAACATCGCAGGGTTTAGCACGAACTTAGAAACACTTTGCGAGGCAAAGACGCATCCACGCTGGGCGTTTAATGCTCAGCCTCATGAGAATATCATCACGGGCAAATGAAAGGATTGTTTTTAATAATTCACACCAATCTGCCGGCAGCCAGAAGTGAAAAGCCAGTTAAAGAAACGCAACCAGTTCCTGATATTAAGTCTGTTGGTAGGCATGCATTTAATATGAACTTTGTTTGTTAACATATTTTTGTAGCTTAGGTTGACGCGGCTGACCACCCATGCTGTAAAATGGTTCACTTTGCCAATGTCACTCCTGTTTCAGGGAATGACGGCAAAAGTTGCAGGGTGTATGTATGTTTATTTGAGATTTGGTTTTTATGTTGTAGGTTCACAAGAGGCATTTGCAAGCGCGAACTTGTACGTGTCTGGTTGTGGGAATGCATGTTATGTAAATCTCCAATGTAACATATCTTTGCAACTTAGATTAAATAAGATTAGATTAGGTTATAGATTCGATGACGAACCCAACGCGTCGTCCTGCACATTCTTAAGAAGCTTCATAATATTCTTCCTTTTATCTTTTTAATTATGAAATTTTTTGTGACCACTTGATCTGCAGATCAAAAAGTCTCACATTTAAATTCTCCAATTTAACATTCGCAACCAACTAATTCTGAAATCTAAAAATTTCAAAAAAAAGTTGGACGTATCGGAAGCGAATCCTAAAACATGTGCGTTAAGGAGGGCCGATTTTTTTTTTTTGGATAATATTCATCTAATAGTAAGAATATGTTGCCAAAAAAAGTTCAAATTACGTGTGTAAAATAAAATTCCGTAAAAGTATTAATCATCTGTCTCCAAATCAGCCTCAAAGTTTCGAAAAAATGACATTTTTATAATTTTTCATGAGGGCTAATAATACAATAAGGAATTGAGATTTTACGGTAATTTCTATATTTTTGTGCATAAAATATAGTAATGCGCACCAATAGTACAAATAAACAAGTTATTTTTTCACTTAATAAGCAGTAGGAGGGGTAGAGAGAGCGTCGAATTTCACTATTTTGCAAAGAATTTGTGACCGCGCGTTGTCACTATGAGTTGTATACGAAACTTATTTCAATGCCCTGTGACTGGTAAAAATTGTTTTATTCTTTTAGAAAGCATGAAGTATCATGAAATGTATCTTTTAATGCAGTAATGTAACTGCACAACTGGACAAGAAATGTTTTAAAAATCACGAAAAAACGCCAAAATCTCCTAAAACAACTGATATTGTTTACAAAAACCCCACCCAAGACTGTTGAGCTTATGATGAAGATGATGAATAATGTGCTGTTTTACATTTATTGTCCTGTAAATGTAAAGAAATAAATCAATGCGCCTTTCATTGAGATTGCGGAGTGTTCGCACAAGAGTGAAGCTTCCTAACTGACTAGCAAACATCAGGGAAAATGATTATTGGAAATAGGTACAGCCATAGTCGTTATAAAGTAACTAAGAAATCATAGAAAAAAGAATCTATGTAAAAAAGCTTAGAAAATCGAAACTTGGCCCATAAAACTCCAGGAAAAAAATCCTATGCTTGGTGGATTCTGCGAGCTATAGAGCTTAGGATCCCTTAAAAAACTTATTAATTTGGCAAATTATGTTGTTCAAGCATACGCTTTAGCTTGATTTCTAATAATATGTCTTATTTTTTCAGCAGTAACCTTCTTAAGGTACATACATATACTCAAAAAGAATGATTACTTTTCAGTTTAACTATGTTCAGTTACATTTATGATATTTGTAAGTGCCATCCTATTGCAAAGATGGTTTCCGACATTTATCGAAGTTTATTTAAATTAAAAATATTCATCAGGTGAACCTAAAATGATAATTGATTGCGCCAAGTGAAAAAATAGTTGCTTTGCTCATTCAGAAAACTTACTGATAGCGAAGTTACGAATCTTCACAAACACCCAAGTGAACTCCTCGCAGATACACGTAAGATTCTAAAAATTCTTATCATGCAAGGTGGTAAAATTGACTCTTACAAGTTCCATGAATTAACTTTGTTGTTACAACTTACTGTGGTATTACAAATTGGCAGAAAAATACATCTGAACCACTAACATCTCAAAAGACATCTGATGGAGATCTCATTTTTTTTCACAGCACACGGTGGGCAAATGGATCTATCTCATCTGCGTTTATCATACAAAAACTAGCAAAATGTCTTTGAAGAACAGCACAAAAGTCTCTGCAACGTTTTTTTTTAAATCAACAATAGAAAAAAATATTTAACCTAAAATAACGTCTCGCAGTGTCAGGCCAAAATTCGAAAAAAAAAACGGATTTTTTACGTTATGAATAACAAAATTTTACTTTCTGTAATTTACTTTTCTCTCTCAAATGTGTTATTTTATACCTTAAACATTTGTTTTACATGAGAAATAAAATTCAAAAATCAGGTTTAAAGTCAGTATGTAAAAATATTTTTTTGTGTTTTTTTTCAATTTCTCATTATTTCAATGTCGATTTGGAGACAAGAGTTGTTGTTTGATTCTAATGAAACTTTCTGTACAATAAAATTACGTCATTTAGCAACATAATTTCACTCTTAGATTAAAATTCAGCGTAATTTTTTTTTTCCCATACATCAGTGGCAAAACAAGTAGCCCTCCTTAATGTGCGTCTCCTTTGTGAAAGTTGTGAATCAAGGCCATTTGACCGGTCCGTAGCTCAGTGGTAACACTGCGGACTCTGAATGGGAAGGTTGTGGGTACGAATCCCGGCAGAGCACAAAAAATATACCATTTATATTTTCCAATTTGCTCTTCACTGGGTTGAAAAATTCATAAATCTTTACTAATGACCGGTCACCAAAGGTCCATCCAGCCTCACAGCAACTGGGTCTTGCTTGAGTATTGGCGCTTTGTAGCGACGACCAAGCTCGTACACCTCTGCGGCACTACAACAAGTGTCATAGACCCCTAGAGTCTCTAGAATCTAGAGAGTCTCCCGCACAGGATTTCTTAAAAAAGGCTGCGTGAATTCTCTTTTTTTTTTGTTCCCCAAACAACAAGTCGAATACATCTTCCTTCAGCAGTTAACCAGACTCTGAAAAAATCAAATTAATCACTCGTCTGCCTTAATTATCTCCTCTGAACAACGGCGAGAGAAAACGGCCTGGTAATAAAGCTTCGCCCTATACAATGGAGGATAGACACGTCAAGGGAAAAGATGTACAGCGTATACCTAAGTGTAGTGTATAAAGAAGTGAATACTTTGTTAAATAGTTAGCCCGCAATACAGTAGATACAGTCATGTAATGGCTTTGCACAATAGACGAGAAGTGATTGTTAACGTTTTCTTTGGGGTAATATTGCAGATTACAATATATGAGTCGTATAAATGCAGACGCCGTCAACAACAATATTACGCGCTAATCTAATCTAATCTAATCTAAGCTGTAAAGTTATACATCATTTAAGATTTATATTAAATGCATTCCCACAAGTAGACATGTATAATTTCGCGCTAACACATGCATGTGGGCCTACAATATAAAAACCCAATCTCAAATGAACATAAGCCCTGCAACTCTTGCCGTCCTTCCCCGAAACAGGGGTGACATTGGCAGAGTGAACCATTTTTTACAGTATGGTTGGTCAGCCTCATACCAACCTATAAGTCAAGGAAAACAAGCAATTTGATTTTCTAATTTTTATTGCTCGATCCAACTACAAACATATTCGAATTTCAAACAACATTTCAAACAAAACTATTTAATTTAAAACAAAACAAAAATACGGTTAACTTGGAGGCGTACAAAATCACAACCAAGCACTTTATATAAATTGTTCAAAGCTCGCGGAGTGAGAGAGCAATTCCATTTTTATATTTCCCTCGCACACATTATAGTTTTCTTGGTGCAAGTCTTCCGGTTTTCTGTGTCACGTCCTTCCATTATAGTTAATGGCGTTTTTAACGACCTCGCGACTCCGGCCTTGTTCGCTCCGCATGGATTTAAGATGATTTCGTGATTATCCGCCATCTTGTGATATTCAAACGCTTATTATATTGATAGAGGCAATCGTGATCAAACTGTATCAGAAATTTTCCGCAAGTAATAAAATACAATCTAAATCTAAGTTGAAAAAAAATACATCAATTGAGATTCATATTAAATGCATTTCCACAAGCAGACACGTATAAGTTCGCGCTAAAACATGTCGCATGTGGAGCTACAATATAAAAACTCAAACTCAAATGAACATTAGCCTTGCAACTTTTGCCGATATTCCCTGAAATAGTAGTGACATTAGCAAAGGGGATCATCATTTTACAGCATGGGGGGTCAGCCGCATACCAACTTATAAGTCAAGGAACATACACAACAAATTACATTAAAAAAATATATTAATAGTAATATGTAGAAACATCAAAACCCTAGCCCTAGCCACTTGCGTTACAGATCAACCACAAATAAACCATTCATATTATATTTTACATAATTAAATATTTTCATTTTTGTTTTTTTTATTCTTTCATTTCCATCATTCTTCACAATTACGCAATGCAACTAAGCTACACGTATAGTGTAACTTCTTGCGAAGGGGTCACATGTGGCGAGTTGAACCTATTTATACAATTCATTCAACTAAAACACTGTTTCTCTTTCCAGATTTGGCCAATCCATCGGAGGCAAACTGGTCGTCGCCAACATTGCCTGGCCCAACGAGTGGGTCATCCTCATCGGCTCCTTCTTATCCACCCTGGGCGCTGGTCTCCAATCCCTCACAGGAGCTCCGCGTCTCCTGCAGGCCATCGCCAAGGACGGCATCATCCCATTCCTCGCTCCCTTCGCCACGTCCTCCAGCAGGGGCGAGCCCACGAGGGCGCTGCTCCTCACCATGATGATTTGCCAGTGCGGGATCCTCCTGGGCAACGTCGACATCTTGGCTCCTCTGCTCTCCATGTTCTTCTTGATGTGTTATGGCTTCGTCAACTTGGCGTGTGTGGTGCAGACGCTACTCAGGACACCGAATTGGAGACCTCGCTTCAAGTATTACCACTGGTGAGTCTAAAATCTTTCTAGATTTTAAATTATGATTACGGTCCTTAAACATTTTTTGGAATGAAAAAAACGGATGTTACTGACCGTGGAAAGAGAAGAACGATTATCTCTAAGTTTCGTCAGAGTCATATCTGACGTCTTCAGGAGGCGTGTGTCTTCTACGACGAAGGAACACGAATTGATGAATTGTTGTTTTTTGCTCGAGGTCGAAGGTTGTAGGTACACTGTAGGTGACTCTAACGAAACTTAGAGAAAATCGTCGTCGCTGTAGAAAGCGCCAATTCTCAAGCAAGACCCAGTTGCTGTAAGGCTGGATGGACCTTTTGATGACCGGTCTTTGGTAAAGGTTTATGAATTTTTCAACCCAGCGAAGAGCGAATTTGAAAATATAAATGGGATATATTTTTTGTGCTCCGCAGGGATTCGAACCCACAACCTTCCAGTTACGAGTCCGAAGTGTTACCACCTGGACTACGGACCGGTCATATGGTCATATATGATATGAGCTTTAAATGATTATTTACCCTTGGAACTTAGATTATAGATATAGATTGTATCCGACTCATATTTTCTCAAGGTTACGGCTGCTACGCAAGGCTTTACGCCCAAACCTGCGTCTTTTAGTCCGGATTACGGCGCTCGCACACGCCGGCTGAATAAATAATCGGACGTCAGACTTACGGCCGCTTCAGGGGCCTCAAATAATACAGCGACAATTTGGCCGGAATCTTGCTTAGACATCACACTCAAGGACAAAGAAGGCAGAGATTCCGAATAATAATACGTCACCTAAAGGCTTGTTTGTCTTATCTCCAACAGAGGTAATTTCACATGAGCAATATTTGACCATACTGTAAAAAAATATTCACTTTGCCAATGTCACCCCTGTTTCAGGGAAGGTTGGCAAGAATTACAGGGTATTTGGTTTTAATTTGTAAGTACACATTTAGCATTTGTAAGCGCGAACTTTTGTGTGTTTGTTTGTGGGCATGATTTAATATGAGCTTTGAATGTTAATATATCCTTGCAACGTAGATAGATTTTAGCAGAAACATTGTAGAAGTCTATTTAAAAAACAACTTTCATTAAACTTTCATTCATATTCGTTCATATTTTTAAAAGCTTTAAAATGAAAAGGAATCTACGAGGGAAGAATACATTTTTGGAAAAAAGACAAATAGGGAATAATTAAAATTTCCCTTTTAGAACATATTTCCACAGCACCTCAGGGAGGACCACAATATGATGTTTTAATCCGAACCCTCTCCATCCGAAAGAGAACATTCACAATAATGGGATAATCTCCTTTGTCCTTTATTCTCCTCCACATTGACCATCTCATCCTCTCTTTCTATTCTTTCAGGGCAGTCATTCTCAAAGTAGCATGTCTAGCAATTGTTTCAGTTTATCTAGACCGGTCCGTAGTCTAGTTGTTGACATTTCTGACTCGTAAATGGAAGGTTGCGGGTTCAAATCTCGGCTGAACAAAAAAAAATACAATTTATATTTTCAAATATGCTATTCGCTGGGTTGAGAAATTAATATACCTTTACCAAAGACCGGTCACTGAAAGGTCCATCCATCCCTACAACAACTGGGTCTTGCTTGAGAATTGGCGCTTACTACAGCGACGACCAAGGCTCTTGAGGTGTGATACACACAAAAACAGCGCTCACCAAATAAAGCATCCTAATAATATTATTATTATTATTTTCCTATACCTCTCGGCAAACGCGTCGACACTTTTGGGGGAGGTTATAGAAAATCAAACAAAACGAAAAGGGGTCTGTGAAATGAAATATTGTAGGGTCTCTTGTTTAGGGCATTAATGACGTCATCATGGAAATGTCCTCCCCACCGGCTTTATTAATTTATAAACGTTGGCCGCAGAGCCGAGGCGCTCACAAAAATGTCACAAAAATAAAGAGATTATGAAAATTATTCACAGGGGCATTTGTCTCAATCACTTTGCCAATGCCACCCCCTGAGAGACAACATTGGCAAAGTGAACCATTGTTTGTACATTATGGGTGGTTAGCCAACCAACCTATTAATCTAATCTAAGTTGCAAATATATGTATGGGGATTCACATTATATGCATTCTCACAAGCAGACACGTATAAGTTCGCGCTTAAACATGCCAGATGAAGACCTACAATATAAAAACCCGGATTTCAAATGAACATACACCCTACAACTCCTGCCGACCTTCCCTGAAAAGACTTGAAATCCTAAAAAGAAAATAAAATATTGAAAGGCAAATGTAATTATATGTACCTAAGTATAATCTGCAAAATATGGGTACTTTTTTAAATAATGATGAAAAATCAATGAAAAGTAAAAAAATAACAAACTGACGAAACGTAGAGAAAATCGTTCTTCTCTTTTGCACGGTTAGTAAAATCCGTTTTTTTTCATTCTTTAAAATAACAAACTTCTAGAAAAAAATATATAATCAAAATCAATGCTCGGAAATGAAAAAAATTAGGATTCATAAATAAGAACAGTGGCTATTGCATTTTAAAGGGATCTCCGTAAATAAAAATATTTTGAATTGGTATTTTAAAAAAATACCTAATTGTATGTGTTAATTTAATCTGCAGAGAAAACACTACCTCACCATTGAAAATATGAAAACGTGACTAATGCTCTTTCAACGTCTTCGAAAGGAAAGTACTTCGATGTTTTTATGGTCCAATTAAGGACAGAAACATTATGGCGAAGAAGATATAACTCCGAACTGGATAAGCTGTACCAGGACGCTGATGTGGTCCGCTCAATAAAGGTCAACAGTCTACATTGGCTGGGGCACATTCAGCGAATGGACCATCAGAGCCTGGAGAAGACGATTGTGATGACGAACCCGGAGGGACGCTGGACAGTGGAAAGATCACGTTCAAGATGGCTGGATGGAGTGGTGGCGGATTGCCGTGCAGTGGGAATGTGGGATTGGAGGAGGAAGACGTTGGATAGACAGCGCTGGCAGCGGTTACTCCGGGTTGTCGTGCCAATGATGATGATGATGATGATTGAAAATATGTCCTGTATTGGTTATCAAAGTTGGGCGCGCTGTCCTTTCAATCTACCCTTAAGAGGCAAAAACAAAAGTTTAGGGTATAAAATGCTCTTAACGAAACTACAAAAGAATAACTTCCCAATTTCTCCTTCGATACAATCATTACTTTCATAAATAAATTAATCCATCCAATATCTCCGTCATGACAAGACATGACATGACACGTAATCAAGCAAACTCACGTCAATTTGCGTAAAAACACTCGATTATCGCACAGTTCTTTATACTCGACGTAAACATTTCTTATTTCTTATTTTGCTAATACACAATACACGTGTCCGACGCGTCGATTCCAGATAGAAGATTTTTTCTTCTTTATTATTTTCTTATTGTGTTAATCCTTCATTTTGTGGTGGGTAAAGTTTTTCAATTATGGAAGCTCGAGCGAGGTCATACAGTCATAACAGACCGAGAAGCAATCAATAAAATATGAGATTGGGATTAGATGTGAGACGTACAGAAATGCGGCTACAGTCACAGTTACAGGGTCTTTAATCTATAATCTTAGTTGCACAATATTTTTTCTGCCTAAATATCGAACAAACTCAGATCAAAAAGCTCCTATGTATGTAATGTGCAATGACTTTAATAAGTATTTTAATGAATTATAGTTATTTTAAAAAGAGAAGTACTCCTTTACATGTGGCCTAATAAAAAATATACCCTGATTGGGTTTTCTATATTTATTTTTTATTTATTTTGTTTGTTTTTGTTTATTCTTTTCTCTTTCGTCGTCTAATTTTTGTTTCTGTTATTAATTTAATTTATTAATTAATTTTATTTTTATTTTTTGTCAGCTACTTTCAATTTTTAACATATTTGTGGGATTTTTTTTAGGATTGCACTTTACTGTATATGTATCCATTTCTTTTCTTCTTACAATAATTGTGTCTGTATCTGTTTTTTCTCCTAAATAAAATAAAATAAAACAAAATTAAAGATATATTGATATTTAAAGCTCATATCAAATGCATGCCCACAATCAAACACGTGTAGTTCGCGGTTACAAATGCTAAAATATGTGTACTTACTTAACAATTAAATCCACCCCTCAAATTAACATACTCGTATACCCTGCCATTTTTGCCGATCATTCCCTGAGACAGTGTGACATTAACAAAGTGAACCATTTTTTACATCATGGGTGGTCAGCCTTATATCAACCTATAAGTCAAGGGTAGTAATTGTAATTCTAAACAGTACTGTATCCTGCCGCCGTTCCACTAGGAGTGGCCAATACATCCGCAGATGCTTCTCCACTTATTTCTGCCCTTGCATATCTCTTTCATCTCTTCAACATTCATCACTTTTCTCATACGTTTTATTTTCTGGAATATCAGATAAAGAGTCATAATAAAAGGAGAGCTTGTGTGATGAAGTTTATGACTCTGGATGAAATGAAAGAAGTATGTTAAGAAAGAGAGAAATGGCGGTTGATCTGCAATGTTTGCGGCTAGGACTAGGGTTTTTAAATTAGAATTTTTTATTTTGTATTTGTTTTGATGTTTATACATATTTTTATTCGTGATGTAAAAAAAATGTAATTTGTTATGTATGTTCTTTGACTTATAGGTAAGTATGCGGCTGACCACCCATACTGTAGGCAATGCTTCACATTTCCAATGTCACCTTTTGTTTCAGGGAAGGTCGGCAAGAGTCGTACGAGTTTGCATGTGAGAATGCAAATAATGTGAATCTCTAATGTTACGTATTTTTGCAACTTAGAATAGATTAGTATCCCCTACTGGCTTGTTTACTTAAGACGAGTTTCCACTGGGCAGAGTGTGCCCCTGAGGTATCGTAGATGGTTTGTGCTTTTTATTCCCATCGTTATCTAGCTCTGCCCTCTCGCCTTCTCGCTTTTCCTAATTAATTTATCCACCCTCCCTCTCTCTCTCTCTCTCTCTCTCTCTCTCTCTCTCTCTCTCTCTCACACTCACTCTCTTTCTCTATGGGAAAGGATTACACTTGAGCAAGGACGGAACAAAGGGATTAAGACGAGGGTACACCAACTGCTTCCTTCTGCATCCAGTTTTAAATGAATCTTAAAAACAAACTAAACATTTTTCACTGTAAATACGCCTTTTTAATTGAATACGATCGATAGCTCATTTGGTGCAGCGCTTGTCCGGTCCGTAGTCCAGTGGTAACACTTCGGACTCGTAAATGGAAGATTGTAGGTTCGAATCCCGGCACAAAAAAATATGTCATTTATTTTTTCAAAATTTGCTCTATGCTGGGTTGAAAAATTCATAAACCTTTACTAAGCAACGGTCTTTAAAAGGTTCATCTAGCCTTATAGCAACTGAAAACTAGATCTTGCTTCAGAATTGGTGGTTTCTAGCGACGACCAAGCTCGTAAAAAGTCCAGTCGATGTTCTCCAACTTCTCCCCTAAGTTATCCCTGAAGGGGTCACATGTGGGGATTTGGGACCTATTTATTTTTACGGTTAAGGGGGCCGGCTTACGCTAACCACTTCAGTTGAAGTGGGGGTTTCCCTACTCCCGAGAAGGCTGGTATTCATCTCTTGTGAAGGCTGATTAAACCTTCCGGTATTTTAATTTGGGTTTGAAATAAACACCGCAACGTGAAAATCATTTCTGACACCCTCGGTGGGATTCGAACCCAATCTCTCGGGATGGAATGCAAGCATTCTACCAACTGAACCATCTACTGATTTTTTTACGAGCTTGATCGTCGCTACAACGCACCAATTCTCAATCAAGACTCAGTAGCTGGAAGGCTGTATTAACCTATTGTAACCAGTTTTTGGTGAAGGTGTATGAATTTTACAACCCAGGACAGAGCATTTTTTTAAATAAAACTGTACTTTTTTTTTAATCCTTCGGGAGTCGGACCCTCAACCTTTTATTTACGAGTCCATAGCGTTACCACTAGACTACGGACCGGTCTACCCTACTCTAAAATAAATTCCCAAGCCTCCTGTTAGCTCCATCAAATAATGTTCACATTAATTTAATTTCCCTAAATGAATTTAGACAATTAAAACGTAATACTGGCACCTCGACGCTATTATCTTGGGTAAAGAAATAACGGTAATCGGGCTTGGATAGCTTCAAAGTATGTTTAAGCCAAATTAGCCATTTGCAAATTTAATATCCCTTGACTTATAGGTAGGTATGTGGCTAACCACTCATACTGTAAAAAATGGCTCACTTTGCAAATGTCCCCCTATTTTAGGGAAGGTAGGCAAGATTTTTTTTAATAGATTTGTGAAGATGAATGCAATTCACCAGTTTATTATGCCTGGCCAGAAACAGGTAGATATAAAAATCATCAATCAATAATTCATTATTGTTTATTTTATTGACTTATTTATTAATAATTACCCAAGAACATCTGTTGAACCAGAGTCAAAGCTATGATCAAATGACCCAGGTGGGGATCGAACCAAACTACACATGCAGCATTTGTAAGCGCGAACTTACAGGTTACTGTTTGTAGGCATGCATTAATATGAATTTTAAATGTTGATATGTCTTTGCAACTTAAATGGATACAGTGAGCTTTCGCAACCGTCATCAGTATTTTTATGCGGAGGAGGTTCTGCAGCAGTTTTGGCCACCTCTAGTGGAGCGGCTACAGAATCACAGCTACAGTGCCAATTTTATCCTAAAATTGTTTGGTACTTAAAACTTCCAATCATAAATAACGATTAAGTGTTTACATTTCGGTTATTTCCGTTAACCTAACTTCCCCTCAGGTGACATGTTTGCCCCGTTATTTCAATTTCACTTCATGGCCCTTGTTTTTGCCGCCATTATTTTACTTTATGTCGTCACTAAATATTCCCCGCGTAAAACAAATATCCAAAATTTACCCGCAAAGCTTACGCGGGAATAGGGGAGGTAAGTTTACCGTAGGATCGTTTTCCGATAAACGTAAAATACTAATTTTTATTGTTTTTTGTGTATACTTGTTGGCTCGGATGAGCGTTCCACAATTAGACTTTGATCTTTCTGAATTCACAATTACACTAAATCTAGATCTAATCTAAATCTAAGTTGCAAAGATATGTATCATTTGATATTCATATTAAATGCATTCCCACAAGCAGACACGCATAATTTCGCGCTCACACATGCCGCATGTGGACCTACAATATAAAAAACCCAATCTCAAATGAACATAGGCCCTGCAACTCTTGCCGACCTTCCCTAAAACAGGGGTGGCATTGGCAAAGTGACCCATTTTTTACAGTATGGGTGGTCAGCCTCATACCAACCTATAAGTCAAGGAATACAAGGGAATAATTACATTTGAGTATATAAAACAAATAAACACTAAACAATTAAACAGTAAAAATAAAACCCTACAAAACATATTCTATAAAAAAGTGAAAAATATTTTTTAAAAGCCTTAGCCTTAAACGCCAGCATTACAGATCAACCGCCATTTCTTTCGGTCCTTGCATACTTCTTTCATTTCATCCAGAGTCATACCCTTTTTCAATTATTATATTACAAATTTCAAAATAAGACTTTGATGAGAGAGATGAAATTTGATATCCGTGGCAACATATAATTGGCCATGTTTTTTTTTGTAATTGCTACTATTATATTTCTTATGTAACGCTGTTTGTTGTCCTATTAAAATAAAATAAAATAAAATAAGAGGTATGCAAAGACAGGAAAAAAGTGGAGACGCATCTGCGGAGGTACCGGCCGCCCCTAGTGGAACGGCGGCAGGATACAGTAACACTAACGCGTCAAAGGCAAGGATTTGCTAGTCACAGATTGTAACACGTTGCCAATATGGGTTGCCAACACCTCCAGGGTCTCTCCTTCGTATTCCTCTCAGGTCCAAGCGCTGTCGCTCGTAATTCTCTCTAAGCGTATTCTAGACACGCGCACTGGGAAATTTGAGAACTTTCACAAAGTGCTGGTCGATGCCCGAAAATGAGGACGTTCCGGATACGCCACTGAATAATGTATCTGTCCGTCTGATGCTAACAAAATAATAATCAATCAACATGGAAAGCAAATAAAACAAGATGGCGTAAGGCCGGCCCCTTTACTCGTAAAAAAATAGGTTCCACTCCTCACATGCGACCCATTCGAAGAAAACACGGCAATACGTTACAATAAATTTGTCGTTCGGTAGACTTAGAGCCCGTTCCCACTTGTCTGGTGTCGGATCCGTATATTGATCGGAGGTTCCAGTGGCAGAACATTATGTATGGAGCTATTCACACTTGTCGGAAACCGATTTTTTCCGAAATGCCCTGCAACTGGATCCTCCGATGAGTATACGGATCCGACACCCGACAAGTGGGAACGGGCTCTTACACGTGTCTGTTTGTGGTGATGCATTTGATATGAGTTTTAAATGTTAATATATCTTTGCAACTTAGATTCTGGCTTATTATCGTATGTCCTTCGGCGTCCCTGAGTTCTTCTCCCCTCAATCTTACCCTGTATGATAAGATAGAGAAGGCGGTATTTCTCATTTCTCAGAATGTGACAAAAGCATATCAGCTTTCTCTGCTTAATGGCTGACAGAAGCTCCACTATGGTGCTTTCGCGCTTTTTTAAATAGTAATATTAGGATGATTTATTTTGTGAGCGCTGTTTTTGTTTGAATCACACCTCAAGAACACCTCTGCAAGCTTTGTCGTCGCTATATAAAGCGACAATTCTCAAGCAAGACTTAGTTGCTGTAAGACTGAATGGACCTTTGGTCACCAATCTTTGTTAGAGGAATTCAACCCAGCGTAGAGCATATTTGGAAGTATAAACAGTATGTTTTTGTGCCCTGTTGGGATTCAAAACCGCGACCTTCCATTTAAAAGTCCGAAGCGTTACCACTAGACTACAGACCAGTCTAAATTATACATTCGCAAAAAACTTCCTTGGAAGTAAAACTTTTGCATCACGCGAATAACTCCTTGGTGAGAATTAAATTCCAACTTTTAAAATTTCATTCCAACTCTTACCGTAACATATCCACCTCTCGGAATTCCGTAGAAATGACATAGAAAGTTCTCCACTTTATATTCCAAGTCTACTGTCAACGACGTTACCATGTTGAAAGCACCGGTTCCCATAGATCACCGAAGTTAAGCATCATTGGGCGCGGATAGTTTTTGGATGGGTGACCGCTCAGGTACACCGCGTCTCTTTGACATCTTGGACCGGTCTGTAGTCCAGTGGCAACACTTCGGACTGGTAAATGGAAGGTTGTGGATTCGAATCCCGGCGGAGCACAAAAATATACCATTTATATTTCCAGATGTGCTCTTCGCTGGGTTGAAAAATTCATAAAAACCTTTACCAAAGACCGGTCACTGAAAGGTCCATCCAACCTTACAACAACTGGGTCTTGCTTGAGAATTGGCGCTTTCTACAGCGACGACCAAGCTCGCAAAGGGTTATTGTGGTGTGATACACACAAAAACAGCGCTCACCAAATAAATCATCCTAATTTTATTATTATTATATACCTTTACCAAAGACCAGTCGCCAAAGGTCCATCCAGCCTAACAGCAACTGGGTCTTGCTCAGGGCCGGATTTAGGGCGGTTAGAGCTTGCGATCGAACCAGGGCCCCCGCGCCCTAAGGGGCCGCAAGACGTTTAGAAAACCGCAGCTAACAGCCCTGCAACAAAGTATCAGGACACCAACCGCCACATCACCAACATCTCTGCGGCACTACAACAAGTGTCATAGATACCTAGAGAATGCAATTTAGGCAGTTAACCCCACGGGATTCCGAAAAAAATTGAACGTATTTTTTTATTATTTACTTTAATTTTTGTTGTTAATTCTATCATCGCTGGATACATGTTTTCATTAAGTTTTCGTTAACATAAAGTCGGAAGGTTTTCATTATTTCGGTCAGCAACGCAAATCGTCCCCTCAGTGCTTGTTTGTCTTATGTCCATGAAATTATTTCACATGAACAGTGTTTGTGTGTACTAGACCAATGTGTCGTATGAAAACTGGAAATTGATTTTAAAAATATTTAAAACATCTCTCACATTATCGTGTTTTACGTTATCTTTCTTAGCTCAGATTGTGTAGAATGTGATTCTTAATACTAATCTTATCTAAGTCGCAAAAAATGTAACATTTAGGATTCACATTACATGCATTTTCACAAGCAGACACGAATGAATTCGCGTTTAAGCTTACCGCATGTGAACTAACAATATAAAAACACAAAATCTCTAAAGAACATACACCCTGCAACTCTGCCGACCTTCCCTTGAAAAGGTGTGATATTGTTAACGTGAACCATTTTCTACAGAATGGGTGGTCAGCCGCATACCAACTAATAAGTCAAGGAATATACACGACAAATTACATTTTTAAAATAGACAAATAACAATGTGTATCTTCCACTGGCGAAGGGTGCCATGCAAGCCGATCCCCATCGGTTTCCCGTTTAAAATGAGGCAAAAATTATAATAAAGTACACTGCATGGTTTCAATGGGGAAAAAATACGTATTGTTTATTTGGTTTTAAATGTATTTTTTTAACTTTGTGCCTATATTTGTTAACTACTTGTTTACATCATTTTAAAACGGAAGCTGATGGAAACCGGCTTATATGGCACCCTTCGTCACTGGTATCTTCTAATCTTCTTTAATAATGTAATCTTCATTTAAAAGTCATCTTTAAATCAAATGGTAGATACGCCAAACAAGCACTGGGGAGGCCGCATTGTAAAGGTACCTAATTGTGATTGGGGGACAGTCCGTGAATATCAACGAAGGGTTTTAGCAATCCCTGAAATTCGATGCGAAAATCTAAGCCTTATTTGCAAATTTCGTTTTATTTAAAATGTACGCCGCTAGGTAGGATAAAAATTATACAGATATTCTTCCGGCAGACTAAAAAAACGGATCACATTTTTTTTTAAAGTATCAATATGATATATTTTTTTTATTGATTGTAGAGGCATTAACTTTGTCATCGTTCATCATTAAGGATAAAAGAAAAACAGCTTTGTTTTCGATAACTATGAGTGTTCATAGTAATAAAAAACAAAGTTGTTTTTCTTTTATAATAATAATAATAATAATATGCGTTTATTCCAGCTTAGTCATGTGGAGGGTGCAATACATGACCAGCCATAAAAAAATAATACATCAATAGAAAAAGTACATAGAAAATTACAAAAATGTAGAAACATGAAAAATATGTGATGAAATATATGAGAAAAAAGAGCAAACAAAATATATAGTTAAACAGTGAAAGAAAAGAGAAATACATGGTCATTATACATTAGAATATCAGGAACATATTAAACAGGGAAAAAAAGCTACGTAAGCTTCAAGTTCCTTGCCCAATGACGCCATATGCCCAACTCCCATTTCAGGCCTCTGATTGCTACGATCAGAGAGTTTTCGCTGGATTCAATTCTGTCTCTGAACCCAGCCATTCGGGTTCGCAGCAACCCATTCCAGGAGGGTAGTTGAGCCGCCACAAACATCCTTGATATTTTTTTATTTGGAACTTTTGTCTTGGAATTATTTGAATATGGCTGCTTAAGACTCTTGTCATATAAACAAGAGAAAAAACATACATCTATAATCTAAGTTGCAAGGATATATTAACATTCAAAGTTCGTATTAAATGCATGCCCATAAACAAACACGTGTAAGTTCGCGCTTACAAATGCTGAATGTGTACAAACAAATTAAAATCCAAACCTCAAATGAACATTGACCGGTCCGTAGTCCAGTGGTAGCACTTCAGACTCGTAAATAGAAGGTTGTGGGCTCGAATCCCCGAGGAGCACAAAAAATATACCATTTATATTTTCAAATTTGCTCTTCGCTGCGTTGAAAAATTCATAAACCTTTACCAAAGACCGGTCATCAAAAGGTTTATCCAGCCTTATAGCAACTGAGTCTACCTACAGCGACGACCGAACTCGCAGAGGGCTCTTGAGGTGTGATACACACTAAAACAGCGCTCACCAAATAAAAACAGCCTTATTTATTTTTATTTTTAAACCCTGCATCTTTTGCCGACCTTCCCTGCAACAGGGGTGACTTTGGCAAAGTGAACTATTTTTTACAGTACAGGTGGTCAGCTTCATAATTTCGTACACAATACATAATTAGGAATTTTGTACCGAGTTCAGTGGCGCAACCACAACCCAAAACATCCACTTGAAAAAATTTCAAGAGGTTTATATTTTTTTGGGGAAATTTTCCTTCCATTTTCTCTGACGGAATTAATCATCTGAATGATTTCCCGCCATAACTTAGATTTGATGGCCGAGAAGGTACTTTTTCTTCCTCTGCGCCGCGGCGTTCGCTCCACACATGCAAAAAGCAAGTTCGAGCTGTGTAAGCCAATGTAAGCACTAGTCGCTCCCCCAGTTCTTGTTTGCCGTATACACCAATCTTGTCAAATATGACTTTTTCATGCAGTTGTCTTAAGAATCAAATTCTACACAATCTGAGCTAAGAAAACCCGTAAAACTCGATAATGTAAGAGTTTAAATATTTTTTAAATAAATTTATTGTTTTTATAAGACACATTGGTCCAGTGCACATACAAACATTGCTCATGTAAAATTTTCTCAATGGCGTATACGGTAAACAAAACTAAGGCAGCGTAGTATCACAGCTCACATATGTAGTGCTTGTTTGTCTTACTTCTGTAGTGTTGGCAAGACTGACTATTTGGAATATTATTCAGATTTGAATAATTGATGTTCCACTGTCAATAAACAAGAGAGTGAACAGTTGAACATCGACCTTCTTGTTGTGAAGTGACATATCGATAATGGAAAAGAAAGAAATGGAAAAAGACTTTAAACCACAACTTCATCAGTGGAAATTTCACATGATCAATGTTTGTATGTGTACTGGACCAATGTTAAAAAAAAACGCAACTAAGATACACAAAACACTTATAGTGTAACATCTTGCCTGCGTTACCCCCGAAGGGTTCACATGTGGCGATTCGGGACCTATTTATTTTTACGGGTAAGGGGGCCGGCCTCACACCAACCACTTTCAATGGGAGTTTCCCAGTGTCCGGGGGGCTGGTTCTCATTTCTTTTGAAAGCTGAATACACCTTGGAATCGAACCCTTGCTCTCGGAATGCATGGAATGCAAGCATTCTACCAACTTCGTCGCTACAATGCGCCAATTCTCAAGCAAGACCCAATTACTGTAAGGCTGGATGAACTTTTTATTGACCGGTCTTTGTTAAAGACTTAAGAATTTTTCAACCCAGCGAAGAGCAAATTTAAAATATAAATGGTATATTTTTTGTGCTCCGCCGGGATTCGAAGCCACAACCTCTCATTTACGAGTCCAAAGTGTTACCACAGGACTACGGACTGGTCTTATGAAAAAAATAAAATGTGTCTTATGAAAACTCTCACAGTGTCGCGTTTAACGTTTTTTTCTTAGCTCAGATTGTGTAGAATGTAATTCTCAACACAATTTCATTGAAAGGTAATTTAATCGAATCAAATGGTAGATAAGCCAAACAAGCACTGAGAGGACGGTGTACATAAGAACGATATTGCGAATGTGTAGGTACAACTTTTATAGGCCTTGCTGTAATATATTTCAGCCAGAAAAAAAAATGGCAACTTGCTGACGAAAAAAATAAATGATAAATATTGTTATGTTGTCAGCAGGTTCTATTTAATCAAAACAGCGGTTTATTTACTTTACACAATTTATTTCCTCACTTTCACATTTGAACAGCACGACGGTTAATTTATGCATGCCCCTACAGGGGATTTCGGCCCTTAATTTATACACATTATTAAGATCATTCTCGAAACATGGACAATCGTTACATACCACCTTGCTGGATTTCACCAGAATATTCGATTTGATACTAAATTCTGTACCTTAGAGCATAAACAACGGAAGTCCACTTTTTTGTGTTTTTGAGTTAAGGATGCAGAAATTATCACAATTAGCTGTTCTATAAGTGGTAAAAATATTGGAGTCCTGGGACTCATAGTTACTGAGATATCAAGTGTAATAAATATGGGATATTCATATAAATGCGAGCATAAACCACGGAAGTTCCACATACGTTGTTCACATTACGTCACATTAAATAAATATTGATAAAAGAAGATAAACAGTTTTTACAGATCAAAAATATGTCGTCTAGTTTAGAAGTTATGATGGTTTTTTAAAAGTGCACATTTTCACTAAAACTCGTCTCCTGCACATTTTACTAAATGTGACTACCGTTGTTTATGCTCTAAGGTACAGAATTAATCTTTAACAAATACTAATCATTATTAGATACCTACCTAAGTATCTACTCATTTCTAGAAACTTCACAGACGTATTGTTAACTAACACAAATAAACTAAACACGACTACTAATATACTAATCTAATCTAATCTCAGTTGCAAAGATATGTTACATTGGAGATTCACATTACATGCATTCTCACAACCAGACGCGTACAAGTTCGCGCTTGCACATGCCTCATGTGAACCTATACAACATAAAATCCAAATCTCAAATGGACATACACCCTGCAACTCTTGCCGTCCTTCCCTGTAACAGGGGTGACATTGGTAAAGTGAACCATTTTTAACAGCATGGGTGGTCAGCCGCATACCAACCTATAAGTCAAGGAACTTATATATACCTCAAAGACAAAAGGCTTAAAATTTTGGTTCTCATTTCTTGTAAAATCTTAATAAACCTGATCGATATTTTACTTTGGGTTT
Source organism: Agapetus fuscipes (assembly GCA_951799405.1). Lineage (NCBI taxonomy): Eukaryota > Metazoa > Arthropoda > Insecta > Trichoptera > Glossosomatidae > Agapetus > Agapetus fuscipes. Next base: position 16,377,682 of record OX637349.1, on the reverse strand, counting down.
TTGAAATAAACACCGAAACGGGAAATCATTTCTGAAACCCTCGGTGGGATTCGAACCCGAGCTCTCGTCATGGAATGCAACAAATCTACCAACTGAACTATCGACCGGACTTTTTTATAAAATAGATTTCCAATATTTTTGCTATTTTTCTGTAGCTTAGAGAATTTTTTTTAATTTCCAAGAAATATTTTTCAAAAATCCTACAATTTTCAAAAAATTCAACTCTATTTCCAACTGTTAGACCTCCTTACATAAACAGGCATAAATCTCTGCAGGTTTTTCCTTTTACAGCATCTGGGGTAGAAGTTCTCTCTACCAAAGGCTCTATGAACCTCCTTACTCCGAGTATAAAATATTAATAAGCTCCCCTCGATTAAGTAAATTGAAAAATGTATCCACAATACAACAGCGCCCATAGCGAGAGTTTTAGTTGTGATACATTTTTTTGTTCATTCGATCGAGTGGTGTTTTCGCAACGTTGTATACGGTTCCATGGTAGAACGATACAGTAACAAAACGACACACGACATAAATACACATGACAGAATGGCACATGACAGAACATCACAAGAAAAAGCATCATTATTACAAAATATCACAGGAAAGTACCCTACATCACAATGACAAAACATTACAAGACGAAATATCACATGACAAAATATCATATCCCTAAAACAGAACCGACCATAAATGGCACATGACAAAACATCAAAAAACAGTAAACATGATTAACGTCCGACAAAAAGTGAGACATGAGGAATTCGAACTCATGCACATATTATTTATTTTGGTAAATCTTTAAAAAAAATATAAGCCCCCGATTATCATTATTATATAAATAAGACAAACTAAGCTGCACGTACAGAGTAACTTCTTACTGCGTTATCCCTGAAGGAATCGTATATGGCGAGTGGAAGTAAACTAAATGTTTGTGCTGTTTGTGATATTTCGTCAAGGTATTTTTTTTTATGTGCCGTTATGGTATGTTCTGTTTTAGGTATGTGATGTTTTGTCATAGTGATGTTTTGTCTTGTGATGTGGTTTCCTTGACTTATAGGTCGGTATGCGGCTGACCACCCATGCTGTAGAAGATAGTTCACTTTACCAATGTCACCCCTGTTTCAGGGAAGGACGGCAAGGTGTATATCCATTTGAGATTTGGATTTTTATGTTGTGGGCTCACATGCGGCATGTGCAAGCATGAATTTGTACGTGTCTGCTTGTGACAATTCATATTATAATGTGAATTTTGAATGTTACATATCTTTGCAACTTAGATTAGATTAGATTAGATGTACTTTCACTGAGTCCTTCTGTCATGTGTCGTTCTGTCACGTGTCGTTACGTCATGTGTCGTTTTGTCACTGTGCCGTTCTAATCTGTCACCGTTTTATAGCGAGGGTAGTGCGCTCCGCCTACCATTTACGGGCCAATGCTGATCTAAAATATCGCGAAAACCTCCCCCCCAAAACCAGGCGCCCCTACCCCATTCCCTCCCCCTCACATTATTCCTATTCTTGTGTACTTTGTTTGCTCCCAGGCGGGGAGTACCCGCGACTTTTGTGTTTTCCCTTCGACCGGAAATTGAACGTTGGAGGGAAAAACATCTCTGTGAAGTAAATTGGAAATTAGGTACACACAGAGATCTTAAAATTGAAGTTTTGTTTTTTGTTTTGTAAGCGGATGAAACAGAAAACATTAAACAAACGTCTGTTTTAGATGATAATAGTAAAGACAATATTTCGATACCTTTGATATAAAACTGAATAAGTGACATATTATGAAACTAGCATGGGTTTCTCAGATAAATGCACCTTTTTTTCATTTTTCTACGAGAGAAAACACTAATAAAATTAAAAATTCCGACACCCAGAGGAAGAAAAAAAAGAGAAAAAGACAGAAGAAAGAAAAAAATCAAACCTAATCAGGATGGAAAAGACATTGTGCATACATATATTTTTAATAAAGTCACACCTAAAGGAGTAGGTACTTAATAATCTAATAATAATCTAAGTTGCAAGAATATATAATATATTCAAAGCTCTCAGATGTATGCCCACAAAAAAACACGTGTAGTTCGCGCTTACAAATGCTGATTGTGTACTTACAAATAAAATCCAAACCTCAAATGAACATAAGCCCTGCAACTCTTGCCGACATTCCCTGAAACAGGGGTGACATTGGCAAAGTGAACCATTGTTTACAGTATGGGTGGTCAGCCTCATACCAACCTATGAGTCAAGGACTTCCTTTTTTTAAATCCAACAGTGCTTTTCTTAGACACATTGTACGTCCGTTGAGCCCAGCTAATGATGCCTGGGCTGGAAGTATCATCCCCACGGCTATTATTACCTACCGAATATCTGTAATATGTGTGTGAAGACCAATCAGCTGTTCACTTGCGGCCATCTTGGATTTGCAGGTCTTTATACAAATATTACCGATATTCCGTAGGTAAGAATAACCGTGGTGATGAGACTTCCAGCCCAGGCACCATTAGTGTGTCAAAGCGTGGGCTCACCGAACAACGAAAATTTCTTAGAATAGCGCTGTTTGACATGACTTTTGAAGATGATTTTGAGTGTACAGCCTTGCTTTGTGTTGTGTTGCAGGACCCTCTCTCTGGCCGGCATGTCCCTCTGCTTGGCCATCATGTTCATGACCTCCTGGTTCTACGCGCTGATCGCCATGGGCATGGCGGGTCTCATCTACAAGTACATCGAGTACCGGGGGTGAGTACACCTTTTCTCAGGGTCAGTCTCCCCTCCACTGACCACCCCATCCGGGGATGTGTCACAAGACTAGCATGCAAAAGTTATGTGAGATGCGAGTGGCAGAATGCCCTCCCGTGAAGCTACACTTTCCCAAGTGTTTACACAAAGCAAAGGAGGTTCAGAAATCACTGAAAGATTATAGCCGTGAGGGTGTAGGACTCGATTTTTTTAAATTTACAAACAAAAATGCAAAGTGATTCTGAGCATCTTAACATATGACTTAAGGCCTTGAATTCGAGATGCTACTACTGAGACTGTTCGGGAGGCGCTCTCCTGACTAAGTGGCCAACCACCATAGAGGCGGAAAATAATAGAGAAAATAGAAAAAATGTCGGTCTAATTAGACCAACGTTAGAGGGTGGGTACAGTATACGTCATCATGAGCCCTACAGCCCTGGGTGAGCTTTGGCTGAATCCAGGATTCTTCTCCACTCTCGCCAGCCAACCGCCATTGCATGCCAGCCACAAGTTGTCCCCTCTGTGTGGAAGACTCCCTAAATTTCAGAGACTCTAGGGGTCTATGACACATTTTTGTAGTGCCGCAGAGGTGTTTATGAGCTTGGTCGTCGCTACAAAGCGTCTTGGATCTTTTGATGACCGGTCTTTGGTAAAGGGTTTTATGAATTTTTCAACAATGTCAATACACAAACCCTACAACTGTTTCCTTACTTTCACATTCATCATTTCCGCGGTTGCAAAACAAATATCTGTTTGTTACAGAAAAAACAAACCAGTTCCGTAATCTACAATTTTATCACAATGTCGACTTTAAGTCAATCAGATATGAAATTGAATTTCCACGAGGCCCATACAATAAAACGGCATTGAAAATATTTGTTTACGATGTCAATTTAATTTCTAACGTTGTTATTCTCAAACAGCAAAGCCAAGGCTCATCCGCAGCCAACAGTAACTATAACTGTAAATCTATCGCTATTCCGCTGGGGAAAGCCAGAGCCTCCGGAGAGTTGCCTCCATTTCCCCCTATCCTTACACACCTCTTTCAATTAATTTATATCCATCACATTTTTCATACATTTTCTTCATTTACGCTCACTCTATAGGTATATCCCATTATTTCACAATCTTTAAATCTGCAGTGAATACAGAGAATTTTCCATACAATAAAATCAATGATCCGTACTTCAGCTACGGGTCAAATATTTTATGAATACCGCTCATAGCCTCTGGTTTACTTTGAGCTCTAAAAGCACGATTGCTGGCGTGACCTTTCAGTTTTGATTATCTAAGGCGAAATCTCTATTCCGTCAGACAATATTTAAGTTAATGTTGACACTGTTGTTCAAGTATAAAATATTTCTCTTAAACTCAGACGTATCGTTTACCCAAAAAAATCTATGAAACCTTCCACAGCAGCGTCGTCAGTGAACGTTTAAGGTTCTCTTAATTATTGGTAAACACTAAATTTGAGTTTTGACGTAAAATTTTAAACTTCTGTTTGATTTTAGTTTAGGGCGTTTGTCCTTTTCATCGCGTCCGTCCTTGAAGGCAGTTCGTCCCCCAAGTGTTTGTTTGTCTTATCAAAAATCTGATCAGTCCGTAGTTCAGTGGTAACACTTCGCACTCTGAATGAAAATGTTGTGGGTTCGATTCCCGGCGGAGCACAAAAAATATACCATTTAAATTTTCAAATTTGCTCTTCGCTGGGTTGAAAAATTCATAAACAAACCTCAACCAATGACCGGTCACCAAAGGTTCATCAAGCCTTACAGCAACTGGGTCTTGCTTGAGAATTGGCGCTTTGTAGCGACGACGATCAAGCTCGTAAAAAGGTCGATAGCTCAATTGGTAGAATGCTTGCATTCCATGCCGAGAGCAAGGGTTCGATCTCAAAGGCTTACTCAGCCTTCACAAGAAATGAGAACCAGCCCCCCCGGGAGCTGGAAAACCCCGACTTGGAAGTGGTTTGTGTGAGGCCGGCCCCCTTACCTGTAAAAGTAAATAGGTCCCAAAGCGCCACAGGCAAGAAGTTACACTATATGTGTAGCTTAGTTGCGTTTGCGTCGCGATTTAAAGATGACCTTTCAATGAAACTGTTCTAACGAACCACATTCTACGCAATCTGAGCTAAGAAAAAAATGTTAAACACGATAATGTGAGAGTTGTTTTAAATATATTTTCAAAAACAATTTCCAGTTTTCTATCTATCTGTAATCTAAGTTAAAAACATAAACCTTGCAACTCCTGCCGCCTTTCCCTGAAACGGGGGTGGCATCGGCAAAAGTGAACTTATTTTTAAAGCATGAGGGGTCAGCCTCATACTAACCTTTCAGTCAAGGAACATTCATATTATGACCAATTGGTCCAGTAAACATGCAAACATTGCTCATGTGGGATTACCTCTGATGGAGATAAGACAAACAAGCACTCAGGTGATGATTTGGACCTCAGTATAATAAACATTAAATTTAAACTCCAAAGCGTTTCCAGCAGCGCTTCAAGCGATCGTTTTAATTTCCGTACATTTTTGGCAAAAGTTTATTGTTCAGTTTATACGTAAAGATTGAAAGTTAAGATCTCTTGGGTTATAGACCCGGCCTTGTTGCTAAGTACTCCGACAGCTGCCACTCAAGGGTCCTTTTAGGCGCCTGCGCAGTGGCAGAAATGTAATTTAATTAAAATCCTACAACAGTGATGGACCAAAAACTCAAACAGGGGCAAGCTGGACCCTAAATTAAAATCAACAGCATTGCTCTGGCGCATTCTTATGAGTTTTCATGTTTGCTTGATGCTTGGGAATGTTTGCAATTCTGAAAATATTTTAATTATTTTGTTCTTCCGAAAATGTGGTCGAATAAGTTTATGTAATTAGATCTAAAAATCTAAATCTAAATCTAAGCTGCAAAGATATGTATCATTTGAGATTCATATTTAGTGCACTCCCACCAGCAGACACGCATAATTTCGCGCTCACACATGCCGCATGTGGACTTACAATATAAAAAACCCAATCTCAAATGAACATAAGCCCTGCAGCGCTTTCCGACCTTCCCTGAAACAGAGGTGATATTGCAAAGTGAACCATTTTTTACATTATGGGTGGTCAACCTCATACCAACCTATCAGTCAAGGAATACAAGCAATTAAATACATTCAAATATATAAAACAAATAAACACTAAACAATTAAACAGATAATTAAAAATAAATAGTTCGTACTATAATCTATAACGCAAGTTGCAAAGAATATATATATATCATTTATAAAGTACATTATAAAACCACTTTTTTTTCAGGGAATATTAAATTTGACATACCAAATGTCATTCCAAGGATAAAACGTTCTAGTGGAATAAAAACATAAAATAAAGCGTAACCATAAAATTATTCCGTGACATGGAAACATTCCATCTTAAGTACGTTATTCCACACACATATCATATGACGTACTGTGCAAGTTTATCTTCATAAAATTAGCATGATCCTCTCTTTGGTTTACTGTAAGGAGAAAACCAGTAGAGCGAGAACGCATATTAAGAGAGAAACTCTAAAATGTACATAGACAATACTCGTATTTCTACGAAAGGTATTTAACCCTAGGAGGGCCATTTGAAATTATTTTGTGGTATTTGTAGACCGCATTCACATTTAAAAAAATTAAAGAAGAGCCTGTATGAAGAAGGTAATGACTCTGGAGAAAATGAAAGAAGTATGTAAGGACAGAAAGAAATGGCGGTTGATCTGTAATGTTGGCGGCTAGGGTTTATTAAATCGGAATTTGTTTTCTGTTTGTTGTCCATAGATATTATTATTTAGTGATGTATAAAATGTAATTTGTCGTGTATGTTCCTTGACTTATAGGTTGGTATGTGGCTGACCACCCATGCTGTAAAAATGGTTCACTTTGCCAATGTCACCCCTGTCTCAGGGAAGGACGGCAAGAGTTGCAGGGTGTATGTACATTTGAGATTTGGTTTTTATGTTGTAGGTTCACATGAGGCATGTGCAAGAGCGAACTTGTATGTGTCTGGTTGTGAGAATGCATGTAATGTGAATCTCCAATGTAACATATCTTTGCAACTTAGATTAGATTAGATTAGATTAGACCGCCTTCCATAATAAAAGTGCGAAGACATGCGTAATAAACTCGGCACATTTAAATTGGTTGAAAAAAATAATGCTATTTGGTCGGTTTGCTAAGGAATAGGAACACATTTTTTTTATTGGTGAGTAAAGACCCTAGTAGGGTGACGTTTGTCACCAAGATGTGGTATAAGTTTGACGTTTACCCGTCAAGAAATTTAAATTTGAGTCCATTATATTATTAGATTAGATATCATGTCGATAGTTTAATGGTTAATTTCAAGTTGAAATGCAAATTACATTGAGTTTAAAGACCGTGTAGGGGCATAAGTAACATCTGGTTTTGGTTTTTCTTCTTACCGACAAAAATCCTTAACTAACAGTATGGTATGATGGTCGAATGATTTCTGAAGCTACATGGAATTTCGGTCCTTAATTTATACTAAAAATAAAGATCATTCTCGAGACATGGAGAATCGAAACCTACTACCTTGCTACATTTTACCAGAACATTCGATTCAACTAATCTCGAACAAATACAAATTATATCACAAATTACCTACCTAAGCGTCTTTTCACTTCTAGAGAGACTTATTATTGATATACTAACCCAACTGCACAACATCCTGCATATTCGGAACTAGATATCAGAGTAGATAAAAGTTTGGACGCTAGGTCATTTAATCCCTTCGTGGATGTGTTAGGGTTAAAATCGATTTGACGATGAAACCACAACTTCAAATGTCTATTTACACATATTCAGTCCAAATACTACAAACATGGATCGATTATTCGGTAGTTTATGTGATCTGCTCTAAACACAAGTCGCCCCAGATCCCTAATCATGCGAAAACAAAGGAGAGCGCTTTGGCAGAGGCCTTTTTGTATGCTCAGTACATTTTATGCTTGAAGCTAGGGATGAGCGAAATACGGTGCATAAAAAGAATCGATATTTTTTTTAAGCAATATCGATATTTTTTGGTTTGTGTGTTGACATTGTTGTTGATAACATTGAAAGCGCTCGAAGGAATAAAACTCAACTCGTGAAGAAAAACTTTGTGTTATGTATATTTTTCACATTTCAATGAAAGAGTGTATTTTTTTCTTGAAATGCGTTTCTACACCCTTCGCCTCTTGGACGACTCTTTTGGAAGCCAATAGTTTTTTTTTTTGTTTTTGAGACGAAATTTGGAAATGTCCCCCGCCAGCGAGCGATATACTCTACGCCCACCTGCAACGCTTAATTGCAATATTTTCTTCAGATATCGATATTTCGATATTTAAACTGACCGGTCCGTAGTTCAGTTGTAACACTCTGAATGGAAGGATGTGGGCTTGAATCCCGGCGGAGCACAAAAAATAAACCATTTAATTTTTCAAATTTCCTCTTCGCTGCGTTGAAAAATTCATACACCTTTATCAATGACTGACCACCAAAGATCCATCCAGCCTTACAGCAACTGTGTCTTTCTTGAGAATTGGCGCTTTGTAGCGACGACGACGACCAAGCTCGTAAAAAGGTCGATAGCTAAATTGGTAGAATGCTTGCATTCCATGCCGAGAGCAAGGATTCGATCTCAAGGTTTACTCAGCCGTCACAATAAATCAGAACCAGCCCCCCCTGGGAGCTGGGAAACCCCAACACCAACTGAAAGTGGTTGGTATGAGGCCGGCTCCCTTGTCCTTAAAATAAATAGGTCCCGAATCACATTCGATCCCTTCGGGTATAACGCAGGCAAGGAGTTACACTATATGTGTAGCTTAGTTGCGTTTAAAAATCTCTTCTCCGAGCAACGTTTGCACAATTTATTACAAGAGTAAATCTGTTAGCAGCACACCAGAACATGGAGTGCCTTACTTTGCGTAATCGCTTTCGCAAATTTCATAGCTGCGAGCTTTATAATGCCAAATAAGGTTAACATTTGCACATGTTATATCTTCATAATGAGGAGCTTAAAAATAATAAAAAGGTCAAAAAGTAATTGCAATAACAATTCAATTGTAGACAGAACAAAAAAACATAGTTGGCTTCACCGGAAAGAATGTTCAAAAGTTTCCGGTTCGAAGGACCATATTGGAATTCCAGTAGATCACAGACATCGTAATTTTAGAATGTTTGCGAAGGCATTATTTCAATACTATCAACAGCTGTCTGGAAAGATTTCGTAGGTTCATCAAAGATTTTTTTGTTTACAACGAATAGACTCTGTAAAGATATTTGTTATCTTTCTAACTAAAGATGATCTGTGGTTAAGAAAGTTAAAACGGATGTATTGTCTTTGTATTTTCGTTAAATTTGTTTCAAGTCCACAGATACTATAAAATTTATGGTTTGAGTCATTGAGTCAAATGAAAAGTCATTGATTTATAGTATAAATCATTGACTCAACCATTTCTTCCATCATTTCTTCTACAAAACAAACTCAATCATCAAACTAACCGTAACAATAATTTCCCAATACGAAAGCTGTTGTATCCAATCACATATGCAAGGATTCATTCAATCAAACCTAACTGTCTCATTGAATTTCATCTGATTTGACTTTCCTGAAAAACAATATAGGTAAACTAAAAAAGCGTCTCTATTGAGCGTTTCACTTCTCATACGTTATTTAGTGTAACAACATTGTTTGACTTACAAGAGCCCGTTCCCACGTGTCGGGTGTCAGATCCGTATATTCATCGGAGGTTCCAGTGGCAGAATATTATGTATGGAGCTATTCACACGTCTTATCGGAAGCCGATTTTGTCCGAAATGTTCTGCAACTGGAACCTCCGATGAATATACGATTCCGACACCCGACAAGTGGGAACGGGTTCTTACACGTTAAGTTTTATACTAAGCGACAAAGGTTCTGTTTAACATCTCGTGAAATTCAATTTGCCGTAATTTGTCCCTCCATGTGTCGCAACGCTTTGAAATTCCCTCCAGTCTTGGGGAATTTTCATGGAAACAAAGCCAACTATTACAGGATTGTAGTTTTCCCTTTTCGCGTAGAATTATTGTGATAGTTCACGCCTGCTTGGCCGCAATACGCACAGCATGGCGCAGAATTTTTTCCTGAAAATTTATGTAACACAACCGAATGAAATTCTTTAAATAATTTTTAAAAATATTTTGTATGCTAACACTGTGAAAATTTATATTTCATCCTTAGTAGTTTTTTAGAACTAAAACAAGATGAATCTTTATTCTATTAAAATACTTTTTACTTTCATATTTTTAAGGGTATTTCTGTTAACACAGTGAAAGTCCAAAGTATTTTTTTTTATAAATTCAATAGGAAAAACAAAGTATTCATTCACTTTTATTTATTTTTTTGCTCGAAACTGTTAACTTTCACTTAATTTATTAATGTACCTACTTACGTTTTCGATCACTGACGATCATCATCGGGTCATATTGTTGTGTTTTTAGGGTTCAAAAGTCTTTAAATTAAAAAATAACTGTTTTTCTGGAATCAAGGTTTCTAGTTTCTACTGAAAACCTAGAAAAATCTAGGTTTTCAGTAGTAACTTCGTGAAAGTTCATTTTAATAGATTAAAATAAAAACTGCTTTGTTTAAATTCACATGAGTTTATTGTACCTTCTGTAATTTAAATCCTTGCTTCGTAATTTTGTATTCTGTGTTAGTTTCTATTTACTCCTGAAGATGGGAGGTACTGCTTCTCCCGAAACTGGTCGTGTACAAAAATAAACTCATGTGAATTAAAACAAAGCAATTTTTATTTTAATATTTTACAAAAAATTGGTCTTCTTTCATGGATATTTATTTTACACTTAGATTTATTGAACAATTTATATTTATTTTTAACAATTCACATGTATGGTTTTCCAGAACGCTTCCAAAGCTTCCAGTAGGTACATAATTGAATGTCTCTTTCCTAGGTACCTATAATAATTACTCCAACTCTCATTGGCTATAACTAATACACCTACCTACCTAACATTTATATGTATTTTCGATTCTATCCGATTCATTTCACAAGAAGTAAAGTCACTGTGGTTGGAGAAATTGACGTTGAAAAATGCGTAGCTCTCACCCCAACTACGAAATCTATCTTCAAACTCAACCATAGCGTCCAAAAAACATAATAAAGAAACTGAAGCAACGCCTCTAGTGAGCGCTTTAGTTTCCATACGTTTAAGCAATGGATAACCAAAAGTATACAACATCCAGATAAACACCCCTCATCAATGACGCAAATCGAAAATGTATGCAGTATACGATAGCACTCCTAGTGATTTAATTTTCATACATTTTTTGGATTTACGCAAGCGAAAGGAGTTTGTTTTACGTATCTAATGTTTTATACTTGGAGTCCTGTATAATGTATCACGCCTTAGAGAAGGTTTGATGTATCGTCGGCTAGGGTCAATGCGAACCACAACGAGGCTTTTTTTTAGTTGGTAATCCTGCGAGGGCGGAGACGATTGATGACGTAGGGGGCATTCCGCCATTGCTGAGGTGCCTGTAAAAACATACAAATAATTAAGCAAGAAAATACAACGAGAAAAAACACGTTTCTTTCTGCAAAAAAAAATACAATGTCAGGGTTGAGAATAGGGTAATTTAACTTTTTATTTATTTCATAAAACGGTAGACTATACGTTTAAAAATGCATCTGCATGTTTAAAAAAAGTATATGTGGCTCAGTTTGTAAATTATAGCTCTTTAAAATTCGCGTATTTTCGATTTCCGCTAAAACAGATCATTTTTTTATTCGGGCGGATATGACGTCGATGGATCTTCGGAGTGTAGGTATCGACGGGTCGTAATCGGTTAGCTAGCGACGTTTGACGTCATTTTGACGTCAAACGTCCCTAGCCGTTCACGCTGCATTTTTGGCGGGATTCAAATTCTTCGCATTTTATTTTTCAAATTATCAATGATATCTTTTTTACTACTTAAAAAATGTATGATTCTGATCCTTGAAATGTACTTTAAGAACAACCATATTATTTTGAACCATTTTCCCGAGATTATCGCGTGGAAGGGGGATGAATGTATGGAAAGTACGCATGTGTGAAGAAGAGAGATAACAAAACGATAAACTTTCACGACTTGTTTATGGCAAGCGTTCGTACGAGTTTGGTAGAAAACCATAACAATGGATGACAGATTACAAAAATATCTCACATGACTTTCAGAAAAACAATCACAAACATTCGCTCTCCTTCAAAAGTGGTCGTTTTTCCATACAAAAAAGGAGGTTAAAACACGAATAGGTATTTTTATATAGTTATACAAATAAAATAATAAGAAAGGGGTGTCTTTAGTGTTGACAATGATATTATGACAGGCGCGCAGTAATACCAACTGCTCCCAGTGTTGTCAGCGCACGAGCTATTCAATCTCGCAGACAGCATGCATCCGAGCGGCACAATACACCCCGCGCGACGTAGGCTCGAGCTACGTAATACGAAAAATAATAATATTCTTTTTTAGGTCAGAAACGTAGGCGATATATTTTCGTGTACGACAAACACTTGAACGACATCGCATATCCACGGATTTCTCGCTAGAGCAATTTGTCTTGTATGCCGCTGAAAGAAAAATATCTTGAAATGAAAAATAAAAACGAAATTTGTTTGAACCGTCATATTATTGTGTGTAACTGATATTACTTGTTCAATTTTTCTTTTTTAAGTAAAAAATAGGAATAAAATGTATGCTGTAATACTAAAAAAAATGTTAAAGTACCCACTTAAATGTATTTATTGGACTCCACATATTTTTGTTGAAATAAACTTTATTAAAATTAAGATGACAGACAGATTAGACTGGCAATATTTTTGTATTTTGTAGCTTTTTCTCGGCGAGCTTTTTACCGTCCTTAGCAACCAATAACTATATATTTATTTGTCATTTCCTTAGCAGCCTGGCCGGGTGATGACACAATTTGTAAATGTCAATTCACGTGCGGACCTCATTAGTATTTTTAAAAAAAAATCACATACATTGTATTGAATATACGTACCTATAACCGAAACATATTTTTACTTTATAGCAGTCCGAAGGACTGTTATAAAGTATTGTATTCGTCCGAAAAAAAAAACGAGGTTTCAACGGAAATGAGTTGTCCTGCACCAGGACATGCAAAAAAACCTAATTTGTCGAACCTGTCCGTCCGTCCGTCCGTCCGTACGTATGGATGTATGTATGTATGTATGTCCCAGCCGGAACTACTGATCGTAGAGACACCAATTTTTGGATTTAGAGAATTGACAACCACAGATTTTGATGGGCCGACTGGCATGGCACCAACCTGAAAATTCAAGATGGCTGCCATACAAAAAAAACATAAAATTGCACTTTTCTCAAAAACGGCTCAAACGATTTTCTTTAAAATTTCAGTGTGGTCGTTTCTTAAATTGTCGCGAAGAAAATTTGTTATGGCAACACTCTTTCTAATCTGCGTCTATGAGTTGCTATATGAAAGAAAAAAACGATTGTGATTATCTCGGAAATGGCTGGGTTGACTAAAAAAAAATTTTTTACAATATTACGCGCAATATTAATTTCTACAAAAATGTAATGAATACTTTAAAAATTTTTTTACTTAAAGTACCGTTTACACGATCTCAAAATTTTCATCGAAAATATTAAAAAGACCCATAAAAACGCAATTTTGTAAAACTTTTTTTAGGTTCACAAGAAAGAAAAATTTATAAACTTCTTTGCACTATAACTTTTTTTTCACTATTTTGAGAATTCAAGATGGCTTCCAAAGAGGAGAAAACTTCAAATGCGATTTACTCAAAAACGGCTCGAACGGTTTTTTTTTAATTTTCAGTAAAGTAGTTGCTTGATACATTCTTACCAAATTTAGTTATGGCAACATTTTTGCTAATCTGCGTCTATGAGTTGCCATATGAAAAAAATAAACAATTGTGATTTCCTCAGTAGGGAAAGCGTTGACAAAAAAGATATGTTCTACAATATTATACGTAACATCAAATTCTATATAAAAATTAAATAAAAATTTTGAAAATAAAAACATAAAGTGCCGTTTACATGATATCAAAAATTTAAATTAAAAGGCTACAAAAACCCATCAGAACGCAAAAAACTTTTATGTTTCTTAACTTTATCAGAAAAAACTTTGTTATCACTATAATTCACAATGAAACATATTTCAAATTTTAGAAAACTCAAGATGGCTTCCAAACAGCTGAAAGTTTCAAATGAAAAAGTCTTAGTGCAAGCCACTGATTCATTACCAGTACCTACGGGGCAATTTGCACTGCTCCTCACATAGGCAAGGCTTCGGGTGGAATCGACCCAGTTGGTACTCTTTATCCGAGAAGCTAGCTCTAAAAGAAAGGTTGAGACCACCTTGGTTCTTGTTATCCAGCGGAGCCGGATTTGGGAGGCCAAGTACCACGCCATGAGATAATCAATAGAATATCACCCTGATGGCTCAAATCTCATTCCTTATGAAGAATGCTTGTTCGATTTCGCGTATGAGTTTATTTGTCTCAAAGCGCCATCTGTGGGTGTTTCTCTGAAGCTCACTGACACCACAGTACTATGCCCGGAGCAGTCCGAACATAGACGCATACGATTTAAATCTTGTGATCGATAAAATTGACGAATTTTATTTAATTAAAAAGGCATTATTTTAAGACATTATGGCATGAAAATTAAGAAAGCAAGAAAACATAAAAATTGAATCGTAAAAAAATGTTTTGTATGACTACACCACTGCAACGTTTGACAGGACTGAGACAAAATTGTGGTCGATAGTATATACATATCAATGCAGTAAGTTAGTTTTCGTTCCTCTGTGTTATTACTCAATGGCGCTATTCATGGTCAGCTCTGATATATTTATTTCAGTTTCCCTCTGGCACACACTTCCTGGAACCTTTCAACATAATAATGAACCGTGTTTCGTCGGGAAATGGATATTTTACCATTTTGAGTGAAAGTTGAACACACTGAATAAAATATCCCATGAATTTATTTTGCCAGTAGGTAGGTAATGGATATCGAAATAATATTATATTTCTATATTTTCTTCAAAGACCTACAAGTAAACAAAATATCTAAGAATAAAACTTTATCTGTCTTTTCAATTCAATTCAAATTGATAGTTCCATTTTCAAATCGCTGCTACATATATTTGTTTCTTTTGCATCTTATTTTTTACTTATAAATTATTTTATGGCTAATTAATCAAATAAATATACTGTTTTAATTCACTTTTTTATTATTTTATTTTAAATATGTCTAACAGTTTTCGCTTAAAAAGGCATCCTCAGGACAATGACAATGACAAATCAAAATTCCAAAAAAGTGTAAATAAAATAATAAAAAAGTGAATTAAAACAGTATATTTATTTGATTAATTATACACTGGACTTTCACTGTGTAAACCACCAAACCCTGAAAAATATTTTATGGCTGTCTCATACTTTGTTCTTAATCAAATATAAGTATTATAGTTTAAAATTTTTTGAGGAATTCAAAAAATTTTAAACTATAACAGTATGAATTTTCACAGTGTTAATACACAAACAATACAAAATATAAATATAAGTATTATTTACCTACTACACTTAAAAAAATAGGAAGTAGGTACGTAGTACCTACTTAAGCTTATTATAATATTATTATGATAACAAAATTCCATTTTCAATTAAGCAATTTTAAAAGTATTTTTTTCTACTCCCATTTGGTAATTTACTAATTACAAAACGGCTAACGCAATCACAATGCCATACATTTCTACACCCGTTGCATAATGTTACATTATGCAACCGGTAACCGTGTTAAAATGAACATGTGCGCATGCGCATTGTCAGAATTGGAACCATTTTTTAATTTCAAATGTCAACCTTGTATGGGGGTATGAAGACCTGTCAATCCAAGATGGCCGCAAGCGATCAGCTGATTAGGCTTCATACAATATTAGTGATATTCGGTAGGTAGGAATTACCGTGGTGATGAGACTTTCAGCCCTGTTCAGATGAAAATAAATAAGTATATTTTATGTGTAGAGTCAAATAAAAATTGTTAATAGTGCTAAAATTTATCGAATTTATTTATCGGATTGCTCCAAATAAAGCTTTCCTTTTTTCAATGGAAAATAAAAGGCTTGAAAGGAAAACAATACAAAAAATTTCACCGCAAAAAATAAACAAACTCAAAAAGTTACTTGGTTAATAGGTGAGTATGAGGTTGATCACCTATGCTGTACAAATTTGGTTCACCTGCCAATACCACTGCAGGGCATATGTTTATTTGAGTTTTGGGTTTGAATGTTTAAGCTTATATGCAGGATGTAAAAGCGCGACCTTATACATATGTGTCGGCTTGTGGGCATGAATTCAATATGAAACCTAAATATAATTTATTTGTACAACTTAGGTTAGATTAGATAATCGAAGGGAATGATAAATCACACGTTTTGACAAAGGTAAGGTTTTAATTACTTCAAATGGACGAGTACATTATAATGACTATTATTCACTATTTTGTTAATTCTCTCATGGTCGTAGAAAAAGTATTGTATGCCACTGCACGTAATTAATCTTTGTAACACTCGTGCTTTCTATTGTGCCATTTGGCTGCGCCTCATGGCACAAACTAGCACTCCTGTTAAAAAGACTAGCATCATTACTTGGCAGTGGCATAAATAACTATTATTACTTTTCTTGTACTTTTTTATCTCAATGGCCATTCATCTTCAATAAAATGCTGCGAAACTTATTAAGAGGTAGGTATTAAAAAACAAACAAAAGGCTTTTTAAAAAGAACGTAACCATAAAAGCAATGAACTTGGAATTTTGAATTTGGAACTTTTTCTCGGCGACTAAACGTCAGACTTGTATGTGACTACCACGTGACTACCATATTGAGCACTCAATCACAAAATATTGTTTGCCGTTTCCATAGCGACCCGGTTGGGTGACGACACAATATTGTTAATGTTAATTCACGTGCGGACCTCCTGCATTTCATACTTGACATTGGCGCTACCACTTTTCTTGCAACTGCTCTCTGTAGAAGAAGAAAAAAACAAATTGGAAGAATCGAAGAATCAAAACAAACGTGCAATATTTTTGTTTATGTTTGATCTGTCACACTCACAATAAATATAAACAAATAACAGGAACAACGAAATTTTACATTTATTTAATATTTTATCCTCAAATGGACACCAGAGACAAAAAATGACATCACACTTCCGGGTTGCTAGGGAAAAGGTAAACAAATATTTGGTTAATGGTTGCTATGAACTATAGTCCCACAGAGATGTGACGTTTGCCCGCCGAAAAAAAACTGCTTTTGTATTTGTGCCATCCTTAGCAACCAATAACGAAATATTTAATTGCCTTTTCCCTAGCAACCTGGCTGGGTGACGTCACAATATTGTCTATGTCAATTTACGTGCGGATCTCGTTCAAATCATTGTTCACAATCAACAGCAGCTCAAAATTGCCTACCCCTTAGTCGTACTTTTACCTTGTCAAGACATACGTTTTGTACTATAATGAGTATAATCTATAATAAGTTGCAAAAACATATTAAAATTCAAAGCTCATATTAAATGCATGTCTACAAACAAACACGTGTAAGCTCACGCTTACAAATGCTGAATGTGTATTTACAAATACAAATCCAAGCCTCAAATGAACATAAACCCTGCAACTTTTGCCGACTGTCCCTAAAACAGGGACCGTGACATAAACAACGTGGACCATTTTTTACAGAATGGGTGGTCGGCCTCATAACAACCTTCAAATCAATGAATACGTTGATCAATATAACAGACAAGTTTATAAAAGATGATTTTGTTATTGTTTCCAGAGCTGAGAAGGAATGGGGCGACGGCATCCGCGGGCTGGCCCTCTCCGCCGCCCGCTACTCCCTGCTCCGCCTGGAGGAAGGTCCCCCGCACACCAAGAACTGGCGCCCACAGATCCTGATCCTCACCAAGCCGACCAGTGAGCTGGTGCCCAAGTACAGGAAGCTGCTGTCCTTCGCTGCCCAACTCAAAGCCGGTAACAACAATATCTCATCTTTTACAAACCTATCAAATTCAATTAAATAAACTTTTACTTTCATGGTCGGTGTTCAATGATACAGTTTTTCTCGGGTTAGACCATGTTCTACTTGCAGTAATTTTATCTGCCGACGTTTCATTCCCTCGAGCAGGGAACATTTTCAAGGCTCGAAGCGGCGGGGCACCTTTATCTTCCGTTTGCTTTTGGCAACTGGCTGGCTGCTGGTGAGATAAGAAGAGCTGCTGGTGAGATAAGTGATGTAAGAAGAGCACCAGCAGCCAGCCAGTTGCCAAAAGCAAACGGAAGATAAAGGTGCTCTTTAGTTTTGTAAAATCCAAGACCCAAACTCAGGCCCGCCGCACAGAGTCAGGATGAGATGGGAGTCACAGGACTTACAACCTGTCTCTGGTTGGTTAAGGATCCTTTCGTCATGACAATGTTCCCAATTCCTCCCAACTCATCCTTCCTTTCAATATGTAAGTCTGATTTACTACATTGCATGTCCAGAGGTGTCTGGGCTCTCAGATCTTCGTAGCCAAATGTGGTATGATCCCGAGATGGCTGTCTTTGTTAGTCTTTCCAGAAATCCATTTATTTGGGTTCTTTTCAGTCACAGATCCATAAGAAAAGTATTTACTGATTTGGCTGGCAGTCCTCTCGCTGTGATATATCCATTCTTTGTGATTTCATCCACTAGTCCTTTACTTATACCTATTTAGTTTGTAGGCATGGTCCTTAGGGATGTTCATCTCCCAGGGCACTGTTAATTCAACCAAGAGTACTTGTAAATATGTCAAACGACTGCAATTACAACCTAAACCTAACAATGGTTATTTCTTAACTGAACATCATAAATAAAAGTTGTGTTCCCTGCAGGCAAGGGCTTAACCATCTGCGTGAGTGTGGTGGGAGGCGACTACACGCGCACTACCGGGGAAGCTCTCACAGCCAAGCAGAACCTGCGCAAGTCCATGGAGGAGGAGAAGGTCAAGGGCTTCTGCGACGTGCTGGTCGCCAGGAACATCGTGGAGGGGCTCAGCCACTTGTGAGGCCAACATCCATTCATATCCCATATTTATTTATTCATTTGTGTAAACATCAACAGAACACTGAAAATAATTTATACAAAATAACACATTATACAAAAACATAAGATCTCCAATGCTCCAATGACAGATGTCTATCACATACTTACAATTTTTTGGCAAAGCACTGTTTACTCGTACAATAATAATAAGTATATTTTATTACTTATAATCTGTACCCGTAGTACGAGTTTTTTCATAATACTCTAAGTATCGAGTATTCGAGAAAAATGTATGTGAACTTGAAAAGTTTTGAAACTTTTTTTGCCAGAAGTGCAGAGATGAAAAAACTAGTACTACGGGTACTGATGTTTGTTATACAGCACTCACAATCGCACACTCGCACTGAGTAGACAGATACCTTTAGGTACTCAACGCAAGTGCGCGATATAATGTAAGTCAATTTCTTTGATCATCATATTTATAAGTGCTGTCTTAAGACTACAAACTGTCGGGGAATATCTTTCTCTATTTTGATGGACGGCAAAAGTTCTTTAGTGATATTCATGCCTCGGAGGACTTTCTGGTTGGGGACCCTATCACGCCAAAGATCCAAAGCATTTTTCCATGGACGCTCATCATAGAAATTATTATTTAAACAGCACACTCTGAATGTAATGATGATGCTTCCAGTGTCCAGACCACTGGATTGGGCGGGATGAAGCCCAACACCGTGATCCTGGGCTGGCCGTATGGCTGGAGGCAGTCGGAGGACGAGAAGACCTGGCGCGTGTTCCTGCAGACTGTCCGTCACGTCACCAGCGCGCGCATGGCGCTGCTCGTGCCCAAGGGGATCAACTTCTTCCCCGACTCCGGAGAAAAGGTAAGCGATGGGTTAACAATCGGAATGTGTACAGAGATATTGGGTAAGATGCCCAATAGTTGCCATTCAGAGTCTACTTGCTGAGGCTCTCCGTTCTCTTCAACATCTGTCACACTTGTCTGTTAACAATGAAGTCACTTTGAGTAATAACATAGAGGAGCAGAAACTAACTTACCGCATTGATGCATACTATCTACCACATTTGTCTCAGTTCTGTCAAACGTTGCAGTTGTGTAGTCATACAAAACACAATCTTATTTTCTTGATTTCTCCGTTTGGTGTTTTGACACCCAATTATAACACATGCCATAATGTCTTAAAAGAATGCCTTTTTCCTTTATAATTTGTCAACTTTATCGATCACTAGATGTATACCGCATGCGCCTATGTTCAGACTGGTCCAAGCATAGTGCGCACGCGGCAATGTTATCACCTTTCAAGAAACATTTTTACATTCGCCCGCGTTTTTTTTTTACACATTGAAATGCAACTGTGAAGTTCTTTGTTCTCTCTGTTACTAACCACCATTTTTGTAAGTAGCTTGAAACAGATGTATAATAAATGTAAAAACTCTGTTTGAACCGAAAGTGAGGATATAAATTGTGGAAAATAAACGAACCACAATTTTGATTCAATAGAACCTGTTAAAAACATAACAATAATGGTACCTAGATAAGTTCCACACTGGGTATCAAACACGTACACTTTTTTAATCATATTTGTATTATATCTTGGTATAACCGTTGTCTGTTGTGCAGGTCGTGGGCAACATAGACGTGTGGTGGATCGTGCACGACGGTGGCCTGCTCATGCTGCTGCCCTTCCTGCTGAAGCAGCACCGCACCTGGAAGAACTGCAAGATGCGCATCTTCACCGTGGCGCAGATGGAGGACAACTCCATACAGATGAAGAAGGACCTCAAGATGTTCCTTTACCACCTCAGGATCGAGGCCGAAGTCGAAGTCGTGGAAATGGTAACACAATGTTTTACTTTCACTTTTACTGCAACCTTCCTCCTCCAGTCCCATACTCCTACAGCTCGGCAGTCTGGTTCATCTCACTGTCCTGCGCCCCATTGGGTCCATCATCAAGTATGTACGGTTGAAATGGCTTACCTGAGAGCAATGACTGGAAAGACACTGAATGATAGAGTCCGCAATGATTGGGTGATGAACGAGTGTGGTATAAAAACCTTTACCAAAGACCGGTCACCCAAGGTCCATTCAGCCTTACAGCAACTGGATCTTACTTGAGAATTGGCGCTTTTTATAGCGACAGCCCCGCTCGCAGAGGGCTTTTGAGGTGTGATTGACTCAAAAACAGCGCTGACCAAATAAATCATCCTAATATTATTGTTATTATTATTATTAACATAAATGGGTAATGCTTCCAGATGGACAGTGATATATCGGCGTACACGTACGAGCGCACGCTCATGATGGAGCAGAGGAACCAGATGCTGCGGGAGCTGCGGCTCAACAAGAAGGAAACACTCGGAGTGGTACGGCAATACTTCCTTTACAATATCATACATGATATAAAGACAATACCATACATGATATAAAGACAACACCATACATGATATAAAGACAACACCATACATGATATAAAGACAACTGCCTTTCAATCTATCTTCATAAGCGTGAGAAGTTCTACACAATCTTATTTTGTTATATGTAAAGAACAACAAGTATAAGATAATGCTGGAGAGTTGCTTTCTGGGATCTGTTGCCGTCTGGGACCGTCTGTGGGATGGGTGTCTACGATGGGCTTCTTCAGCGTGAAAGTCAAATGACGAAGATGATCCGTCCGTAAGCTCCAGCTCCCACAGACTACAGCCACAGATCCAGGAGAGCAACTGTCAAGCAGCATCATCCGACCGTGTGAGCCTAAAACTCTTTTCAAGGATTATATCGTATAGTTGCATAATATTTGTATATTCTGTACGCATAAAAGATACTTTCAGTTGTGCAAAAAGTCTTCAAAAATGTTCTTTGCTCACCAGAGATAGATACATCATATTTGCTTAAAAATAAGTAGAGACTTCAAATGTACTCTGGAATTTTGATGCATTTTAACTCATTGACTGCCGACTACAAGGTAACTCGCATATTGCGTTCTTTTCTGGAACGCCAACTATGGGTTATGTCGTCCTGAGTTTACTTGCCATTTTTGTGCAGCTACGATTAACCTCAGTGCTAATATCCGCTTCTAAGAAAAGAACAAAAAATCAATGCTGACTTGCACAAACAGTAAAACGAATAAATTTGATAAAAATTAGTTCAAATTCAAGGACTTGAATAATATTTGATTGTTTGTAGAACTTATTGTCATTTCAGGTTAGATTTATGAAAAAAAACTTAACAATGGAAGAAATTCAGATCTGTAGATTGTTCTTTCAAGGCACTTGTATCAATCAAGTCACTTTTTCAATCGACAGATCTTTTTTAATTATATTTCTGTTATCAAGAAAATAAATAATGAAAACCATTTAATGGTTCATTTACACTGAACTAATCGGTGAATGAATTACTAATGATAGACATCCAAAATACAATTCCTACTTACCATCTTTTCACACAGTCTGGTCTGTAGCTGGTTTGGAAATTGCATGAAAATAGATTGGTGAATTGTAATCCTCTTCACAAATCTATTTAAAATTAAAATAAACGCTACCAGATCTTGAAACTTTGGAAATTGCATGAAAACAGGTTGGTGGATTGTAATCCACTTCACAAATCTATTTTAAAATAAAAATGCGGCCAGATCTTGAAACTCGACCTTGTGGAAAGGGTGTTGGTAGCTGTGTTGTCACATGTATGGCAGGAGTTGTGTCTAAACGGGCTTGTGTTTTTTGTGTTACGGCGGCACTGCAGATGCAATCCCTGGTGGACTTCAACGAGGAGAATTCTGAAGAGAAGTTGCCGCTGGTAAACCCCACACCCCCAGTAGAACCACCGCCAAACCCTCGTCTCTCCATTTTTATCACATCTGCTAACCATCTATGTTTACTTCCATCACCATCCATTCTCTATAGAGCTCATCTTATTATGCCGCCTTGACTGTTTTACGCCAGATTTTTCCATAACCCGACAAGTAATCAAGCCCGTCAAAGTACAATAATCTCTTGTGTTACGCTTCTAAGCTACACATATAGTATAACTTCTTGCCGCGTTTTCCTCGAATGGGTCGTATGTGGCGAGTGGAACATACGTAATTCATAAACCTATACCAATGACCGCTCACCAAAGGTCCATCTAGCCTTACAGCAACTGGGTCTTGCCTGAGAATTGGCGCTTTGTACCGACGACGAACAAGCTCGTAAAAAGGTTGATAGCTCAATCGGTAGAATGCTTGCATTCCATGCCGAGAGCAAGGTTTCGATCTCAAGGTTTACTCAGCCTACACAAGAAATGAGAACCCCCACTTCAACTGAAAGTGGCAGATGTGAGGCCGGCTCCCTTCCCCGTAAAAATAAGTAGGTCCCGAATCGCCACATGGGACCCTTTCAGGGATAACGCAGGCAAGAAGTTACACTATATGTTTAGCTTATTTGCATTGTGTATTTGCCTATGCACGCGCCTGTCATAGAGAGATTACTGTACTTTTATTCGGAAGTGAAATATTTATTTGTGGTGTAAGTTATGGAAAAACCGGCTATATTAGAATAATAGACTGAAATTATAATTATTATTAATTATTATTTTCCTGCATTGTTTGGCTGATGGACTGACTTACAAGTTTTGGCTTCTATGTTTCCCGTATTTTTCTTCACCTCCATCTTCAACCGACTCGTCTCTCATGGGCTGTTGCCGATCCTGTTTTTATTTCTATGAATGTGTGTAGCCGCATATAAAAACAATACAATGCTCGCTTAGTTCAAGCTGGAAAATATTTCACACAGCATGGGAAACTTGTAATTTTATTTCAAGCTTACTCTTTATTACATCCGCTAACAAAATAAACATAAGTCTACATCTATAGTCTACATCAGGGGGGCCCATACTTTTTCTTGAGGAGATCGACCTAGCAAAAATTTATGAAGAGGAGATCGACATTTTAACTGTTTATCTCACCAAATATAACTTATAATTCATAATGTTTAAACATTTATTAAGAAAAAAAATTGCATAAGTAAAACTGCATTGAGTGCAAAATGTCAAATCTGTATTAAATTGTTAATCTCTAACATTACAAAATGAAATTAAAATAATACTGGTACAATATAAAAATAAAAATTTTCTTGGTGCTGATGTTGAAGCGTGACATTGGTGGTCCTCCACAAAATGTTTGTAGTTAGGAATATTCTCAGTTAAAGCTAGACGCAAGCAGGCTGTCAGGTGGTCATTTGTGAGACGAGTACGATACATTTTTCTTTTGAAAAAAGCTACAGTTTTAAGGTCGATCACTGAAAATTTTAGCTATCCTCGGCGATCGACCTTAAAACCTCCCGCGATCGACCGGTCGATCGCGATCGAACATATGGGCCCCTCTGGTCTACATCTATAGTCTACATCTATAGTCTACATCTAAGTCTACTTCTACAGTCATCATCATATCTTCATAATTAAAAGCATACTTGTTACTTTTTACCTCTTTTTAGTAAGGAATAGTTGCTAGTGCCTTTTTGGTGTGAAACATAGTACCTATATAACATATTTTATAAAAACAGCATGTAACAATGTTTCTTTGGAAACAAAAACCTTGAAAGCTGCATGTGGGATTTTTAATCTTGATGTTTTTTATCTTCGTCATAAACAAATCAATATTATAACAATGGCTTATGAAATAATATAATCAATGTTTTGATATTTCTTTATTTTTTAATACAAATTGCATTAATGTGAGGAATATTAGAAATATGAGAAATATTCATTGTTCTTTCCTTGCATGCTTTTCTCACTATGTATTTCAACTGGTGTAGGAAGAAGTAAGATGTACAGGGACGTTAATTCTATACCTACAGGCACATGTATCCATAAGGTAAACCAAAATTTGATAAAATGTGCATTTAACCTTCCAAGTTAAGATTTAAATTTAATTTTATTTGTTCAATTAGAGTTATTGTTGGCAAGTAAATTAATATCATGCGTGTTACTTTAAAAAAAAAGGGCAAAGTATTTATTATGAAATTTATTTGCCTCTACGCTCTGCACGCGCCTGAAGTTATACAAGATGAAATGCTAAATTTATCCATAGCCTTTTCGTGACCATAGTCACCTAAAAGACGCTTTGTGCGTAACTTCACACGGTTGGGTTTATCTCCTAACACTCGCCCCCCTCATTCGGAGGTTCCACTCGATCACTACAGAAATTCATTGTGAGATAAGCATGCTACTTAATAAAAATGAGCGTTGAAAAAATAATGGATGTATGTGAGGACAGAACAAAAGCAAGGAGCATCTGTCCGAGTAGCAGCTGCATAAGAAATAAGACAATAAATGATTAAAATGGGTTTGAATTCATCTTCAGGTCCAGGCTATTGTGGACCACCATCACAACGAGGTGAAGACGGCCACCAAGGTCAGGTTCGCGGAGCCGGGCGGGAAGGAGGCTCCGGGAAGCCCTCCTGCCGCCAATGGAACGTCAGGACAGCTCCAGGATCCTCCTCCGTCACCGCCGGTGCCCAACGGACTGGCCGACAAAAACGAAGAGGTACAAACCCTGAAAAATACATGTAGACACAATAAATTTCTGTGTACAAATTTGACGGATAGTTTTAGATGGGTGTGTTGACACAATAAGAGCTGGGCTGGAAGTCTCATCACCACGGTAATTCTTACCTACCAAATATCAATAATATTTGTATGAAGACTAATCAGCTGTTCACTTGCAGCCATCTTGGATTGACAGGTCTTCATACAAATATTACCGATATTCGGTACGTAAGAATTACTGTGGTGATGAGACTTCCAATCCTGGTGTGCTAGAAAACACTACTGATAAAGCAGGGGTGAACATTCCAAGTATGCCAAAGAATGGTAAAAAATAAAACTATGATTGAAATAAATGTAAAAGGATTGTTTACCTTCACTTTAGTTTTTACAATTGCGAGCGCTTTTGAAAATGTTACCTTGTATATAAATGCAAAGGTGCGTACACTAAAAGGCGCTACTAGAAGAGTCAAACGATTCATGTGTTGAAATGAAAGAGTCACTGCACCATAAACAAGAAAAATACATTCAAAGGCACTTCATCTCTCACAGCAGCACACCTGTGAACAAAAAACAAAAACTTTACTTGTGACATTGCTCAATAATGCAATCCCCGATTGGATTAAAAACCTGTAGTATGCTGATCTAATGATGGTCTAATGAGGTCAGAACATTGAAAAGAGCGCGAAAATAAACCTCATCATTCGGCCGAATCATTTCCAAATCTGACCACCAGAGGCGCTAGGCTCTCATTGATACAAAGTTTTTCATCTGTCAAATCTTTTGGAGGTTAAACCTCAAACACACTTATTGCATATTATAATAGTTTTAATGCAACATAAGATAATACTTACACCTTCCAAATTTGTTGAATCTGCAAAATAATTTAAAGAGTATACTATGTTGCTTGGATTAAGTAACAAAAAAATGATATTTAATAATTCCCTAAAGCACTATTTCAGTTTGACTTATCGTATCCGAGTACATTTTCTTATGGAAGAAATTGCAACTTTACTAGGATATTTCACAGTAAATATTATTTCTCTACAATCAATATCAGTATTAATGTGTTTCTTATTGATATTAATTTATGAAAACTCATAAAAAGAAAATAGTGTGTTCTTTGACTGACTCAATGCTGTGATCTAGCAAATTTTCCCTGATTATCGGGAATTGACTATTGGTGACGTCACATAGCCGAGGAATATTTTGAATGTTCAGACCTCATTATCGTTACAGAGAACCTTATTATTCAAATTTGCTTCCCACTGAACACCTTTAGTTAATATGACTTCCATTCATAACATTTCCTTGTCTTTCATTTCACATGCAAAAGTTATTTTCCGGTTAATTTTCATATTATATGTCAACGACGTAACCATGTTGAAAGCACCGATTCCCATAGATCACCGAAGTTAAGCAACATTGGGCGCGGATAGTGCTTGGATGGGTGACCGTTCAGGTACAACGCGTGTCGTTGGCATCTTGGACCGGTCCGTAGTCCAGTGGCAACACTTCGGACTCGTAAATGGAAGGTTGTGGATTCGGATCCCGGCGGAGCACAAAAAATATACCATTTATATTTCGAATGTGCTCTTCGCTGAGTTAAAAAATTCACAAACTTTTACCAAAGACCGGTCACTGAAAGGTCCATCCAACCTTACAACAACTGGGTCTTGCTTGAGAATCGGCGCTTTCTACAGCGACGACCAAGCTCGCAGAGGGCTCTTGAGGTGTGATACACACAAAAACAGCGCTCACCAAATAAATCATCCTAATATTATTATAATTATTATATCAATATCATTCATATATCAAATTAGTCGTTTAGATAAAAAAAGGTGGTAATCTAAGATTTCTTTTAAAAGAGACTGGTCCGTAGTGTAGTGCTAACGCTTCGGACTCGTAAATGGAAGGTCATGGGTTTGAATCCCGGAGAAGCACAAAAAATATACCATTTTTATTTTCAAAAATGCCCTTCGCTGGGTTGGAAAATTCATTGCCTTTACCAAAGACCGGTTACAAAAGGTCCATTCAGTCTTGCTTGTAATTGGGTTGTATACTGGGAGTAGAAATGATTTTTAAATGAATGTTAACTTTTGCATGAGAAAACACATAACTTGATACCTGAGGCATTAAAATATCACAAGTCATATACCAACAGTGATTCACAAAATATATTAAATTATTGGCAAAATGATGTTCATATGTAATATTTGTAAAGAACCATTCGACTTTTTTCACTAATAACTTACTTGCAAGATTCAAACTTGCAACACAAAAAAAGTGCACGACTATCAAAGTTTATCAGAATGGGGCCGGCAACAGCTGTTAAAAAATCCAATATGGCATCGTAAGGTTCTGTTACAAAAGATTTTATTAAAAAATATACTCAGCCGCGTCTTGTGTTGCTGTAAAATAAAAATAATAAAGTCTACACACATCAAAAAGTTGCGGTCATAACAGAGCAGGATTGCCAGCTCAAAAGCTAACTAATATTTTGTTATTGGTCGCTTAAGACTTTAATAACAATAGACATGGGATGTTTGCTGAAATCAAATTTGGAAGATCCGTGCCAAAACACGTTCTTACTCCATTGGAGCCTTAGTTACAATAATTGTCTGAAGATTTCTTCGTCAATCTGAAAATGAAACAGAAGTACCTATTACAAATCTTTTAGGCTTTCACGGCCGGATTCAGATGTTTGGTGTTGCTTTTCCGGGCTTAGACCGTGGTCCATAGTTCATTCTTCTTGCTTTTTTTTTCTTTCTTCTTTCTTCTTGCTTAAGAAGCTGCTCCCTTCCCTGAAGCAGAAAGGAGCAGAGCACACACAGTGGTAACAAAACCTAAGCAAGAAAAAATAAGAATGAAAAAAAAGAGATAAAAGAAACAAGAAGAATAAATTATGAACTACGGTATAGGCCCAAAGAACAATACCAAGAAATACTACAATTTGGAAAAAGTAAAAAAATATATACAAAAATGTAGCTTCAGTATAAAGAAATATTTAAGAAATTCAAGTAAAAAAAATTTGGGTTGTCGTTCTTATAAATGTCGCCATAATATGGAAGTTAGCTGAATGCTCGGGCCCCATTCGCAGCATGCTACTATTTAAGAACACGCATGACAATATTAATTTTGTTAATTTCACATATTATTACACAAAGAGGTGCATTTTTCTTATGATTATTATTATTATTACAAAATTACAATATTGTTTGGATTGGTTTTGGTCGTGATTTGTGTATAAGTTCTTTTTTACCCTTACATTCCTTCATTTGATTGCAGCTTCATACCTATTGTGTAACTAGCACAATAAGTAAACTTAATACCTAATATATGACATCGCCGGGTTAATGTTGAATCGATCATGTGCAACTCTTGCAAATCGCGTCCCTAAAATAAATTACAATAAATGTCACAAATGACGAACACTATTTCATTGGTCCCACAAAGGGTGGGGAATTCCGCCGTAGCCTTTTGCACATAATCGATTCAATGTGGGATTCTTCCCCCGATGATGAAACATCGCAGAGTGAAAGCGGAGCGGCAGCGGGCGAGGCGGCTAAAGCAGCAGCGGCAGCAGCGGCTGACAAGCAGGCCGGGGACAAGGCGGCTGAGGCCAATGACAAGGCCGACAAACCTAAGAAGTCTGTCAGCATCACACCGTAAGTGTAGCCGACTCTAAACCCATCCTAACAGAGCATCTGTTATTATGTTAAATGAACCATTAATAATAGTAATAATCTATTATTTTTATTATTATTAACTATTCAAAATGCTGCAAGAAAAGGCCGCATCATTTATTTTTAGGATTAAAATAATTGTTGTAATTCTTTCATCATAACTTTAACTTACTCTCGCGGATTGTTATGTTTTTTTACAAATTTAGTATCTGACATCTATGGAAAAAACACTAAAGCTTTATGATCTCAGTAAAACTTAAAAACAATCAGAAACTTGGCAACTTTAAATGGTTTACATATATTGATGTAAAATTCAACAAAACCTAACGGACAAGCTGACGTCAGGTTATGTTAAATTTCATATCAAATAGTACCAGGTGCTCGTAGGATCTTACTGTATATAAATCATTGTTTAATTCTGAAGTTTGCTGAATGAACCACAGACAACAGTAATAATGCATGAAGGAAATTATCCGATAGATGCAGTTAGGTATTGTCCTTCAAAAGATATTATTTTTTCTTAAACTCTTACAGAAGTCTGATTATATTTTTCACAATACTTTGATATGATGGCACTATATTACTTGAAATCAATTTTGCATTGATAAGTAGGTATAATTATTTTCTCAATGCTCATGTTTTCCCATATTTCAGTCCCCTGTAATTGTCCCACTTTATTTAATTAATAAATAAGTAATATGAATGTACACAAAAGACAGCTAGAGATAAAATAATCAAATTTTATTGGTTTACATGGTTATTTTTTTTTTTTTTTTTTAAATGGTTAGGATAAATTTAAAAAATATTTTTTGAAACCATATTTAGCTGATGATATAATTTTAAATTAGTTGCTATCATATTAAACAAAAGGTTATTTTTAACCGTTCAAGAAAATTAGCTTCTTGAAAAAAAAAATACGCATTTATCATATGTATAACCTCTAGAGTGCTGGATCGCGGATCTGCGCTCATAGTAGGTACTGATCGCATTTTTTTTTTCATTTTTCTTTAGTATTTAAACAGCAATTAGTACGAAAATCGTTTAAAACACTCTTATTGGATAAAACTATTTACCAGTAAATTTAAAGCATTAATTTTCATATTTGAAGTTGACCTTCTCATATTTTTCACATGACGCACACGCAACAAAAAAAAGGGTTTTGATGTTTGAGATTTAATATGAAAATATACATGATACAATACATGATTAAGTGCATTATCTTGAAGGTTATGTTTGTGTGTGACATTAGGGATGAGGGTAATGTGCGCCGAATGCACACGGCCGTGAAACTGAACGAGGTGATCGTCAACAAGTCCCACGAGGCTCAGCTGGTCATCCTCAACCTGCCCGGACCACCCAGAGACACCAAGATGGAGAGAGAGTCCAACTGTGAGTGTGCCTTGTTAAATACAACTAAAGAAATGTATTCATTCCACCTGATTCAGTCTACTCCTACCTTTTTTTTTTTTAATTTACCCTGACATCTGTTAAAAAATCATGGAAGCTTTATGGTTTGACAGGTCACTTAAGAATAAGCAAAATGCTTTCAACAATTTTCAACAGATGGTATTTTGGTCCATAATAGATTGAAGACAAAATCCAAATATTTTTCTTGGAGAAGGCAAACCTTAGGTACCTGTGAAAATTTTGGAAATAAATTTAAAAGTTGAAATTAAAAGCTATGTTTACCACTTTTTTTTTTCAAATGAAAGTATTTCCTATATTTCCTTTGCTTCATGTGGCCTTATAGTGTATCTTGAAATATATGCCAATTAAAATAGGATGAGTGCACTTAGCATAATATTAGATTTGTACGAGAAAGTAATGTTTCCAAAAAAACTACTTTATCACATAACACTTTGTAATATCTTTGTTACAAAAGACTTGAATGGTGACTTAATTGATTATATTATCTACCAATGACTACCTATACCAATGATCGGTCACCAAAGGCCCATCCAGCCTTACAGCAACTGGGTCTTGCTTGAGAATAGGGGCTTTGTAGCGCCGACCAAGCTCGTAAAAAGTCCGGCCGATAGCTCAGTTGGTAGAATGCTTGCATTCTATACTGCGAGCAAGGGTTCAATCCCCACTGAGGGTGTCGGAAATGATTATCCGTTTCAATGTTTATTTCAAGCCCAAAATACCGGCAAGGTTTACTCTGCCTTCACAAAAAATGAGTACTAGCCCCTTCGGGAGCTGGGAAACCCCAACTTCAACTGAAGTGGTTGGCTTAAGGCTGGCCCCCTTACCTGTAAAAATAAATAGGTTCCACTCGCCACATGTGAAACACTTCGGGGATAACGCGGCAAGAAGTTTCACTATATGTGTAGCTTAGTTGCATTGCGTGCTCACGCGTGCGTTGTGCTGTGTTGCAGACATGGAGTTCCTGGAGGTGCTGACAGAGGGGCTGGAGAGAGTGCTGATGGTGAGGGGCGGGGGCCGGGAGGTCATCACCATCTACTCTTAAATCTGCACCGTGTCCTTCTAATGGTTAAGTCTGCTGCTAGTTGTGTGTTAATATTTAAATCTTTCTATCAACCAAAACTAAAAGCCAGGACTATCAATATACAAAAGACTGACAACAAAATTCCGTCTGTGTGCTGGGATGGGATGTGCGGGGGAACACATGTACCTCAGTCAAACAAAGCGGCCGGCTCGCGAGGCGTAACAACCGTGCCCTGCTGGATACTGAGCCCAGAGAGCAAGACACTCAAAGTATACAAGTCATCGTATGGAGAGTAGTCTGCAGGAAGACTAACGTGTAACGTTGCTTGTCTGCTGGAAGGAATATTGGTATAAACAGAAGCGCCCGGTGTTCCTTCATCAAATGAATTCTTATGAGTCCATCGGGTGCGGAGCCTTCTTTATGACATTTCAATTAGAAAAAAAAAAGTGATGGTTTAGTGATTTCGCAATATTATAGAAGTGTTTAATTCGATGATAAAACAAAACATAATTATTATTATTATATTATACTTTTTAATTATTACTTTAAGGCGAAATTGACAATTTTATATTCTTCGTTAAATTATAGGGAAGGGAGAGTCGTTATCCAGGATGCAGAGTAACAGTACGAGTGCTTGAGCAAAACACTCGGAGCCTGTCCAGATGAAGCGTTTTACGTTTCAATTTATATTGCATCCAGATGCTGTATTTTACGTGCGGGTTATGACTCAAAGTGAAGCGAGTTATGACTCTAAAAGTTCCTTATCGAAGTTATCACGCTTCATATCGTGAAGTGCGCCTACTCGCCAAGGACCTGCGTGTACCACTGAACGCAACAGTGGCGCTCGAGTATCTCGACTCACACGTTTTGTGCTGGAGCAGTCGAGAGTCTGGCATGTTGCATGCAAATTTCCCGCGAGTGAGGGAACGCGCGGCAGCATCTGGACGGGATGTATATAGCTCTAGTATCTGGAGAATAACAGAGTATAACGCTCCATCTAGACAGCCTCTTAGGGATGCATTGTATTACTTTCTGTGAATGAACTTTGGTTTTTTATTAAGCGATACATTAACGAATTAGAAAGCTTTTATCTATGTAAACATGTATTTGTATGTTTGTGTTGGTTTGGTAGGTTATTACGGTTGCCTGCCTTGTAGGCGAGCGGACAGTATGCAAATGTGATCGCAATAATAGAACAAATCTTATTAGATAATATGTGCAACGTCTGGTTGCGTTAGGGTTATCCGTGTGTGCTTGCGCTTCTTGCATACTTTATTGGACACCTGGCTCGTCTGCCCAAATACTTGTTACTTCTAGCCAAAGAGATGTTTATCATCAACAATATGGGTATTAGGTTAAGTACCTAACATCTATTCATTTATCCTTGTACTTTACAAGAGAAATAATGAAGCTGCTATAGGAAAAATATATACCTTATTTATTTAGTGGCGATTCTAATGTATTTATCAGGAGCGTGCATCCCATACAGGCACATGCGCCTAACAGGTAGACAATATATGGTAAAAAACCATTTAAGCTTGGTATTCAGATTTAAAATTCAAAATTTAAGTTCGATTGGATCGTTAGAACTTCAGTCAATTTCAAATTAATTATTTTAATGGAATAGGAGAAAATATTCTTTTGACAAGTATTTGCCTATACCCTATGCACGAGCCTGGTATTTATTACATTTTAACAATACATCGATACCTTAAAGGTAAAACTGAATAAGTAACATATTAAGCGAACGTGGATTTCTCAAATAAATGCACCTTTTTTCCAATTTTCTACGAGAGAAAACAGTAAAAAAGTGTGGCCATTCTTTGGTTTACAAGTTTTTCATGAGAACTTCCTTACAATTTGTTCACTTACTACGAGAAGTTACTCCCAATAAAATGCTTTATCCACGATTTCTCAAATCAGTGAATCAGCACTTATTCAGTTCTTTAACGTGGCGATATATTTAAATGTGCTACGCACAGTTGTACGATCTGAACCGGATCTCAAAGCTCATTAAATTATAGGAAAAACACTATTTACAAAACATTATAATTGAATTTTTTTATGAATAACGTTTTATGAACTCGTTGCAAAAAAAATCATTGACGTTGTTTCCCGTCAAAGATCTAAGTCTTTTCTTTTGAAATTCTTAAGTCATATATTAAGATGGTGAATTATGTCACGTCAGAAAATAAATCAAATGGATATAGATAAATATATATATACATAACGCAAAGATCTACATTTTATTATATACTTATATACTCTCAGATTTATATTGTATCAGTTATATTAAGTAAAACTTAATACTGTGTATTTTATTTCGATGGGTAAAAAGTACTTTTTACCCAAAGCTGCTAACAACTAGTGATAAGAACACGTTTCCTTTTTTTAATGTAGAAAAATATTCAATTTAATCTATGCGTTGATTTAAATTGATTTTATTTTTTAATGCTTTTGATGACACAAGGGGTTTTCCTGTGCGTTTCTTTTTTTGTTATTGTTAATTTTCTAGTTTATCTGTGCTGTTGAATTATTTCTAAGAATTTTTCAAATTAAAATTAAAGTGTATGTAAACAAATAAGTTACTTAAAATGAAGTATGGGCGTACTATTCACATAGTATGGATCCACCTTGTTAGTCTATAAGGGATTGTTTTTTATTTGAAATGTAATGCAATGAGGCCTATAACTTAAAAAGGAAAAAAATAAGGTTTAAGTAAACGAAAAAAAAGAGAAATGTTTGCATGTTGAAAAATAAAAATGCAGTGTTGACATATGAATGAATAAAGACATAGTGGTAAGGTTACTTGTGCCACGGCAAAATGTTGCCACCCTTTCAAGTTTATGTGTCATTTTTTTTCATTGTGTGATTAGCCATTTGCATTCTCTTCATTCCATTGACTGGTACATAACACTTTGGACTCTGGTGATTGAAAGGTAGTGGGTTTGAATCTTGACGGAGCACAAAAAAATATTTAAATATTCAAATTTACCCTTTGCTTGGTCGATAAATTCATCTGCCTTTACCAAAGACTGGTCACTATAGGTCCATCCAGCTTTACACTAAGCGGGTCTTGCTTGAGAATTGGCGCTTTCTACAGCGACGGCCAAGCTCGCAGAGGGCTCTCGAGGTGTGATTCACACAAAAACAGCGCTCACCAAATAAATCATCCTATTATTATTTTAGAGTAAGAAATAAACAAATCATTTGTTTTGCATAAAAACTAACACGTACATGTGTTCTTACTTAAACAAATCATGTGTTCTTTTTACACTACTAAAGGTAATAACAAAAATTAAAAAATAATTCAAATAAACTAAAAATAATCGCACCCTTAACTTTGTATTTCTTTCATAATTCGTTGTGGAATTTCCTAGTTGTTGTAAAGTATATAAATAAATATAAAGCGATTTAAATCACGATTTACGAATATATTCCGCCATATGAATGTGTAATTTTAATAATAATTATTATAATACATATTTATAATAATAAAAGAAAATCAATGTCAAATATGAAATTAGCTAGAATGTGTGATAAAGTTAGCCAATAGCAAAACTTAAATTTATATGAATAAACCAAATAATAATAATAATATTCAGATTTCTATTCAGCCTCCACGATACCTATATTGTTATAATAATTAATTAAATACCTAATTCATCTCTATGTGTCAAAAAAAAACATAAGTATATTTTAAAGAGTCAAATTGTAACAAGAAGCGGGCGTATTCCATCATTAATATCTACATATTAACAACAAACAATAAATGGTGCATTTCAAACAAGAACCTCTAGTAGAAGACATGACGTAAATTCCCCACCATCACGTAAATAGAAAAATGTATGTAGGATGCAGTAGCACTCCTAGCGAGTGAGCTACTTTTCATACTTTTTTTATATTTACGCAATGATGCAGAGTTTACACGGTTATACTAGTGGTAAAGAAGGATTTACGGATAATTAAAACAGGAAAAATTGTGAGAATGAAAAAGATAAAATCACCACAAATGAGATATCTGTAATACTGGGCAGTTATCAGTTTTTATGAATTCTAATGTAGCCGTTTTCTTTGATTTTTAAATGTTTTTTTTTTAAATTAAATATTTCAGCCCTTTTATCGGTGTGACAATACAGAATATGAAAAGTATCTGTGCTGTGAAAACATATAACAAATTAACATCTAATGTTAGAAAACCTACCAACAGTTTTCTTCATAATGTGATCCTCATTAGCTGATCATGTGCAGCCATGTTTTATTGCTTTGTCTACCTATGGCCGTGTTCGGGGAGTTTGCTTGAGCGCTGTGAGCGATTACAGTAAAAATCATAGTTGGGGCAGCTCGCTCGTAAAACACCACAAACAATCATAAGTGAACTCCATATGTCAACCAGACAGCAGATGTCAAAGCTCGGCAGGATGGATGTAGATTTATATCACAATGCATTGTTGAGTCATGATCCTGATATTTTCTTGAAGTGATTTTGATAACTCAAATTGATAAATTAAAATTAATAATTGTCGCCAATATTTGTGTTATTGAGGTTAGCTGTCAACTCGCTCCCCCAGTTCTTGTTTGCCGTATAGACCAATTCTGTCAAATATACCTTTTTAATCCAGTTGTCTTAAGAATCAAATTCTACACAATCTGAGCTAAGAAAAAACGTAAAACTCGATAATGTGAGAGTTGTTTTAAATATTTTTAAAATCAATTTCCTGTTTTCATCAGACACATTGGTCCAGTACACATGCAAACATTGCTCATGTAAAATTAGCTGAATGGTCTATACGGCAAACAAGAACTAAGGCAGCAAACTGTCAGTGGAACAGTATGAACCATTGGTGTGAAGTGAGGAATGCTTACGCCGACCCTCCTCCGCAAATAAGCAAACAGCCAAGCTGTCTTGTGTGACGTCATCGCTCATAATATTTGCTCACGATGAGCTTTGTGAGCGCTCAAAGCTGTTAAAGCGCGCTCCCCGAACACGGCCTATATTATCAGTAGACATTTCTAGAGATTGAAAATGAAGAAGGCACATGTAAGCTGTGGATCTGTCGTGCTATTTAACGGTTGATAAGCTCAAGGCAATTAAATTCAATGGCTCACTTGCTTTTATATTTATCATAGACTAAAGAAAATGATGGATGTTGAAATGAATTTACGTAGACAACAAAAAGTATTCATGTTAATTTTTCCATAGTTTAATAAAAGAAATGTATTTATGAAAGTGTATCAACAAATTATAAAAAAACAGTTTTAAATAACAAAAAGTATAATTATATAGTCATAAAAAGTAGTCGTAAAAAAAAAACAATCTAAATATTATTATATTTAATTAATCTTCCTCAAAGGATACTTTCATTCAAAAAAAACATCTAAAAAACCATCTAAAATTTAATTTTGGATTTTTATTTTTCAGTTAAAAGAATGTATTTAATACTGACAAAGCTATGGATATGAATTCACTAAATACTCAAGTAGATTAATAAAAATATTAGGTATATAAAATTAGAATTGAGAAAAAAATCATCAAAATATTTTTCTTGTTTCCTTGTCCTCTTATTGATATTTGACTAATTATATACTTGTTAGGCCTTAAAAAGTAATTTAAGTACCTGGTAAATTGTGGAAATATACTTTAAAATGTCTGACACATGATTTGAATTGATTTCTACTGAAATTCAATTATTTGTTAATAATTTTGAGTTGTATTATATTTGAAATGACAAGTCCCTATCGATGCTAAAAAAACAATCAGCTTACATCAATCAAATTATTTCCTAATGTCGTTAAAGATTGGAAATAAAATCAAAGAATTTGCATACAAATTACATTTTTTTGATTAAAAATAAAAAAAAATTGATAGCGGACTGACTGTAAAAGGAATTAATTTGACAGAAGGAAGCCAAACAGGAAGTGAGAGTTGCCAACATCTGATTGGTTGAAAACAAATACCACAGACAATGGAATCATTTGAAATTGTTACCATTTGAAAAAAAAACTGTTTGACTGGTAGGTATCATAAATGGAATTTCTAACAGTAACAAATGTTTACTTAAAACTATTATTGTCGATGACATATTCCTTGACTTATAGGTTGGTATGAGGCTGACCACCCATACTGTAAAAAATGGTTCACTTTGCCAATGTCACCCCTGTTTCAGGGAAGGTCGGCAAAAGTTGTGGGGCTTATGTTCATTTGAGGTTTGGATTTTATTTGTAAGTACACATTCAGCATTTGTAAGCGCAAACTACACTTGTTGGTTTGTGGGCATACATCTGAGAGCTTTAAATGAATATATCTTTGCAACTTAGATTATAGATTATAGACATTTGGACTAGAAGAAAACACAGCTGTTAATTATAAAAATAATAATTAACTATTTCTTCGTTAATATAATATATCAAGTCATTACAAGCCACACAGGCTGGTCATACAATTCACAGATAAACTTAACAATCAAAAATAAAGTAAACATAAATAAATACAAAACAGAAAATAATCAATCGGTAATATTTATAGCCGATCGATAAAAAAACAGAGGTCCTTCATATTATGGGAAAAACCTTTGTCATTGATCAAAAAAAAAATCCTCGTCAATTCTTTCTTCCTGGGTTTAACAATCAATTTAAAATCAAAACATAATTGTTTTCGTGAAAAAGTGT
Organism: Agapetus fuscipes; assembly: GCA_951799405.1. Classification (NCBI taxonomy): domain Eukaryota; kingdom Metazoa; phylum Arthropoda; class Insecta; order Trichoptera; family Glossosomatidae; genus Agapetus; species Agapetus fuscipes. The sequence continues at coordinate 16,339,482 of OX637349.1, read as the reverse complement.
TGATGAGCTTAGGAATTGTGTCTGTTTTTATTATGAATATTTTCCAAAGTGTTGCAATCAAAATAAAAGTGTGTAAAAATGTGGACACTATTGTAAAATAAGTATTTCTCATTTAATTTTCTGTATTGATAAATTGTTTGAACACTTTTGTTGTTTAAATACTTATCAGATACCTCGGTTTGAAATTATAGAAAGTATAAGAATGCTTCATAAGGCAGACGTACCTTTAAACCACACATATAAAAATATTGTTTACCCTTGAATCATAAAGAGAAAAAATGGTTCTAGGTTGTGATAAAAAAAGTAGATTATTAGGCGACTTGTGAGCTGGAGTTAAGAAACTCCACCGAGTTGAATGTTATTTAAAAATTCCTCATTTTTTTGTGCACCCCTTCATTGAAAAAGTATGTACTGTAAGACCACATTAAAATGAGCAATACAAAATTTACCTAAATATTTTATGTGTGTAGATACATCGTAATTTGTGTAAAATTTAATACTTAGGCCCGGTATTTTGAAGTATCGTAAAGTTAACTAAAATGCCATTTTAGTTAAATCATCATAATATTTCACTCACCGAATTTCGCCAGTAAATATTTAGTAACTTTAACTTTCGATTTTCAAGATGGCGGCGCTTCACTGACAGCAGCTGTTCTTTTTTAATGTAAGAATACATCAAAACTGTTGCAAACTGAACATTTTTTGTCTCGTTTTCTAGCTTAATGAAGGTTAGGCATATGATTTTTATGAATAGTTGTTTGTTTTAAAGCTTTTGAATGGCATTTTAATTATTTCCAAGATTTAGGGGCGTGGCCTCATACTTCGGTAATGTTCGGTTTTAGTTAACTCGAGATTGAGTATTTTGAATGAAAGTTCAAGTAATAGTTAACTAAAATATTACTACAGTTCAATATACCGGGCCTTAATAGTTTAACAATTTAGGTATAATAATCTTCATAGCAAAAACTCATTTATTTTTATTTTGGGAAAATTAAAAACAATTTTATTGATATTGTTCAACTTGTACAAGTAGGCAACACTCGGTTGTAGATATTGCATCGTCTGTCAGAAAAAAAAATACTCGCCGCGAGTGAAAATGTTTTGTTTTTTTAAAAAAACTCAAATCTTAAGTTGTAACTTTGTATACCTACACGACCTTGTTTAAGACGTTGTTTAAGTTGATACTTTCTCTAGTGTTTTAAAAGTAATATAGTATTTTTATAAAACTACTGATAACATTCTTTGTACCTACATGAAAAAATAATGTTTCACTTTATTAAATAAAGCGTTGACACACAAAATATGTACTGCACTGGCCGGCTTCATAGGAATACATTCTCAAATTAGTTTTCTTCATTGTTTCAATTGCGTTAATATTTATAGAAATGATTAAATATGTGCCAAAAAAATATTGAAACCCATCAAGACAACACATTTTATTTTATTTTCATACTCAAACTGTGTAGTTAACTTTTTGTTGTTGTTAATTTAACGATTCCAAAGAATAACCAAATAAATTAATTGTAAGACATTACGGCTACGAATTTCCCAGACAATTATTGTGTGTTAGTTGACACCTAAAGAATTATAAAGCACAGACTTTCAAACTAGATTACGTTTGTACTCAACGATTGGAGGAAACTATAATTCTGTGACACTGTAATGGACTTAGCTTAGGCTGACAAAACAGCACACATAGATCAATCTCATGGATCGTGTTGGAACATGCAACTGGCAACCCAAACACAGTCTCTCGACTAAGCACTCATAGTGGGAGAAGTATCCACCAGCAGTTGCTGATTACAACACCATCCCCATTGCTCTAAATATTAGAGAATTAGTTGAAATTGAAGCTATGAGATCTTATTTTAGAATTAAGAAAATGACTTTGATAGATTTCTAGACATGAATGTTTCTTATAACAAATTTTAAGAAAAAGTATAATAATTATATGAATGTTAAGATGAGTTATAAAATATATAAAAAATACAATGTGTTTTATTTCAATTATTCGTTTACTTCATTGATAACACAAGTCGACTCACACAAAAAGATCACATGCGTCTAGAAAGCGGGATCCGCTAGTCTAAACTTTTCTCTCAGATATTTTTCTAACTGCTCCCGATGCATTTTTAACCTGGATAGAGTGGCGTACTTCAGGTTGACAACTTTGAGTCCTAAAATCCTGAAATGTCTGATCCTCATCAGCTGAGGTCCCAACAGGGTTTCGCCATCAGCACAATAATGCTCCGGCAAGTTTATCAACACGGCAACATTTATGTTTCTGTCAATTTTCAAATTCAAATTAAGAATACTATTTCCGAGTCCTTTAGGATGAAGCATAATGTCTACAACGTAAAGTTCCGTGGTAAAAAGATGCGGCAGAATAATAGAAGTAGACACACAGGCCGAGTCTCCGGCGACGGTTTCAATGCTGTCTTTTATATTGTTGATGATTCTCTTTATCCGTCCCTCGTGCCACAGAGACTTGGAGCAGTGATCCTTGGGAAGCAGTGGACCATTGTGAGCTTTACACTCAAGCGTCATTGCCGTATCCAGAAGTTTCAGTTTATTCCTTAAAACCTGATGATTCAGAGATGAGTTTATTCTTTCCAGGAAATGCGGATTAAAGACTTGATTACTAAAGTTGAGCGGATACTTTTCCAAATAAACACAAGCAAGCATGATATCTAAAACATCTGCAGTATTTATTTTAGAGATTTTATCTTGCAGAACAGCTTCAACTTGCTCCCAGAACCTTAAACCATTATTGGGATGAAACGCCATGAAACCCAGAGGGAAGAGCAGCGGCTTCACAAACATGGGACTCAGATACTTCCCGTGCGCAATAAAATACTCAACACAGCCATTCAGGATGTGTTCGTTTCTTATTCTAAACATAACACAGTGGTTCATGATGGCCACCATTAGCGTGTGATTCTTGATTTTAATTCCTTTAGCTTTGACGTACCTCTCAATGGCTTTTTCAATCTGAGTATCACTGTAAACCATCTGCGTAAACTTGGCCACAATCTCCAGAAGTGTGTCTTCGTTTAACGCATGAATATTAGTATTAAGCCACCGACCCACAGTCACGCAAGCTCTATTCGAGCTCAAACCATTATCCGCTAACACATTCATAATATCTATGATTCCGTGCACCTTCATTTTCCACCAGAGACTGAATAACCGTTTTTCCAAGAGGTTCAGAATCATTTTCTGGCTTTTCTTCAAGTACGGTAGGATCCGGAAGCATCTGACAATGTTTTCATCGGTGAATTCCCATTCTCTGTCCGTAAAGCCGACCCACAGTTTGTCTATGACGTCTGGTAGCTTCTCCGACGTCCGCAATTCTCCCAAAAAATGTATAACATCACACAGCTGCACAATGGAGAGCTTGTTGTCAGTCACTCTCTCTAATATCTCATCGCACAATCGATTTGCGAGCGCTTCATCGTATTGACTGGCAACCTTCATTGCGCTGAGGACAGTGTTCAAATCATTGCTTTTCAGCACCAGATTGAAAAGATTCTCGATAATTTCTGACTTTGTCTTCAGGAATATTTCATCTTTGGATTCCTGAGCAAATCCGGCGTCTTTGAGAAACAGAATTCTCTCTAACGCGCCCACTGCAATGTTGGGAGTGATGGAATTGCATTTTCCTATGAGAATTATTATGTCATCAAAGGTTAGGCATCGGGAAAACTCTTTAGCTATGTAATGATGTATTTCTAAGTCACCGGATATGTTTTTGGTGAGCTGATCGGTGCTGGAGGGATTGTTCCCAAATGGCTCCAAGATGTCTTTGACTTTGCGGATAATAACAGGCAGTTCTGTGACGTACGCGCCATCTTGCATGAGGATTGTGCTGCTCCCGAGGCGGGATTTTTCAGGAATGTCATCCCCAGATTTGTTTCCACTTTTCAGGCGAATGATGTTGCACAAGTTTGAGGTTAGGTTAAGCTGTTTTGTAACAATTACACGATGACTGCGTAAAATGCTCTGATAAAATAAAGAAGTCATTTTGGATAGCACTTGTAAGTTTTGTTATAAACGCAATTAAAATTTTAAGGCAAAACGAGCACACATACATGTGAATCTTTTCACTGTCGCGTCCAAAATTTTTTTAAACTGAAAACCACCTGAAAACTGTGATTGAAAACGATTTTTCTTCTTTTTCTTTTCTAAATTTTAGGAGAAATGACAGTTATATTAGTATTGCCATTACAAAAATTAAATGAAAGTAAGGAGAAGGAAAAGTATGAATCTGCTTTAAATAGAATAATACTGCCTTAAACAATTTAAAAAATAAATATTGTGTAGAGTTCATAAAAAGCACTAATGAAAAAAAAATAAAAAATCATTATAATATGTTTTGCAGGTACGTAGGAAGTAATGCCAGAATTAGGAAACTAATTTAGTATAATGGTATCACTAAATTTAAAAACTGGCTTCCACAGCTCCCATACAACTTCAGAAGGATTTCAATATAAATCGTTCAAATAAAACCCCACATTTATAGGTAAAAATTCACACCCCAAATCAATAAGTAAACAAACACGAAAAAAACCGAACATTAAGTTTATGCGGCTTGTTGTTCATTTACTATTATTTCTTAAATGGTTAAATTTGATATAAACCTACTTTTAAATTTTCGTTATACGACCCCTTTCAACTTGAGTGGGAGCTGCGAAGTCTTCAGCTGTGACAGCTGGTCTGGGTGTCTATTCCCATTTGACCCATAGACAATAATCTTCTAGAATTTACGAAAATATGTCAAAAAAGCCATAAACGGTATTCCACAAGGTCTCACCTCGATTCTTGTCATTAGAGAAGAATCATGAGCCATTTTGCCGGTGAGTTGCATCTCGAGCGCTCAAAATGTATGAAGATCTATGTTACGGAGGTTATGTTGCGAAGATTTTGAGAAGTATTTATTTTAAAAAGGTGAAATGTTATTCCTCCGTAAAATAACATATAATAATATTAAGAAATACTTCAGTATCATATTTTTAATTTAGAATTCGTGGTTTTAAGGTGAAAAACTTGGTCGATGAAAACATTATAAGTACTTTTATTGCAATTCCAATGCAACGTTATTTTATACGATAATAATCTCAGAAAATTATAACACTGTCCAAAATATGTAAATAATAATATTATTTTAAATTCCCAGCTGACTTTTGCGAGAGCGAATAAAAATATATGATTTAGAATGAGACAGCATGATCAAAAACAACGTTGCCAAATCGTTTTGATAGAATCGTATTAGACAGAAACACTTGCATTGCAGAATACGAGGCGGCCATTTTTTGTGAATCTTGATTTCTGGGACTCGAGATTTTTGTGAGAAATGGGAATAGCAGCCCTGCAGTGTTTTCGAAATTTATTTGACATTTGTTATGTATAAAATTCAATTTTACTTTTTTTGCTTGTTATTAACCAGTGAACTGTTCAGCAAGAATGCATTCTTTGGAAAAACACATTGCGTCAAATATTCGTTTAATGTTTTTAAGAAGGAATGCGATGTTGGGTCACTGCCGTTGGATTTGTAAACCTAACCTCTTAAGTTGTGATAATTCAAAACATCGCTGCTATTCCGGGTAATTATTCTATTTGTTATTTGTATTTTCAAAGCTAAAAAACAAATAATGAGCCCCGTAAAAAGTTGTGACGTCACAAAGCCGGGTTGCTAAGATGAAGGTAAACTAATATTTTGTAATTGATAGCTAAGTATTCTAGTTACGTAGGCCTGTGACGCTTGCCTTCTGAAAAAAATCTAATTAAAATTTTTGTTTAATGAAATCTGCACAAATTAAAAATAAAAAAAACTTGGCGATCAAAGTCGCACCTCTGTGACTTAGGTTCTTAGCAATCGAAATGTATAAATTTGATTGCCTTTTCCCTAGCAACCCAGACGTGTGATGTCAAAAAAAATTGTCATTAGAATTTGTAATTTTCCATTTTTTAAGTGTTGGCAACCCTCTACAGTGTTTATTAAAAAACACTGGATTCTATTTGAGTTTCAAATTGAATATGATATTTTATTTTTCAGGCCCCATATTATGACCACAAAGCATACAAGATTAAAAAGGAATTCATTTGACCTCATTCCCAGAGAGAGCTCAAGATCGCCGTCAGATCAGCCATCTACATTTTCCCTTTCACAGCGAGATTTCCATTCCAAATACAGCAAGAGGAACTCGGAGTCGCTGGATCAGCTCCTATCTGGACTGTCGTACAGCATAGACTCCAAGCAGAGAGTGTACAAGAAGGACTTGGAGAGGATTATCGTGAGAATAGGCGAGAATAAGTACATCAGTAATCAGCAGGCACTCTTACTGATAAGCTGCTGCTCCGACTTACTGCCCGATCAGAAACCAGCGGAGAAAACAGCCCTGGTTCATCAATTGTGGGATGTTTTAAGGTACCTTAACTGTTTTGCTTTATTATTATTATTACTATTGGGTATTTTTTCCATTGTTCGGCCATTTATGTTGCATGGATGCAAAGCCTGGAGTCTGACCCAGAAACAAGAGAAATCTCTCTAGGTCTTTGAAAACAAAATGCTTCATCGCATTCTTGGACCTGTATTTGAAGATGACAGGTGGCGTATCCGGACCGACGCAGAGCTGATATCCGTGTTTCAAGACCCAAACATAGTGTCAGTAATGAAATCAAGAAGACTCCAGTGGGCCGGACGTGTAGCACGTGCAGAGGACTCAAGGATCATCAGAACAGTCTTGGATGGTGCCCCCTCAGGTGTTAGACCACTCGGACGTCCCAGGATGCGGTGGGCAGACATGTCGAAGCCGACGCCAAAGTTTTGGGAGTGAGGGGACTATAAAGGGAAGCAGCGCAAGACAGAGAGCCTTGGAGAATTGTGGTGTGGGAGGCCCTGGGCCTTCAAGGCTTCTGAGCCGAAGAGAGTAAGAGCAAAGTGCAAAAAAAAACTGCGCCTTCTCATGACCATTGGTCCTCCCAAAGGCACAGCTGATTATGGTTAAAGATGTGTCTTTAGGGCCCTTCTTAAATCTGCCTCTTTGTCTGTTGTCCCCAGTCCTGCTGGCAGAAAGAGTTCCAGGCTATGGGTGCAACAAAGAAAGGTAATTAAAAGGAAAGCCTGATCGCCAAACACAGTAGTCGGGCTTCTTCTCGCAAGCTCCAAGGTGCTGCCAATTGTTTACGCTAACCGCATTGTCCACCCTCTGCTTTCCGGAGAAACTTTGTTGTCTTCTATTGAAGTAATCTTCCACTGTGTATCAGACAGTCTGATGATGGTGATGAGTTGATGATTTCTTTATTTTCTTTGATTTCGTTTCGGGATGTAATCACTCCAAGGGCACTTGTGCAAACGATGCCAGAAATTTGCTTGTCTTCAGTGCATTCCGGAACTTTTCATGGTCCTCTAGCTCTCTCACATGATGTGGCAGGTGGTTCCAGCCCAGAGGACCAGCAACTGCAAATGCACGCTCTCCAAACATTGTGTTAACTCTTCTTATAGGTTCTTCAATCCTTGATTTGGCTCCAGTTTCAGCCTTTTCCTCCAGTTTTCTGGTATCCGAATACTTTCATCTGAACAGAAATAAATTTAATTCACCGTCCCTGTGGTGTGTAAATTGATTAAATTCTTCAGTTTGATTAGCTTCAGTCTATTCTGTAAGTGCTTGTTTTTAATCACATTTTCAATTGATTGCTTCCAGGACTTGTGCACAGCTGAACGTCAGTCACTACAATGAGTTGCTACGTTGTCACAACAACAATGAACATGAAGTTCAGCCCGATGTGTTTGTAGCAAACATGGCTCCTGCCAAGCCAAACAATCTCACTCATCAGTTGTTGCTGGAAAATGCGTGTATGGTAAGGAAGCTTATTGATTAATATTCTAGTAAATAAAATGATTGCTTCTTTTTTCTCACATGAAATGAAATATATCGATACCTTAAAGGTACAACTGAATAGTGACGTACAAAGCTAACATGAGTTTCTTAGATAAATGCACCTTTTTTGCTATTTTCTTCGAGAGAAAACTCCAAAACGGTAAAATCCTCTAGTTTGGAAGCTCTTCATGAGCACTTCCTTCTAATTAGTTCACGTACTACAAATAAGAAGTTATTCCCAATAAAATGTTTTATCCACGACTTCTCAAATCATTGAATCAACACTTATTCAAGAAATGAAAGAAGAAATGTCAAAATTTTGTGTTGATACCAAAGAAAAAAATGATGCTCTACCCTCATTATAATCTATAAGCGCATACAATGCATGTGCACCTACTTAAAATTTAAAAATCAAACCTCAAATGAACATATCGCACCCTTAATAATAAAGAGCAATAACTCAAAAATTGTGAAAAACAAGATTTTGTAATAAAACGCAATAACAATGCGAGAAGAATAAGTAAAATGCGACTGCCATTCAATTTGGACGAATATGACCCCGATACAACATTGGTCGCCTTTTTCATTCCATACGGGTTGTACTGGTTGTCTGAACTTCAAACGTGATTTCCCAACATTCTTATTTTTTGAGTTATTGCTCTTTATTATTAAGCGTGCGATATGCCCTGCAACTTTTCCTGACTTTCCTTGAAATAGGGGCCACATTGGCAGAGTGGACCATTTTTTTTACAGCATGGATGGTCAGCCTCATACCAACCTATAAGTCAAGGGAATAATTGTTTACACAATGATTTTGACTGTGTTTGCGTTGACATGAAAAGTGATAGTTTATGATTGATTTTCTAGATTGGAAACATGGAAAAGGCTGCGGAGATTTTAGCAAATATAAAACCAACTAAAGTAGCGGGCAATGAGGCTGTTTACAATGCACTTATCGAAGGACATGCCAAAGCAGGGTAAGGTATTGTTTACAACTCTACAATTATTTGTGTTTCTTTTATAAATTATTTATATATAAGAATAATTTATTTGGTCCGGTCGATAGCTCAGTTGGTAGAGTGCTCGCATTCTACCCCGTGAGCTCGGGTTCGAATCCCACCGAGGAGGGTGTCAGAAATGATTTCCTATTTCGGTGTTTATTTCAAACCCCATAATAAAAATACCGGCAAGGTTTACTCAGCCTTCACAAGAAATGAGTACCAGCCCCCTCGGGAGCTGGGAAACCCCCACTTCAACTGAAGTGGTTGGCGTAAGGCCGGCCCCCTTACCTGTAAAAATAAATAGGTCCAACTCGCCACATGCGACCCCTTCGGGGATAACGCGGCAAGAAGTTACACTATATGTGTAGCTTAGTTGCGTTTTTTGCGTTTTGGTAAGCGCTGTTTTTGTGTCAATCACACCTTGAGAGCACTCTGCAAGCTTGGTCGTCTCTATAGAAAGTGCCAATGTTCAAACAAGACCCAATTGATGTAAAGCTGGATGAACCTTTGGTGACCGGTTTTGAGGTATATGAAATTTTCAACCCAGCGGAGAACATATCGCACGTTTAATAATAAAGAGCAATAACTCAAAAAACATGAATGTTTGGAAATCACGTTTAAAGTTCAGACAACCAGTACAACTTGTTTGGGATGAAAAAGGCGGCAGATGATGATGATGATGATTATGATGATTTCCTTTTCAGCGCCGTTTCGTAACTCAATGTCACTCCAAGGGCGCAATGCAGATGCTTTATCTCGGTCATATTCGTCCAAATTGAACGGCTGTCGCATTCTACCTATTCTTCTCGCATTGTTCTTGCGTTTTATTACAAAATCTCGATTTTCCCAATTTTCGAGTTATTTCTCTTTATTAAGCGTGCGATATTTGAAAATATAAATGATGTATTTATTGTGCTCTGCATGGAAACGAACCCACGATCTTCCATTTACGAAGCCGAAGCGCTAACCACTAGACTATGGAGCGGTAATTAGTTAAAAATGTATGTTTATTGGCTTGTTACTAGTTTTGGTCATTGATGAACATTAAAGATGTAGATAGAGCATCTGAGCCGTATTGTGTACCTAAAAAAAGTGCACCCTAGGGTGCACGCTTTATACAAACAAGGTCTTGTTATAATCAGTTTCCAGGCAGCGGATTATAGACCTATCATGGTGCATTTTTTACTATGGGAAGAAACAGACGTACGCCATCTATGTCTGTTATTGAATAAGAATCATCACAGTTCTCATCAAGATCATCTTCATCATTATACTTCACGCTGAAGAAGCCCATCGTAGAAATGGGCGAAACGTCCGGAAGCTCCAGCTCCTACAGATCCTGAAAAATGTCCCCCCAGCATATGTCTTTTATGTGATCAATTAATGGTTTTGTTTTATAGAAATCTCAAAGCTGTCGACAAAATAGTTGAAATGATGAAAAAAATTCAAGGTGGCTTATCTTCAAGTACGCATACCTCTCTCATCAAAGCCAGCATATGGAATGATACGGGAGGGAGTGTGGAGAGGTTATTTGAATTTTCCGACGAATGCGAGATTGAATTTACAGAAAAAGAAATTGCTACAGTTGTCAAATGTTTAGTGGAGAAAAATCTGACATCAGCCGTTCCTGCTGTAAGTAAAAAAACTCAGTTTAATTTAACCTCTAGAGTGCTAGTGATTTTCTGCCGTAATCCAGCCACCCAACTCTTGGTTTTGATATTAAATATCTCCAAAGATACAAAAAATATCTCCTATCAGTTTTTTTTTTTATCTCAAAAGACAGTGACATAAAGGGTTTTTTGTGCATAATTTAGTAAAACGGCATGAGTGACATATTTACTTGACTGCCTCATAATAATATTATGATTATGAAAAAAACATTGAGTTCTAAAAATAGACATATAATGTTATCATGAATGGTCACGTAAGCCAGGTAGGTACGTAAATGTTTAAGAGTAGGGAAGCTTTGCGATGTAAACAAAACCTTTTCTTTGTTGTGTGTGTGAGTCATGTAAAAAAAATAGAGAACCTTGTGAGTTTACAAGGTCAACTTCAAATATTTTTTTCAAAATATTCACAAATGAAAATAAACGCTTTGAGTTTATCGATGAGTAGTTTTATCCAATAAGGTTATTTTGAATGATTTTTGATCTTATTGCTGTGTAAAAACTACAGAAAAACAAAAATGAAATCACGATCAGTACTATGAGCACGGATCTGCGTTCCGGCACTCTTCAGGTTAAACAAGTTATATTTCTGTGTATTTAGAATTTTGATTAAAGATTTATTTTCAGGCAATATCTCACTTCCCCAAGAACTCATTAAACAGTCATATCTCCCAATATTTATACAGTTTTTGTGCAAAATTGATTTACGATGGGCACGCCAAAGTTTCATACAATATCTATGCACTTTTTCCGTCTAAAAATTCTACGTCGGACGTGGCATCCAGTGGAAGATATCTGTTGAGAGAAAATGTAAAGGCATTAACGGTAAGTAATTTAAAAATATTTTCTCTACTAAAAACGCTACCATGCTACACATATGAAGTAACTTCCAGCCGCGTTCTCCCTGAAGGGGTCGTATGTGGCAAGTGGAACATATTTATTTTTACAGGTAAATGGACTGATCTTACACCAACCACTTCATTTGAAGCGGGGATTTCCCAGCTTGCGAGGGGGCTGGCACTCACTTCTTGTGAAGGCTGAGTAGACCTTTTTTCTGAGTTTGAAATAAACACCGAAACGGTAAATCATTTCTGACATCCTCAGTGGGATTCGAACCCGAGCTCTCGGCATGGAATGCAAGCACTTTACCAACGGAGCTATCTACCAGACTTTTTACGAGCTTGTTCATCTCAGGAGTGACAATCTTCACGAAACGGCGCTATACCAAGTCATCATCATCATCATCATCATACAAAGCGCCAATTCTCAAACAATATCCAGCTGCTGTAAGGCTTAATGGATCTTTGTTGATGATTTAAGATAAACTGATTCAACCATATCACTTTTCTTTTAACTTTTAATTTTGAAAATGCAATGTTTTTTTTGTGGTCCGCCGGGAAGTTAAACCTGCGACCCAATTTGAAGTCTGAAGCGTTATCCACTAGACTACAGACCAGTTACGGTATCGATGAAGATGCGCATATTTCTGGCCCATTTTAGTCTGTTTAATCCTGCCATTTATCACATTCTAGCCGATCCCCATCATTAAAGAGATAGCGGCTGACTTTGTGAGGACGGAGCGCAACCCGCTGGCCTTCCACGTGGTGTGTGAGGCCGCGCTGCAGACTGAGCAGATGCAGCTGGCCAAGGAAATGCTGGTGGCCATCAAGGGAGAAGGCTTCCCGGTCAGATGCCACTACTTCTGGCCTCTGTTCATCGCCAAGTACAAGGAAAACGGTGAATCCGGTAAATGCATTCTTCTTCTTTAAAATAAAATCCATAGATGACGCTGTACAACTGAGAAACACACATGTAGAAGCAAGATCTATAATAATCTATAATCTAAGTTGCAAAGATGTGTTAACATTTAAAGCTCATATCAAATGTATGCCCACAACAGACACATGTACATAGTTCGTGCTTACAAATGCTGAATGTGTACTTATAAATTAAATCCAAACCTTAAATGAGTGCAAACCCTACAACTCTTGCTGACCTCCTCGGAAACAGAGGTGGCATTGGCAAAGTGAACCATTTTTTACAGTATGGGTGGTCAGCCTCAAGGGAAGATAGGTTATGAAACACCCCACCGTTTCACATACAATGTAAACAAATGTCGCTGCTCCACAACACAACACATATTATGTAGAGTGTCATCATTTTCCATATTTAAATCCCAAGTTTACCCACAATTTCATCACAGTTTTCATCAAGATCATCTTCATCATTTCACTTTCACCCTGAAGAACCCCATCGTAGATATGTTTTTTGTTTTTCAGGAATATTTGACATTGTATCGTTCATGGTGTCGCTGGATGTGGAGCTCAACTTGGAGACCATGGAGGAGTACGTCCTGCCGTGTGTAAACATGGAATTCCTGGAAGACTTGGTGCGCAAGTTCCAGTCACTCGGAGTGACAGCTTCCACAGCCCTGACTCCAATTTTAGTTTATCTGATTAAGAGGAACGACTTTATAGCGGCTTGTGAAATAAGTGAGCGTACATTTTGTTTTTATTTTTATTTTTAAGGAAGCCTGTGCGCGAAACCCCTAGATTCAAGAGACTCTAGGGGTCTATGTCATTTGTTATAGTGCCGCAAAGATGTTGGTGATGTGGCAGTTGATGTCCTAATCAAGTTGCAGGGCCGTTAGCTGCGCAGTGCTGTGGTGTGTTATGTGCTTTGTTTTGAGACACTGACTCTGTCTCAACCTTCTGACACTGTCTCTGTCACAACTGACACTGTCTCAACCTTCTGACACTGTCTCTGTCACAACTGACACTGTCTCAACCTTCTGACACTGTCTCTGTCACAACTGACACTGTCTCAACCTTCTGACACTGTCTCTGTCACAACTGACACTGTCTCAACCTTCTGACACTGTCTCTGTCACAACTGACACTGTCTCAACCTTCTGACACTGTCTCTGTCACAACTGACACTGTCTCAACCTTCTGTTTTTGTTGATAATTTTTATTCAAGCTTTTATGCCTGGATTCAGATTCAGATGAAAAAGAAGGAAAGAAAAATATTGGAATTTTAAAATCTTCAATGTCGCTAAAATGGAAAACTAGGATTAGAAACAAATCACTCAAGAAGATGTGAATATCTATTCAAAATGCCAAAATTTGACACAAAATAGCTTCATTAACATTGGAATAACAAACTTGTATGTGCACTGGACCAATTTGTTTTATGAAAAACGGAAATTGATTTTAAAAACATTTAAAACAATTATCACACTATCGTTGCTTATGTTTTTTTTTTAGCTCAGATTGTGTAGAATGTGATTCGTAAGATAATTTCATTCAAGGGTTATATTTTAATCAAATAGTAGATAAGTCAAACAAGCATTGGGGGGAAGATTAGTCTTAAATGATAGTTACTACTAGACTTCTGTCAACTGTCTACTATAAAACTTGATTATGTTAATCTGTTATCTAAGTTGCAAAGATATATTACATTTAAGATCTATATTAAATGCATTCCCACAAGCAGACACATTTAAGTTCATGCTTAAACATACCGCATGTGAACCTACAATATAAATCCGAATCTCAAATGAACATGAAAATCGGATGGGCCAACACTTCGGACAAGGTCATAGGTTCAAATCCCGGCAAAGCACAAAAAAATATAATGCTTCTTTACAAATAAAATCCAAACCTCAAATAAACATAAGCCCTGCAAATTGCTGACCTTCCCTGAGACAGGGGTGACATTGGCAAAGTGAACCATTTTTTTACAGTATGGGTGGTCAGAGCCTCATACCAACCTAAAAGTCAAGGAATCTTTTTTTAAATATTTTTTGTTTTTATGTTTCAGGCGATAAAATAGTAGCAAAATTAGACTGCGCTTCCATGATTCGTCCTTTGATTCTCGCGTATTCGTCATCTGAGAACGTCAGCAGTATACTTCAGTTGCTAATTCTGTTTGATAAGCGGCCGAAAAACCCCCAGAAAGATTGGCTGGGACTGTATATAATAGGGTTGCTCTCTCACCAAAAGATCACCATCGATTCTGTGAAAATGAACTCCTTCCTTGAGGTAACAGTCTAATCTAATCTAATCTAAGTTGCAAACATGTTACATTGGGGATTCACATTATATGCATGCTCACAAGCAGACACATACAACTTCACGCTCGCACATGCCACTTGTGAAGCTACAACATGAAAACCCAAATCTCAAATGGACATACACCCTGCAACTCTTGCTGTCCTTCCCTGCACCAGGGGTGACATTGGCAAAGAGAACCATTTTTTACAACATGGGCGGTCAGCCTTATATCAATCTATAAGTCAAGGGATTTTTATTTAACTCAAATTCAAAGGTTACTGCTCAGGTACACCGCGTTTCGCTGGCATCTTGGACCGGTCCGTGATTCAGTGGCAACACTTCGGACTCATAAATGAAAGGTTGTGGACTCGGATCCCAGCGGAGCACAAAAATATACCATTTATATTTCCAAATATGCTCTTCGCTGGGTTGAAAAAATTCACAAAGCCTTTACCATAGACCGGTCACTGAAAGGTCCATCCAGCCTTACAGCAACTAGGTCTTGCTTGAGTATTGACGCTTTGCAGTGACGACCAAGCTCGTACACCTCTGCGGCACTACAGCAAGTGTCATAGACCCCTAGAATCTCTATAATCTAGGGAGTCTCCCGCACAGAATTTCTTAAACTGAAAATAAAACCATCTCATTATTTTTTTTGTAATCTGTGTTCAAATGAAGGTCACTTTTCAGGATATTTTTGAAGCCGGTCTCCGAATGTCTTCGCAGGCGGGAGATATGTGCATCAAACACATCAAGAGCACTGAGCGGAAGAAAATGATTGAGCTGTCTCTCACCAGATCAATAACAAATCTTGTGGATAAAACCAAAACCGCAGTATTATACGACGGACAAGTTACTCAATCGGTAAACAATGTTTATTAATTTCTTTTCACAACACAACACGCAACATCATTTGATGATGGTGATAAAAACAAAATTTATATAGCGCCTTTTATGACAGTGTGTCACTACAAGGCGCTTGTCCATATGATTGGACGAAGAGGTGAGTCTAAAGACAGTCTTCTTCAAATCCAGTTCCCTCATAGCATTCCAAGTCGTTGGAGTGGCCGCCTTGAATGCCATGTCTTCAAAAACAGTGCGGGGCCTTCTTGCAGGGATGTCCAGGCAGCTGCTTCTTGATGCAGCTGACCTCAGTGTTTGTCCGCGCGAGGTTGTAGTTGCTGGAGACACCAGCTTCATCAGGCACCCCGGAGCACTCCCAAGCAGTGCTTTAAAGGTGAGCAAGCCGACTTTGAAGGTGATCCTCTAAGGGATTTTTAGCCAATGGAAAGCTTAAAGGTGAGGAGTGATGTGGCTAGACTTTGCAGCCCCATATATAAGTCTAGCTGCGGCGTTTTATAGCGATTTGCTTGTCAAAGTGTTGACATTATAATGATAAAATAAAGAAGCACTGAGGGGATGTACTGCCCACTGGTCCCGGACTCATTAATTGTTCAGGGCTTGTTTTAATGAGCTCCATTCATGAATCCCTCCCCCTCGCATTTCAGAAAGGGAAACTCGTAGTACGACTCTCATTCATCCCTGTGCAGTCGATCTCAAAACTATGAGAAAACTTGGCGTTTTCATAACTCATTCCTTTACCAAACTGCCCGTATATGGAATGATCTACCAGTATCTGTATTCCCTTCCCACTTTAATCCGGTTTTATTCAAAACCAACATCTATCACCACTTCCTTGCAGACAGAAGCAACAATTCAAGAACCATCTCTGCGGCACTCTTCCAGCGTGACATAGACCCCCAAGTATTTCAAGGATTGGGAAGCCTCCCACGTAGGATTCCTTAAAAAAAAGTGCAGACTCCAATTTAACCGCCTTATGCATATGAACAAACACAAATACACATACATACATACACAAACTTTGAGTGTACCATTCTGCTACATCACGTATCACGTGCGCGCGTGAGAAAAAATGGGGGAGTTTTACCTACCATTAAAACTCTTATTATGTTTCTATAGATGTCTGGAGTCCATATTATGAGAGAAACAATCACTTTTCCCCTTTTATGTGGTTTTTTAGTCTATTCCTGGGTCTTTGATTTGCACTTTTTTTACACTTTAGGCACTTTCTACTCTATGGTCGCTTTTTCCCCATTTCCTGTTCCCTATTTCCAGTTTCCCCATAACCCGGTCGCAATTTGTCATAAAGCTCATAATACACCAGGTAGGGGTTACCTGGACTCCAGACATCTATAGAAACATAATAAGAGTTTTAATGGTAGGTAAAACTCCCCCATTATGTGTTCTGAGAGATGTCTGGAGTCCATATTATGAGAGATCTGTCTATTATCTCCTGGTGACCGGGGACGTCTTTATTTGATATTAACTGGTTGAAATAGGGAAAGATCTTCTGGAGCTGTATGTTTCAACATCTCTTTCTGATAGTATTTTCTAAAAGTGTTTTCCTTTTTCCAGTTGCCTCTTTCCAGTATGTTATCTATTGGATTAAGTGATGCGACCGCTGAACGTGTGCTGCCGGGAGTGGCCTCTACTCCTGCTGATTTTAGCGTGTTCTTTACCCATCCTCCTATGATTGTTCTTGCAGCTGCCTTCACTTGTACTCGGGTGCTGATGAACAGGTTATAAAGATTTTGTCCTGATCTCCTTTCGCGTGATAGTTCAATCAGCTTCCTTATCCAGAAGACTGGGTTGACGTTGTGTTCCTTGGATTCCAGAAGTCTCCGATTAGATTGTCGGTGTTTGAGGGTATCTGTTTTTGATCTAAAGAATGGAATTAACACAATTGATGTGCCTTCGTCGAGAATGTTTCCTTCTGTGATATTTAGCAAGGTCAGATCGTGTACTCTTCTTCCTGAAGATAACAGAAGTAAGATTGCCGTTCTACACGCAACTTCATAGAGAGAATCTGATCGAGGAGTGTTCCTGACTAGCCAGTCTCTCACTATCTGCCGATTCCACACAGGGGACTTAGGAGGGTTGATCTTTACCATTGCTAGTGCTCTTAATGTTTTTAAATTTAATTTCACTAGGAAATCTGAGCTGAGATTCTTTTCCATCATTGCGTTGCAGAAGGTTACGATGGCTGACTTGTGTACCAGCATAGTCCTGTATGATAGTTTTTCGTTAATGAACAGTTGCGCTAGATACCTTGCCAATTGATTAGGAGATGGTGTGTTGGGATGGGTATTATTCGCCAGTATCCAGCGGCACCATCTTTGCCAAGCAGGTTTATATGTGTTGAGTGGGGAAGCTCGCCATCCTGACAGGAACAGTCTTTTCTCTTCCGCGTTCCAGGAATTTAAGATACTGTCCCCAGTCCCAATTTTCCACACTTCCATTTCCAGATCCTGAATCCTGGGTGGTGGATTGCCTGTTGATGTGTTGATTAGTACTGACACCAGGTTCGGTATTTGCATCGGAGGTACGAGTGATCGACAAATTAAGTCTGGACGCCAGAAGACCCTCTGCCACCTCGGGACCACGAGTAGGTAAGTTCCGGTCGCCCCGTTTAGGTGCCTCAGGATCCTCGGTATAAGGTTTGGCGGAGGAAATATCCGACCCACATTGTAGAGCCAGTGCCGACTGAAGGCGTTTTGAAAGATTGCGCATGAGTCTGTGGAGTCTCTGGACACGTAAGTTGAACTCATGTGTGCCGTGGTGGATGCGAACAGGTCTATATCTGGTACTCCGAAATGATTGAAAATGGCCTTCGTTGCTGTTGGTAAGAGATGCCACTCTGGAGGGGATCTTCCTCTTGATAGGTGATCCGCGTCTCCGTATCTTCCCGGTAGGTACTGCGCTGTTAGCGAGATTTCCCATTGGTCTGCCAGAGTCAACAGATCTCGGGTAAGATTTAGGAGTGTTTTGGATCTGGTGCCCCCTTCCTTGCGGATGTAGGCGACTACTGTCTTGTTGTCTGATTGTACCAGAATTTCGGAGCCGGAAAGGTCGTGCGCTGTGCGTTGCAGGGTTGCAAAAACAGCGAACAACTCTTTTCGGTTGGAGTGCTACTTCTTTTGTTGAACGGTCCACTGTCCTGACAGCATCAAGTCGTCCAGAGTTGCTCCCCAAGCTAAGTCTGACGCATCTGTTGTCAAGAAATGTCCGAAGGTTTCCCTGTGGATGGAACTTGATTCGTTCGCATTCCCTATCCACCACTCTATTTCTTGTAAGCTGTCCTCGGTCATTTGTATGGACCCTCTTGGTGACAGGTGCTTCAGTGGCTTGCTCGCTATCTGCAATTGTCTGCAGTGGAGGCGACCATGAAGCTGGCAAAGTTTAGTCTTCCTAGGAGACTTTCCGCCAGTTTTAAGGACCATTTTCGAGAAGTCAGTATTGCTCGAAGTGAGTGGCACAATGCCTCTTGCTTCCGGTAAGAAAGACCTACTTGGTGACAGGTGCTTCAGTGGCCTGCTCGCTATCTGCAATTGTCTGCAGTGGAGGCGACCATGAAGCTGGCAAAGTTTAGTCTTCCTAGGAGACTTTCCGCCAGTTTTAAGGACCATTTTCGAGAAGTCAGTATTGCTCGAAGTGAGTGGCACAATGCCTCTTGCTTCCGGTAAGAAAGACCTACTTGGTGACAGGTGCTTCAGTGGCCTGCTCGCTATCTACAATTGTCTGCAGTGGAGGCGACCATGAAGCTGGCAAAGTTTAGTCTTCCTAGGAGACTTTCCGCCAGTTTTAAGGACCATTTTCGAGAAGTCAGTATTGCTCGAAGTGAGTGGCACAATGCCTCTTGCTTCCGGTAAGAAAGGAATTTGCAATTGTTGTGCGTGTCCCAAACGATTCCCAAGTACTCTAATTGTTGAGTGGGGAAGAGCACTGACTTCTGGAGATTTACATACCACCCCAGAGATTGTAGGATATCTACTGCTAGATGCGATTGCCGACAAAGATCGTCCTTGGATTGGCTCGCAAGGAGGAAGTCGTCGAGATAAACGATTGTCCGAATACCTCGTCGCCTCAGTAGTTGGGCTACCCAATTTGTAAGGGTTGCAAACATTCTGGGGGCAGATGAAAGGCCAAAGGGCAGACTTGTCATCTGAAGTAATTCTCCTCGATAGACCAGTCGCAAAAATCTCCAATGTTTCTGTGCACTTGGGAGATGAAAGAAGGCTTGCGATAGGTCTATTTTCGACAACCAATTGTTTGGCTGCAGAAACTCTGGCACTTTGTAGTGGCTATGAGTTTGAACGGAACCGGGTCCAGGAAGAAGTTTAACGATTTCAGGTTGAAAATCATTCTCGAGGAACGGTCCGATTTGGGTGTTAGGAACATTTTTGATAAGAAGCTGGGAGATGACTCCGCGGCCTCTATAACGCCGAATTCGGTCATTTCCTTTATTTGAGAGTCCATTTCGGGTGAAGCACTCGTCTGGTATAGCATTAAGGTCTTTTTGTGTGGTAATATCAGAGGGGGAATTGAGATGAAAGGTATTCTTACTCCGATTATCATCTTCAGGATGTGGTTTGGTGCTCCGAGTGACGTCCAAACCTGTAGGGAGGACTTCAAGCATCCTCTGCGAAATGGTTTCTTGTCATTTTTGTGGATGCCTCCTTCTGTCTCCTTTGAGATTTCCTGACCGTGTGTTATTCCCTGCCCTTTTTCCTCTTGAAGAGAAAAAATAAAAGAAGAGCTTGTATGAAGAAGGTTATGACTCTGGAGGAAATGAAAGAAGTATGCAAGGATAGAAAGAAATGGCGGTTGATCTGTGATGTTGGCGGCTAGGGTTTGTTAAAGTGAATTTGGTTTTATGATTTAGTTTTTTATGTCCATGTATATATTGTTATTTTTATTCTTTGATTTTAAAAAATGTAATTTGTCATGTATGTTCCTTGACTTATAGGTTGTTATGCGGCTGACCACCCATAATATAAAAATTGGTTCACTTTGCCAATGTCACCCCTGTTTCAGGGAAGGACGGCAAGAGTTGCAAGGCTTATGTTCATTTGAGATTGGGTTTTTATATTGTAGGTCCACATGCGGCATGTGTTAGCGCGAAATTATACATATCTGCTTGTGGGAATGCATTTAGTATAAATCTTAAATGATATATATCTTTGCAGCTTAGATTAGATTAGATTAGATTAGATTAGAAGAGAAATTTGGAGCGTCTCTAAGGCCTCGATTGCTTTCCGCAGTGGGTCGTTGCTGCCCTCTAAAAAACTGATTCCTTTTCTGTACTGGAACATGCGGTTTCGATGAGGTGCTGGGTTGAGGGCACTGGGTCTTCACTGACAATTTGTCGGTGTTCCCCACTCTAGAGAAAAAAGACGTGAGACTGTCTTTGCCAAACAAGTGTTCGGTACTCGGCGGGAATTTGTTTAACCCCTCTCACATGCTCTTCCTTAACATGCCCTAGCACAGCTTTCCTGCGGAACTGGAGGGCCTCTGTCCGCCTCCCCCATACCGTCTGGAGGATGTCTTCCGAGACTTTCTGGTATGGCGAGTCCAGAGCGAACAGCGTTTTGACCTTTTCGAAAAGGGCTTTCCTCGCCAAGATCGTGTCGCTCCGGGCTCCCCAGTTGACCAAGGTCTGAAGCCCAGACTGGAACTCCTCTTTCTGGATGAGGAGGGCGTGGGACATGGCTGCAAACGACCGCTCGCCTGAATAGGGGAGCTTACGTCGCACTGGCGAAGTTCATCGTTCACTGCCAGGTCGACGAACGCCGGTTCTGCCAGGTACTTTTTCTGTACCTCGGCGTACCTTACTCCGGCCCAGTTTTCACTGTCGAAGTGCTGGAGCCTTTGGAGCGCTTCGACCCTGTTGCTCTTGGCCTTGGGGTGAGCTGGTTCTTCCACCGTTGTGGCGGCTTCCTGGAAGCTCAGCAGTAGCTCTTCCTGGGCCTCCTCATTCTCTTCCAGTCCCGAAGGTTGTTAGAGGAAGTTGCTGGAAGAGTTTCCTGCCGCCGATTCAACGAGATTTCCCATAGAACTGGCGGGCCAGTCACCGAAAACTGCGTTCGTCAGCATCCCGATGTGGGAAACCAGATAATCTATCCTTGGGTCCAAGACAACCCTCAGCCGTTTCTGACGCCGTTTCTGACGCCGCGGCGGTGAACCTGATTCCGAAGTGTCATATCTGCGTTTTAGTGACGCATCACCTGAATCCTGTGAGATTTCGTCGAGAGGTTGCCCTTTATTGTTATCACAACTCATAACATTGATTTTGATGTTATATAAAGTAAAAACTCCGTTAAAATAACGAAAAACGTTTTTCGTAAATATGACAGCGTGGCATAACCAACAAAAATACGTATGCGAACTTTTAACCACCACAATATCACCTGTTTTAGTTTTTAATTGTTCACAAGGACACAAGATGGTAAAATAACACTCTTTTAAATGTTTTTGCCCAGGAATATTGTCAATTCACTCAAATTTTCGAAGGTAAAATCAACTGACATGTGACCACAAGGGGAAAATGACGCTTTATGACAAATTGCGACCGGGTTATGGGGAAACTGGAAATAGGGAACAGGAAATGGGGAAAAAGCGACCATAGAGTAGAAAGTGCCTAAAGTGTAAAAAAGTGCAAATCAAAGACCCAGGAATAGACTAAAAAACCACATAAAAGGGGAAAAGTGATTGTTTCTCTCATAATATGGACTCCAGACATCTCTCAGAACACATAATAATATATTTGAAAACTACAAAACCGCCTGGCATCCGTCTGACTTCCACAGTCACATCATTACAAGTCTAGACAAGTTAGTTCCTCAAGGGCAGGCTAAGTGCTCCGTTGTTTGCTGGAGTGATGCTTTCCGGGATCTGTTGCCGTGGTCTGTGGGAGCTGGAGCTTCCGGACGTTTCGCCCATTTCTACGATGGGCTTCTTCAGCGTGAAGTATGATGATGATGATGATCTTGATGAGAACTGTGAATCACTCCAAGCTCCAGCTCCCACAGACCACGGCAACAGATCCCGAAAAGCATCACTCCAGCATCATCAGCCGGCCGTGTAAGCCTAAAGCTCCGTTGTTTGTTTGACGTTTTGTAATTTTTCACACATACACTTCAAAAGTCAGCTTTATGTGCATTGCATTGAAATACTGTTATGTTTTGATAGAAAGGTATCTTCCAGGATACCTACTTCCGGCTAGCTCTCATCAGCATCACTCTCAGGGCGTGGGGGTCTTTCTTTCGGTTGCTCACTTGTACTTTGGGAAGGGTTTTATAATTAAAAGATAAAGTTAACATGAACAAATAAGGATTTATTACTGTACTAATATGGGGGAGAAAAGGGGAAATAAGGGATTGGCCAGACCTACAGGTTGTCACCAGAACACTCCCTATTCCGTTGGCTGGAGTTCTAAACGGAAGGCCTGGGGCAGCGCCCCAGGCTAGCGGCGGTTCACAAGGCGAACGCCTCCACACGTTGGAGCCCCTGGGTGGGCGCTCCTATGCCTCTGGTCCACAAGGCGGGTGCCTTGCTGGCAGGAAATCCAAGTAGATGGGGGGGGGAGGGAGCTCCATCGTAGTGCCTCCTCCTGCACCGCTTGGTGCTTGGTCGCTAACGTCTGACTCCCTTCACATCTCGCCGGGAACTAACGAACGACGGCCTGATTAGTTCATACGGTGCAGTTCGGCCGCTTCCGTGACCGTCCGGCTCCGTTCGGCCCACAAACATACACTACACACTTCGGGATTGTTCTTTATGTTATTATAAAATAACATAACATTCCCCTTTCTCACAAAAATAAAGAAAGAAAAAACCAGGAGCAACACAACAGTCTTCACACACAACACCAGGTCTTTGGCCATTAAGAAAATTGAAAATTTTATGGGAACACAAAAAGGGAAAAGGGGATTTACAGGAACATCCTTCTATCCTATCAACACACCAGAAAGAAGGAAGAAGAAAACTGGTGGCTGTGAGAATTATCGATTTGGTTTGGGAAATTTCAAGGTGGTTCCAATAACCGACAAGACGCGGATTAAAAGCGATCTTGTAACAAGGCCTTTTTTCTTCACCAAAACATGTCGAAAACTCTAAACAATAAATAATAACACAGCAATCAAAACATATTTTACACTGGTACTTATATTAACCAAGTCATAACTCGTTACAGGAGTCGACTATTATATAACAATAAGTTCTGAGCTGAATACAAAAAAATACATATAGAGACAACATCCAAGACTCGCTCAAAATATTTAATATGTTAGTGCGTAAAATCCACTACGAACTCACTCGAAAAAAGAGTGGAACATTCCATATAAAACATCTTAAAGTGATAATGGAATACACAAACAAAATATTACAAATACACCAGCTCTTTCGAGCCTCAAACACGTCTGTTCTCACAGACATTTTCCCTCTTCGACAAAATGAACAAGGCTTTAAGTGTCATCTTATACACAAAAGTGCATATCAGATCCCAGATTTACGAAACGTAACATGTCAAGAAAATGCGCTCCCTTTTCCAAGAAAAAGGCCAGCATTTCTTCCCCTTACATCAATTTCCACTCAAAGCAGTGATAATTTCATCCCTACATCAACATACCGTGGAAAATCCACACACGGACCTACGAAAGTAGAATCCCGGAAAACGGCTTCCCTTGCCCAAAGTACCACATTTTCCCACTCTTTCTCAATGGCGCCACTTCATTTTTTAGAAGAATAAAGAAATTTGATTATTCAATCTTTTTCCAAAGGGTTAATTCGGAAAACCATTGAAATTTTACACAAAAAAAAACTGTTGAAGATATTTACATACATAAAAACAAATGTAGTCAAGAAATCCTAATTCTAACTAAATTACCTATTTGTACACTATAAAAAAAAAATTCTCCGATGTTTTTTGAGAACCGATCAAGTTTACATTTCTCCAAGTGACCCGTATATCAGTCAAACATCGCACAAAAGTGATATGCTATTGGCTTGCAAGAAATAAAACCATCGTAAATATTAAACTAAAATGAATCCTAAGCTACTTTTTTACAAAAATTACAATCCTCTATCGTTTTTTGAGGGTTCTTGGAACGATTTCAATGTTCCCTGACAACACACAAAAGTACCTAAAGCTAATCTATAAAATTATTTACAATGGCAGCCAACAGAATAGCCATAGTTCGTAGTAAATTTCCGAAAGGACCTAATCACCAGTTTACCCCGAAAAAATAAATATTGTAAAATGTTTTTGAGAATAGCACACTAAAAAACCAAATGGGGGAAAAAACATCATGAATTACCAAACACTTAATCCTTACATTAAATAAAATACTTCTGAGAATCCTTTAATGTGGAAAAAAGTTTGTTAAAAGCTTTTATGAAAAAAAACATAAAGTGAAAGTTTATTTGCCTAGCAACAAATAATGCATCAATTTCAAGGTAGGTACTTATGTAAAATAAACAAAGCTAGATCTCTGTGAAAAAAATAAAACAAAATAATGATGCTTTCTCAAATGAATTCTCAAAAATGCATGTACATTTTATTGATATTAAAATTTCACAGAATTTTAAATCGTCAAAGTACATTTACGCAAATGCAAAAAACAAAAAGGAAGCGACCAAAATAGTGTTAAAATCAAAATAGACAGAAATACTAAATGTTGAAGAAAAAATGAAATATGGCATAAAAAATTAAAATATGACGAGGTTTCTTAGCAAATGATACAAGATTTAATGATTTATTTTTCAGGCTTCTCAAAGATTGCATGTCAATTTATATTGATATAAAAATTCTATCATAATTTTTAATCGTCAAAAGGACATTAAAGCAAAATGCAAAAGCAATCAAAACAAAAACAATTCACTCCAAAATTAAGGCAAGAAAACATATGACGTCATAATGAAAGCAAAAAAAATACACTAAAAAAACAGAGCTTCACAAAACAATTCCCAAAATAAAAGTTCGCAATATCGAAAGAATCCCAGTTGGATGCGCCAGTGTTATGTTTAGCTTGAAAGGTATCTTCCAGGATACCTACTTCCGGCTAGCTCTCATCAGCATCACTCTCAGGGCGTGGGGGTCTTTCTTTCGGTTGCTCACTTGTACTTTGGGAAGGGTTTTATAATTAAAAGATAAAGTTAACATGAACAAATAAGGATTTATTACTGTACTAATATGGGGGAGAAAAGGGGAAATAAGGGATTGGCCAGACCTACAGGTTGTCACCAGAACACTCCCTATTCCGTTGGCTGGAGTTCTAAACGGAAGGCCTGGGGCAGCGCCCCAGGCTAGCGGCGGTTCACAAGGCGAACGCCTCCACACGTTGGAGCCCCTGGGTGGGCGCTCCTATGCCTCTGGTCCACAAGGCGGGTGCCTTGCTGGCAGGAAATCCAAGTAGATGGGGGGGGGAGGGAGCTCCATCGTAGTGCCTCCTCCTGCACCGCTTGGTGCTTGGTCGCTAACGTCTGACTCCCTTCACATCTCGCCGGGAACTAACGAACGACGGCCTGATTAGTTCATACGGTGCAGTTCGGCCGCTTCCGTGACCGTCCGGCTCCGTTCGGCCCACAAACATACACTACACACTTCGGGATTGTTCTTTATGTTATTATAAAATAACATAACAATACTTGTCTGATTCACTAGAAAAAGCGGTGGTGTCAGCGGGTGCGCAGACTCTCCGATCATCGGACTCGAGCAAGACTCTCCTGCGGATCCCAAAAAGATCGTTCAGGACAGTCTTTGGTGACCGTGCCTTTTTGCACAGCAGCACCGGTGGCCTGGAACGCGCTGTCCGCATATCTGAGAGAATCTCGGAACGAAGCGGGATTCAGAAGAAGTCTCAAAACGCACCTATTTCCAGGATCACACCATGTCCCTCTGCGGTGATCGAGTGGAGCCTAAAACCCAACTGTTACGCACAAAGCGCCTTTGAGGTGACTAGTCACAAAAAAGCGCTAAAGAAAAATTCTGTATTTCATTTCATTTCATTGTGGTTTCGATTCCTGATTATTTTTTGCCTTCTTCTCAGAAAGTAACATAAAGATAGGGGATTAACTGTTGGTTTGTTCAGATTTTTTAAATTCCGTCCTATTATTGTTAAACACTTGTTTTGGCAGACCAGCATCAATGCCAGCCAGCTGAAGGCGCACCTGATAGAGCTGGAGTCCAAGGACATGAAGACCCGCGGAGTGCTGAGGAAGCTGCTGCAGTTCCACTGCAGTCAAGGGAATGTCCAGGAGGCCAAGGTTGTGCTGCAGAAGTGTGAAGATGAAAATGTAAGAAAAGGAACATTCTGTATGGTTGTTTATGAAATGTATTAGCGGAATCTCTGTAGAACGTAAACGCAACCAAGCTACAGGTATACACTTGTTCCCTCTCCACAAACCCATGCCCTGTATGTCCTTGTCATCCGGGGATGTGTCACAGGACACGCATCAGAAGTAGAGAGAGATGCAAGCGGCAGAAGGTCCTCCCGTGATGCTACACTGTCTCAAGTTGTACACAAAGCAAGGGTAGCTCAGAAAAGCTACAGGTATAGTGTAACTTCTTGCTTGAAACTGGGGTGACATTGGCAAAGTGAACCATTTTTAACAGCATGGGTTGTCAGCCGCATACCAACCTATAAGTCAAGGAACTATCTGCTTATAAGGTATATTTATGTTTTTGTATTTTCTTTTGCAGGTTACCTTCTCCCCAGGTATGAAGTCGTCTGTTTTTGATTTGTATCTGAAATGCAACAACCTGGAGAAGGCTGAGAAGTATTTAGACGACTTGAAGAGAACCTCGCCGCAATTTCTTATCGATGAACACAAATTAATGGACTATGCCACGCTGCTTGTGAAAGAGAAGCAATTAAGTAAGGCCATAGATATACTAGAAGAGAGGGCTCTAGTGGGGTAAGTTACTGTTAAGTTTTACAGGTTTAATTTTATATACTTCAACGGTCTGTAGTCCAGTGGCACCACTTCGGACTCGCAAATGGAAGGTTGTGGTTTCGAATCCTTGTAGAGCACATAAAATATACCATTTATATTTTCAAATATGCTCTTCGCTGGGTTGAAAAATTCATAAAACCTTTACCAAAGACCGGTCACTAAAGGTCCATCCAGCTTTACAGCAACTGGATCTTGCTTGAGTATTGGAGCTTAGTACGACCAAGCTCTTAAAAACTCCGGTTGATAGCTCAGTTGGTAGAATGCTTGCATTCCATGCCAAGAGCAAGGGTTCGATCCCCACCGAGGGTGTCAGAAATGATTACCCGTTTTGGTGCCCATTTCAAACCCAAAATAAATACTGGCAAGGTGTAAATACTGAAAAATTGCCTTTCTAGAAAATTACCTTTATGGTAAAAATCTAAAAGAAAATTCAAGTGCAGCATGCTTTGCAATTTATGTCTTATAAATAGTTTAAATATTTTTCCAGTACAATAAAAGGAGGGAGATTTCTAGAGGGAAATTGCTGGCGCTTGCTGAACGAACTGTCAAATTACGGGAAACCAAAAGAATCCACAAGAATGTTTGCCTTCCTGATCAGAAATGGATACTGCATCGACTCCAACATATTACTCGGCCCTGTGATACAATCTTATCTCACCGCGTAAGTATGTTATCATTGAATAAGAGTTTTAGGCTTACACGGCCGGCTGATGATGCTGGAATGATGTTTTCCGGGATCTGTTGCCGTGGTCTATGGGAGCTGGAGCTTCCACAGACCCATGATGATCTTGATGAGAACAGTTCTCATCAAGATCATCATCATCATCATACTTCACACTGAAGAAGCCCATCGCAGAAATGCGCGAAACGTCCGGAAGCTCCAGCTCCCACAGACCACGGCAACAGATCCCGGAAAACATCACTATGCTATCATTCTTACTAATCTTTCTGGGCTGGAAGTCTCATCACCACGGTAATAGGGTAATTTCACATTTTTATTATTTTATAAAATGGTAGGCTATATGTTTTGAAATGCATCTGCATTTAAAAAAATATATATACCTATGTGGTTTAGTTTTTAAATTATGGCTCTTTAAAATTTGCGTATTTTCCATTTCCCCTAAAACAGGTCATTTTTTTATTCGGGCGGATATGACGTCAGATCTTCAAAGTTTAGGTGTCAACTGGCCCAGGTAGTCAGTTTGACAGCGACGTTTGTCGTCAAATTGACGTCAAACGTCCCTAGCCGTTCACGCTGCATTTTTGGCGGGATTCAAATTCTCCGCATTTTATTTTGATATATTTTTTGATATAGATTTACAATGATATCTTTATTTTTACTACTTAAAAAAAAAATATTGTGATCCTTGAAATGTACTCTACACAACGATATTATTTTCAGTCGTTTTCCCTACCCTTGCAATTACCCTATTCTTACCTACTGAATATCGGTAATATATATATCGGTAGTATGAAGACTAATCAGCTGTTCACTTGTGGCCATCTTGGATTGACAGGCCTTCATTCAAATATTACCAATATTCAGTTAAGAATTACCGTGGTGATGAGACTTCAAGCCCTAATCTGAACTGTAGTCTAACATCTGACGACTGTGGTGGTAACCTTTTTATGAATTAGCTGAGACACCAACCTCCTTGACCTCTGTTATCTTTAGCCTTCATCCATCTCTGTCCTTTTCTGCTGTCGTTCAGTAACTTCTTTAACTTACTTTAACTCTTTTGTTTTTTTTTAAATAGATTTGTGGAGGGGAATGCTATTCACCAACCTATTTTGCCTGGCCAATTGTCTTCGTGCGAAAGTAGAAGCTTGTGTGCATGCAATGGCATCTGTTCAACCAGGGTCGAAGCTATGGTCAAGTGGGCCAGACGCAGATTCGAACCAACGTTATTCTGTTTCAAATACGCTAGCCGCACATGCGCCTCTACCCGATCAGCCATAACACCGGCTTGTTTAATTAATTAATTATTGCAACCTTTAGCAACAGCAGTCAACAAAAATCAACCATTTTGACCATTTCACTTTATTTTTGTATGTATCATGAAGTTTAATAGTGTTTTTTTATGTTTTAGTAATGATCTAGATGGTGCGGTTCAAGAGTTTATCCGCTGCGCTAAAAAGTACAAAAAGACGCCGTACAAACACAAATTGCTGTGCCAGTTGCTCTTAGCTGTGTCCAAGGATTTGTCGTCGAAGGAGCCGGGGAAAAACCAAAAGAAATTGCAGAGACTGCTGTCAAATGTGCAATTTTTTGATAGAAAAGTTCACGGATTTATAAATTCCAAGGTAAAAGAAAATTATTCTTGCTGGAGAGTTGATTTCCAGGATATGTTGCTGTATTCTGTGGGAGCTGGAGCTTCCGGACGTTTCGACCAATGTCACAGTTTCATCAGCATCATCTACGTCACTTTCATGCTAAAGAAGCCCATTGTAGACATGGGAGAAACATCCAGAAGCTCTCTGTACATGCTAAATTAAACAGGGTAAGATCGGCCGGACATGTGCAGAGAATGCCGTCTTAACGGGAACCAAAAGGAATCCTTGAAGGAGTCCGGGTGGGAAAAGAAGAGTTGGCAGACCTAGGCTGACATGGGAGGATGAGGTGAGGAAGGACGCAAACCAACTACTGCAGGTGACAGACTGGAAAGCCGCAGCGGTAGACAGGAGGAGCTGGAGGCGAAGGAAAGATATGAGCTGTAGGCCATTGAAGAAGTAATTTTAATAAAATATTTTTCATTTTTCTTCAATTTCTTTCTCATGGTCTTGATTTTTTTATTACTTTGATTTACTGGAACATAGGGAGCGAAGAAAAAGAGAAGAACATGCACGAGGAGAGTGATGAATGTCGAGGAGATGAAAGAAGTGTGCAAGAACAGAACAAGTGGAGACAAATCTGCAGCGGGCGCAACCCTAGTGTGATAGCTGCTGGCTACATGTAATAATAATAATAATAATTTGACAATATTTTTGTGCCATTTTGTGAGTTCACCACAAGGACATTTTTTTCCAATAGAGAGGGGAAACCTTCAAAAGGTTCCTGCCATTGTTTCCGCCGGCAGGGCATGTGAGATTTTTACTCACTAAAAACCCCCTCGTCATCTTGCCACACCCTGGAACTGCCGTCAAGCATTACTTCAGAGTGTGGTGTGTCTTTACATGCACAGCATGTCTTCACATTTCAGTTGCGTCAATTGGCAAAACTACACTATCTATGTTTTCTACATTTACTACATTTTGGGGGGTCTTATTGTTGGTAGAATAGATGGATGTCGTGGTAGAGGAAGACCAAGAAAGGTATGGATGGACCAAATATCCGAAATTGCGAATGAATGGAATATCCAGAGTCATAATAAAAGAAGAGCTTGTATGAAGAAGGTTATGACTCTGGAGGAAATGAAAGAAGTATGTAAGGATAGAAAGAAATGGCGGTTGATCTGTAATGTTTGGCGGCTAGGGTTTATTAAAGTGAAATTGGTTTTATGATTTAGTTTTTTTTAATGTCCATGTTTATATTATTGTTTATTGATTTTAAAAATGTAATTTGTGATGTATGTTCCTTGACTTATAGGTTGGTATGCGGCTGACCACCCATACTGTAAAAAATGGTTCACTTTGCCAATGTCACCCCTGTTTCAGGGAAGGACGGCAAGAGTTGCAGGGCTTATGTTCATTTGAGATTGGGTTTTTATATTGTAGGTCCACATGCGGCATGTGTTAGCGCGAAATTATACATGTCTGCTTGTGGGAATGCATTTAATATAAATCTTAAATGATATATATCTTTGCAGCTTAGATGAGATTAGATTAGATTATTCATCCTTCCCCTCACGCTCTCGGCATCCTCCTTCTCTCCGATCACGCGAGAGGCAAAGGTATCCCAGGCCCGCCAGTTCTCTTCTGATTGGAGCATTGACGGTACTATCATGTCCAGGTCTAGGTGATCGACTACAATGGTTGCTATTAATGACCCCCTGTGGTTCGCCCAGGCAGGACACGACAGTAGCGTGTGCTCCGCGTCATCATTTTCTGAGTCACAAGGATACTGCAAATGTACCATGTGATTTGTGTGATTTTCCAGGTATCGTATATCTCGGCCTTGGCAGACTGCGGCTTGGAAGCAGACCTGAGGAGCTACATCGCCACCAGCTGGTCCGGCTCTTGCTTCCGCTCCCTCATGACTTGCTGCAACAGGTTCGCCGAGGAGAGTAGAGTCCCACCACTCATCACGCTGGCCGTGTGCTTCAGAGACGTGCAAGACTTTGATCTCAATTCCATATACAACCTGATTATGAGAGTGCACTGTAAGTATAAGCTATTTCATTTTTGTTGCATTCTTTTTGACAAAAAAAAAATTGAATACGTAAAAGCACGCACTCACTATACACAAAATGCATTTATGTGGCGTGCAAGTGACAGTTTCAATCAGAACTCAGATCATTTTGATTTTGACCTCTTTAATACTAATCCGACGTTGGCAAGACAGCGGATGACGCAGAACTTTTTTGTATCTTAGATTGTCTCTTTTCCTTTTATGTAATCGCACCCTCCATCATTATTGTTTTTAGTTTTTTTATTTTTTTTATTTTGTATTATCATACTCTCCCCCTTTGTTTTTATATGTAGGTTAATTGAAATTATCTTTAAAAAAAATTAAAAGTAAAAAACAAATTGTATAAGGTTACGGGGCGAGTAAAATTTAATAATGTACGACCGGTTTCGGAAACAATGTTTCCATCGTCAGATATTTTGTACCTGACAATGGAAACATTGTTTCCGAAACCGGTCGTACATTATTAAATTTTACTCGCCCCGTAACCTTATACAATTTGTTTTTTATTTTTATTATTAATTTTTTTTTAAATGAAAGGTTACAAAGTGAATGCCTCATCAATTAATGATAAATTATCTTTATTCGCAAAGACCTATAATTGGCTCCTTATATCTATTCACACTTTTAATCCTGTAAATTTAGCTGTTGTTCTTCCTAATAAAATAAAAAAAAACACTGTTTTTTTCTACTATATTAATCATCAATAAACAATCTGCAAACCAATATGTGACACTTCTTGTTTTTGTTGTTGTAAGAAATCTTGTGTTATGAAGTTATTCAACCCAGCAACGAGCATATTTATATAATTGGTATATTTTTTGTGCTCCGCCGGGATTCCAATCCACAACCTTCCATTTAACAGTCCGAAGTGTTGCCACTGGACTACGGACCGGTCCAAGAAGTGCCAACGACATGCGGTGTACCCAAGTTGGCACCCATCCTAGTACTATCCGCGCCTAATGTTGCTTAACTTCGGCGATCGGATGAGAACTTTTGAAAATGAAAAACGCTTTTGATGAAAAACGCTTTGAATGCAAAGTATTTAAATTTTTGGTTTATTTTAGTTGGCAACAATGACTGCGACGGCGCCCTCAGTCTCTGGGACATAGTCGTAAAGTCCAACACCACACCCAGCAAATTCCTTGTGGAAAAGTTGCACTCCTTGCTGACCTCGCAGAACATGGACGTTCCTGAAGATCTCCTACGCCATATAGAAGGTGGGCCCTCTACACCCACTTCATAACACCAATACAAACCCAGTACCTACATCTGTAAATATGTGATAGCTTTATGTATAATTAGTGATTGTTTTACAAATTTGTTGTTTTTAAATTTGTTAAAATAAATGTTTCACCAGTTGATTTTTTTAATTTATTTTACATCCTATACAGGCACATGTATCTAATAGGTAGGCAATGTATTTGAGGGCCTTAGAATCAAACAAAAAGGCAAGTGTCCTATAGATAGTCTATAGTTTAGCTGTTGATATGTAGATAGTATACAGTCAAGCTGTTGTAAAAGCAGGATCCAAATCAGATTTTTTTTTCTGTTTCTTCAGGAGTCCCCCAAGGTTCTATTCTTGGTCCTTTGCTCTTCAACATCTTCATTGACGATATAAATGAAGGCAATTGTCCAATAGATAGTCTATAGGACACTTGCCTTTTTGATTCTATATCTACCATAATTATAACTACACAGTAAATAAATATATTTTTCTTCTCCCATTTGGTAATTTACTAATTACAAAACGGCTAACGCAATCACAATGCCATACATTTCTACACCCGTTGCATAATGTTACATTATGCAACCGGTAACCGTGTTAAAATGAACATGTGCGCATGCGCATTGTCAGAATTGGAACCATTTTTTAATTTCAAATGTCAACCTTGAATGGGGGTATGAAGACCTGTCAATCCAAGATGGCCGCAAGCGATCAGCTGATTAGGCTTCATACAATATTAGTGATATTCGGTAGGTAGGAATTCCCGTGGTGATGAGACTTTCAGCCCTGTTCAGATGAAAATAAATAAGTATATTTTATGTGTAGAGTCAAATAAAAATTGTTAATAGTGCTAAAATTTATCGAATTTATTTATCGGATTGCTCCAAATAAAGCTTTCCTTTTTTCAATGGAAAATAAAAGGCTTGAAAGGAAAACAATACAAAAAATTTCACCGCAAAAAATAAACAAACTCAAAAAGTTACTTGGTTAATAGGTGAGTATGAGGTTGATCACCTATGCTGTACAAATTTGGTTCACCTGCCAATACAACTGCAGGGCATATGTTTATTTGAGTTTTGGGTTTGAATGTTTAAGCTTATATGCAGGATGTAAAAGCGCGACCTTATACATATGTGTCGGCTTGTGGGCATGAATTCAATATGAAACCTAAATACAATTTATTTTTACAACTTAGGTTAGATTAGATAATCGAAGGGAATGATTAATCACACGTTTTGACAAAGGTAAGGTTTTAATTACTTCAAATGGACGAGTACATTATAATGACTATTATTCACTATTTTGTTAATTCTCTCATGGTCGTAGAAAAAGTATTGTATGCCACTGCACGTAATTAGTCTTTGTAACACTCGTGCTTTCTATTGTGCCATTCGGCTGCGCCTCATGGCACAAACTAGCACTCGTGTTAAAAAGACTATCATTACTTGGCAGTGGCATAAATAACTATTTTTGATTGGATATTAGACAAACCATTATAAGACAACTTACATTATTCTCAATGTTTCGTTAGCGACACAGCTAATGTCTTCAGGAAACTCCCTCTCTGCACGATGACTCAGGATGAACTGTTCATCCTCATTCGCCATAGAAGAGATTTTCTTGTTGTTTATGGGTAAAATCAAAAGTTCATACATCCGGATGGAGTCTATCCCAATCTCATAGTGCTGATCTGCTGATATGAGAAATCGTTGATAAAACATTTTACTGGGTGTAACTTCTCATAGTAAGTGAACTAACTATAAGGCAGTGCTCATGAGAAAATTTAAACTACAGAATTTTCACTCTTTTTTAGTGTTTTCTCTGGTAGAAAATAGGAAAAATGGTGCATTGATCTGAGAAACCCTTCTTCCTCTTTTAATAGATCTATGATCTGTTTATTGTGGAACTCCCTCCTATGGATGCAAAAGACCAGCTGTTCTTCCATCTTTTGGGAGGGCAGCCTGGTAGACGCTGGCCGTCCCGTATCTCCTGTGCCACGACTTGGGCTATCCTTGCTTCGTTCATGCGGTCTATATGGTCCCTCCAGAACCATCTCCTCTTCCTGATGCATCTGAGGATGTCTTCAGTATCGCACATGCTTCTGAGTTCCTCAATCGGTCTCTCAGTGTTTTTGCAGCAATGGCGCGGAGAGTTTTCATCTCAATGTTCTGAGTAGGCTCTTGGTTCTTGAAGTGTGCTCTTGTCTCGATGTCATGATTGGTCTCACACAGAGATTTTTTCTGAGAAACCCATGTTAGCTGAATTTGTTCATTATTCAGTTTTACCATTAAGATATTGATATATTTAGACATACTCGTACATAGCCATTATCTACACAGGGCTACCCCAGAAGCTTTTTGATCGTCTGCAGATGGCCTTCAACGCTGCTACCAGGATAATATACAAAAAGCTGCGTGAGCTGCACTGGCTGAGGGTCAGTGAGAGGGTTGAGTTCAAGCTATGTCTCACAGGCACCCTCATGTGTCAACAGGATCAAAGTAACCTATAAGAGCAAATACATCTAATTTTGCGGACAGGAGCCTTGGGGTAGCTGGGCCAGTTGCCTGGAACAAGCTGCCTGTCGACCTTCGCTCTGCCAGCCCATCATCGCCTTCAGAAGAGGACTTAAGAAAATGCTGTTTTCGAAGAGCCACGGCGCCCTTGAGATGGTCTCTGATCATTTAACGGCGCCACCAGAAATAAATCATCCATCACCATCATCATCATCATTAATACAGCAATTGATTGTTGACTGCCAGACTCAGCTTGTGGTTGATGCTCTCCACAATACCAAACACCTGCTTCCTGATGGGCTCGTAGTCTGTTTTGATGGTGATGGAGGCCACGTCTTCCCTGACGGCCACGTTCTCAGCCTCGATGCTCGCCAGCCTTTCTTCCATGCCGTTCAGCATGCTGTACATCTCATTGCCGTCGAGCCGTTTCTGAAAACCATCATTTTTCCAATACATCAAACTGCTTGGTACTTGGTAAGTTCCCGCTTGCGAATGCTGCGTGTGTACCAGTGGCAAAGGGTGCCATACAAGCCGATTCTCATCGGTTTCCTGTTTAAAATGAGGCAAAAATGATAATAAAGTAGACTGTATGGTTTCAATGGGGAAAAAATAAGTATTGTTTTTTTGGTTTTAAATGTATTTTTTTACTTTGTGCCTATATTTTTTAACTACTTTGTTACATCATTTTAAAAGGGAAGCCGATCGGAACCGGCTTGTATGGCACCCTTCGCCACTGGTGTGTACATATACAATTATTATTATTACTTCAGGCTAATTTATTTTAAATTACAAATGATAAGAGACCGCCGTGTTTGTGTGTGACACACCTCAAGGGCCCTCTCCGATCATGGATAAGACTTTCTAAAAAGGTGCGTCTTGAGTGCTCCGCGAAACACACCCACAGATTTGGAGTTCTTCACTCTGGGTGGCAGTCTGTTCCACTCCACCGGACCCGCAACACGGAAAGCCCGGTCTCCGAAATTTGTACAAATGTAAAATAAAATAATAAAAATATACTAAACCTTACATGAATATAAACCTTGAAACTCCTGCCGTAATTCCCTGAAACCAGGGTGGTATTGGCAAAAGTGAACCGAGTTTTTACAGCATGGAAGGTCGGCCTCATACCAGCCTGTAAGTCAAGGGATAATCATTTCTAATATTTGGAACAGTGCTTGTCACTTACGGGGCTATTCTTAGACATTTTAGTCGACGGTTGAGCCCACGCTTTGACAAACTAATGGTGCTTGCGCTGGAAGTTTCATCAGCACGGTCATTCTTACCTACCGAATTTTGGTAATATTTGTATGAATTTGGCCATCTTGAATTAACAGCTTTTCATACAAACGCATCATTAGTTTGTCAAAGCCTGGGCTCAACGCACGACTCGGGGAAGGACGACGAGAGTTGCAGGGTGTATATGTCTAATCTAATCTAAGTTGCAAAGATATGTAACATTAAGGATTCACAGTATATGCATTTTCACAAGCAGACATGTATAAGTTCGCGCTTAAACGACGTTACCATGTTGAAAGCACCGGTTCCCATAAATCACCGAAGTTAAGCAACATTGGGCGCGGATAGTACTTGGATGGGTTACCGCTCAGGTACACCGTGTGTCGTTGGTATCTTGGACCGGTCCGTAGTCCAGTGGCAACACGGACTCGTAAATGGAAGGTTGTGGATTCGGATCCCGGCGGAGCACAAAAATATACCATTTATATTTCGAATGTGCTCTTCGCTGAGTTGATTAATTCATAAACCTTTACCAAAGACCAGTCTCTGAAAGGTCCATCCAACCTTACAACAGGTCTTGCTTGAGAATTGGCGCTTTCTACAGCGACGACCAAGCTCGCAGAGGGCTCTTGAGGTGTGATACACACAAAAACAGCGTTCACCAAATAAATCATCCTAATGTTATTTTATTTATTAAACATGCTGCATGTCGACTTACAATAAAACAACCCGAATCTCAAATGAACATACACCCTGTAACTCTTGCCGACCTTACCTGAAACAGGGGTGACATTGGCAAAGTGAACCATCTTCTACAGCATGGGTGGTCAGCCATTGTCCATTTAAGATTTAGGTTTGTATGTTATAGGTTCACATGCGGCATGTGCGAGCGCGAACTTGTACGTGTCAATGCATTTAATGTGAGTCCGCAATGTTACATATCTTTGCAACATAGATAAGATTAAATATTCATTCTCCATACCTGCAGTTCCCGATATCTTTTTGCCGCCTCCTTCACCGCACTCTCAGTTGGCGCCAGCTTGTCCCTCAGGCTCGCAGCCTCCTCCTTGAGTTCCCTCCTCTTCTCAGCTCCGTCTGTCTTGAGCTTCTCCAGGTTGGCCACCACCTCGCTGGACTGCTGCAGACTGCTGATCTTCTCCGGCAGGGCTCGCATCTCCGCAGTTAACCTCTCTTCAGTGTCCTTGGCCTACAAATAAAATTAAAATGTTACACCGCAACCATTCAGGGGAATCTTTGTATGCAGTGGAATTCAAATTGGAGGGACCATATAGACCGCATGAACGAAGGAAGCATACAACAATCACTGTTTTCTGGGCTATGTAGCCGTGGTCTGGTAGATTCTTTCCGGACAGTTTCGCCCATTGCTCCGATGGGCATTATCAGCGGTTGGCCAGTCACTGTGATCTTCTTACAGGATCTGCTGTATAGAAACACCGCCAGCCTTTGGAATAGTATTGTCGTTTTTTCTGTGAGAAATCAAGCCGCCATTGCTGGGCAAGGAACCAGACGTACTTGCAATATGGATTGGCTGGCAATGACGTCAGATAGTCACAAGGAATTCTATTGGTCTGTACTGGTGCAGGCGTGCTATGTTCATTCTCATAGTTGTAAAGGCACTGGCCATCTTGAAAATATTATTTGGCGGTCTTTTTGAACATCTACGGAAGGCTGGGTTCCATAACTTATCTAATCTTGATGTCTCCTCCTTTCTGTTACAATTATTAAAGAAGGAAGGCTAGCCCGAGTCGTGGCACAGGAGATAACGGACGGCCAGCATCTACCAGGTCGCCCTCCCTAAAGATGGAAGAACAGCTGGTCTTTTTTTATGAGCTTGGTCTTCGCTACAAAGCGCCAATTCTCAAGCGGGAACCAGTTGCAGTTGAAGAGCACATTTGAAAATATAAATGGTAGATATATCGCTGCCTTAGTTCTTGTTTACCGTATACGCCATTGAGAAAATTTCACATGAGCAATGTTTGCATGTGTACTGGACCAATGTGTCTTATGAAAACAAGAAATTTATTTAAAAAATATTTAAAAGAACTTTCAAATTATCGAGTTTTACGGTTTTTCTTAGCTCAGATTGTGTAGAATTTTATTCTTAAGACAACTGCATGAAAAAGTCATATTTGACAAGATTGGCGTATACGATAAACAAGAACTGGGGGAGCGATATTTTGAGCTCCGCTGGAATTCGAGCCCATGACCTTCCATTTACGAGTCGGAAGTGTTAACCACTACACTACGGACCGGTCGAGCCGGATGTTCTAGTAAAGTCTCGTATGTTCCAACTCTCAAAGATTCGAGAATTATCCTTAGTCTTACTATAAGGACCAAAGCTCTCTGAGACAAGAGAAATCAAGCGACCGTTGTGTAGGTCAAATAATGAAGTATTATATACCTTCTTCAATTGACCCCGCAACTTGTTGTACTCTTTGATCAGCCCGTCTATGGTTTTGTTGCCCTCTTCCGCCCCCGCGTGTGAGGCGGCCGCTCCCTCTCTCTGCCTCAGCGTGTCTATCTCATCAAAGTTGAACTGGTCCGTGCTGGCGCTGGTGTGCTCCAGAGCAAACACAATGTCGGCCTCCAGCTGACCAATGCGCTCCCTCTCGTCCCTCATGTTCTGATCAAACGCGGACATGAACACCTCCATCGTCTCCTCGCGCTTCTTCAGCTCCCTGTATTTCTGGTGCCGCTCCGATTGGCCTTCCTCCAGATCCTTCAAAAATATGTTAATATCAAGGACTAGGACTAGGGTTTTTTAAATTAGAATTTTGTATTATGTTTCAGTTTTGATGTCCTTACATATTAATTTTAAAAATGTAATTTCTTGTGTATGTTACTTGACTTATAGGTTGGTATGCGGCTGACCACCCATGCTGTAAAAATGGTTTTACTTTGCCAATGTCACCCCTGTTTCAGGGAAGGTCCGCAAGAGTTGCAGGGTGTATTTTCATTTGAGATTTGGGTTTTTATATTGTAAGTCCACATGAGGAAAACTTATATGTGTCTGCTTCTGAAAATGCAAATGATGTGAATCCTTATGGGTTTTACCTTTAAGGTATCAATACCTACGTCGCTGGATCTCAATAGCATTAAAAGTCTTAACAGATATAAAATTTTACAAACATAATTTTAGTAAAAGTAAAACAAAACTTTTTTTTAATGGCGTCTGCGGGCCGGACCAAATCCTTTTGCGGGCCGCATTTGGCCTGCGGGTTGTAGTTTGGAGACCTCTGACGTGGATAATAGATTATGGGCTGTTACAGAAACTGTCAGCAATGTGGTGGCCTTATATCTTATCATATTTTAAAGAGTCTCTCACCTGCTCGGCCTGCTCCAACAGATTCTGAGCTCTCTTGATTTCCTCCCTGACCGACTGCGAATTACTCTCCATAGAAGAAATTGCCATATTGTCTTCTCGAACCTGCAACAATGAATTTATGTAAGTAAATCCAAAATTTATTATTCCGACAACTTGAAAGTTAAAATGATGTTTAACGGAGTTTTACTGTCATTATTCCTTGACTTATAGGTTGGTGTGAGACTGGCCACTGATACTGTAAAAAAATGGTCCTTCCCTGAAACAGGGGTGACATTGGCCAAGTGAACCATTTTTCACAGTATAGGGTGGTCAGCCTCATATCAACGTAAAAGTCAATGCTGTCATGAAAATCATCATCATCACTTCATCTTCAAGCTCGAGTAGCTCATCGCAGACTGAGACAAAATACCCGGAAGCTCCAGCTCGGATAGACCTCGGCAACAGACCCTGGAAAACAACTCAACAGAGAAAATGATTCTGTTTTTTCTACCTGCGCCAGTAGTTGATCTCTCTCCTGCGCCGGCTGCAGCTTAGTGTTCATCTCTTCCAGCAGGGAATCCCTCTTCTGCTCAACAGCCATCAGCTTTCTCAACAGCTCCACCATGACAGTCTTCATCTGGAAGTGACATCAAAATTATTGTGAAACCTCTCATGAAGAGCAGAGCCTGAAGATTAAACGAGGAAGGTAGGTGTTAGGTTTAAGTCGGAATTACGTTCGTTTGACAAATTTACAATTCTCTATTTACAATCTCTTATAAGTCACAGCTACACATATAGTGGTACCTATTTATTTTTACAGGTAAAGGGGTTGATCTTACACTAACCAATTCAGTTAAAGTGGGGGTTTCCCAGCTCCCAAGGGGGCTGGTTATCTTTTCTTGTGCAGTCCGAGTACACCGTTCCGTTATTTATTTTGGGTTTGAAATAAACACCTAAACGGGAAATCATTTCTGACACCCTTGGCGGGGATCCAACCCTTGCTCCCGGCATGGAATATAACCATTCTTCCAACTGAGCCATGGACATGGACTGGTCTTTGGTAAAGACAATGAATTTTTGAACCCAGCTAAGAGCATTTTGAAATTATAAATGGTATACACTTGTATTCTGCCCGGATTCGAACCCACAACCTTCTATTTATGAGTCTGAAGCGTTACCACTGCCCACCGGTCTGCTCACCTGTGATATGGATATTTGTCTCTCAAGTTCTCCCTTGACTCTCGTCAGCTCCTCGACCTGCATCCTGCCGTCATCAGCCTCATTCTTCAGGGTTTCCACGTCCTCCCTCAGCTGCAGATATGCAGACCTCTCGCTCGGGGACATCTCACCCAGCAGGCTGTCTATTGCGCCCTTTTCCTGCAAATCATGAAGTGGCAACATTGTATTGTGGTGCAGACGACCAGAAGACTAATCTTATCTAATCTAATCTGAGTTGCAAAGATATGTTACATTGGGGATTTACATTATATGCATTCTCACAAGCAGACACATACATACAAGTTCACGCTTGCACGTATGCCGCATGTGAACCTACAACAAAAAAACCCAAATCTCAAAAAAAAAATGATTTGTTAATGATCATAATATAATGAAGATTATAAATCTGAATTCATAAATTAATTATGTATTAAAATTCAATAAAATTACAAAATATTTACAAAATGGGCCCTTTTCAATTCCCCATCACACAGATTGCTAAATAATGGAACCAGCAGAGTGTGAATAAGAGAAGAGTATGTATGAAGAAAGTGATGAATGTTGAAGCGATGAAAGAGGTATGCAAGGACAGAAAAAAGTGGAGATGCATCTGCAGAGGTACCGGCCACCCCTAGTGGAACGGCGGCAGGATACAGTAACATTAACAGAATCCACGTAAATCACAAGATGATGAATCCCCACCTTGTTCATCTGTTCATTGATTTGCCTGAGCTGGCCTTCCTTGCGCTGCCTCTCGCTGAACACAGCCTCCAGCTCTGCGGTCCTCTGCTCATTTCCGGCCAGCAGCTCCGCGGTCTGCCTCTGCAGGGCCGCCACGTCAGAGCCAGTCACCAGCTGCGCCGCCAGGTTGTAGTCAGATAGTCGGCCCTGCAAATCTGACACCAGACACATTCAAACGAGATTTCTAAGGCGCCCTCTATCCACTATTCAAATCCATACGAAAAACATATATACCTAGGGGCGTAGGGATGGGCAAATTAAAAAAGATGTGGCTGACCACCCATACTGTAAAAAATGGTTCACTTTACCAATGCCACCGCTGTTTCAGGGAAGGTACGCAAGAGCTACAGGGTGAATGTTCATTTGAGATTTGAGTTTTTATATTGTAAGTCCACGTGCGGCATGTTTAAGCGGGAACTTATATGTGTCTGCTTGTGAAATGCTGTGAAAATGCATATAATGGTCCGTAGTCTAGTGGTTAACACTTCTGACTCGTAAATGGAATGTTGTGGGTTCAAATCCCGGCGGAGCACAAAAAAATAC